>JAODTK010003332.1:0-345000 GCA_026419785.1 Sclerodactyla briareus | reverse complement strand
TAGTGTTTAATATATTTTCAATATATTATCCTTGGGAGAGGACTACTTAGATAAGCCCACAAGGTTTGTGGTCCACTTACTCTCCATTCCTATGCTTTGTTTAATAATCATGTACACTGTATGAAGTTGAAGTGAAAAATTAACTAAATTGAATTGAATGATATTACACAGTCAGATGTCTCTTCATTCACAGTACATAAAGGATATTATCCGTTCACTATGAAACATTACCCTGATATTACTCAGCATTGCCAAATATAGCAGTAAAGTCTCAGACTTGATCCGTCTTCGCATGAAATTGTCCAATACGAGCGAGCGACACCCACAAACATACACACATATATGCACATAAATTCACATACAACTTCACGACTTCAATGTATCAGTAGGTTCCCTTGACCCCTTCCACCAGGACAAACTTGGAAGGACATAAAAAGACTTACTATTTTGACAGCTCACGACTGCAACCACCGCCAACAGGAAAAGAACTCGAAACATTTTCCTTCACTTTGTGAACTAAATTGGAGACTGCAGAAGCGAGTTTCACTGGTCCTTCCTCTGTCGGAATTCAGAACAGAATGAGGATCCTTGGGATGAAAGCCAATTGTTTCAATTATCGTTTCTGATATGGCGTCAAAAGATTAGCCCAATGTAATTGGATGTTCGACGGAGCTGACCTGGTCAAACGAAAGTGCCATGTTTCTCGATTGAAACAATCGATATTACTGCTGTTCGGTTGATTGGATTCGCACGATTAGCCACTTCCCCTGGAGGATATCAGCCAACTCAAAAAAAAAATGAAACTCACCGGCAGGATTACAAAATGAACAGAGCACCAATTATGCAGGAGTTCAAACTGTAGCTCTTCCTACGAAAAAAACGTTAGTAACTGTTGTAAATGCATACCAAGCAGTGTTGTGATGTAGTAATTTACTGGTGAATTCGATCTTAAAAAATCTGATCATCACATAGTTACCACTAGTCAATGTTGATAGCACTGAAGTATCATGATCATCCATCTTCTGTATAGGAGATGCATTTTTCACATATTAGCTCATGCTTTTTAATGCCCTTGAACCTCCATTTCCTAGAGAGCCTTAATGGAGAACCTGGTGTCTGTCCATCAGGTAAGTCTGCAACCAGTTAGGGATGAGGTGTTGATCCCTACCCTATTTTAAACATGGACAGCATAATAGAGTAGGCTGTGGTGTCGAATGTAGCACTCAAGTCCAGAAAAACAAGCTGTGTTCTTTTTTTTATTTATATCAAGGAGGATATCAGAATGGATCTTTGGGAGTTCCGTCTCGGTATTATGACCACTCCGGTATGCTGACTGGCCGCTCGAGACAATGGCAAGTAGTTTGCCGTATGTGTTAGAAGCTGGGAGATTACCGTCTTTTCAGATCATTTTGAGACAAGGGAGAGATATTGATTGGGCAGTAGTTTTGGTATGTAGCTTGAAGACCCTCTTTTTCAGCAGGGGTGTCCCAACTGCAGATATTCAATCTGACGGGGAATGACCTGATCTGACGGGGAATGACCTGATCTGACGGGGAATGACCTGATCTGACGAGGGAATGACCTGATCTGAGGAAGGCAATGATCATTTGAGTGACAAACGAAAGCAACAAATCTAGCATTTCTTGAAAACGGAAATGGAGACAGGGTCAAGTGAGCTTTTTTATTAGAAACAGATTAAATCACATTCTCAACATCACCTTCAGTAAGTTCGTTGAATTTTGTGAACTAAAATTCGGGTTCCAGGCAGCACCTAATTCAACAAAACATACAGCACCTAATTCAACAAAACACACACTGTCAACCACATGGAAATATGTCATTTTTCTAACTTTTTAGATGACCTTAATTATATTCCGGGGACTTAAATCAGGAACAAGGGGTCTACCCTAAGACTTCTCTTAGCGCCTCTCCGTTTATAAGGTCAAGGGTCATCTGCGAGTTTATATCGAAAGTACAACTTTAATTGTATTCCTGGTGCTCTCTTAATGAATCAAAGAATCTTTGACAGGTGGAACAGATCGGGACTTGACCTTAGCTTGATTCGTACAATTTCACTACCGGGAGCCATAATAATCCTACTTTTGTTGTTTATAGACTATTCGTTTTTCCCCTTATTGCCCCCCCCCCCCCATCTATGAAGATTCTTCCTCGTTACCCTGCACCCCAATCACCGGCAACCCAACGCCTCTAACGTGAAGGGACCCCCTCCAACCCAGTCCCCTGCAACCCCATCACCTTGCATCCCTTCACATGAACCCCAACAAGATCCATCGCCCAGCATCCCAGCTAGTCACTCCATCACCATGAACTCAATAATAATAAAATAAAATATTATAAAATAATAATTAATAATAATACTATAACAGCCTTTATAGAGCGCTCAGATTACAGCGTTTCTAAGCGCTGCCACCAAAGAAATCATCATCATGAACAAGCGGGTTTTCAATGCCCGATGAATATATGCAGAGTAGGAGACTCGCGAATTCATAACTGCATCTGTCCACAGAGCGGGGGCCTTGCAACAGAGAAGCATGTTACCATAAAGAGTACGATGGGACAGAACAGGGTTTGCGATAACATGGGAAGAAGATTCTGATCGCAGCGCCGCAGGACGGAACGCAAGTCATTCTCCTTGGACACCAGCAGATCAGATAAGGTATGTGGAGAAGACCATGTTTAGCTTGTTAGAACCTAAACTCTATGCGCTGGGAAATGGAAAGACAGTGGAGTAACATGATCATTGTTTTTCGGTTCGCGATATCATGGCTGGGGCGGGGGGGGGGGGGCAGGAATTCTGTATTCTCTGGAAGAGGAGAGATTATGTGGAAATTGGTAAATGATAAATAAATATACAATAATAAGGTGAGGAGACACAAAAGCATGTACAGACGTTCAGTGGTAGCATTATATTAACAGATAACTCCTGAGTTTACAATCTACATTGCGGAAAGCAGAAGATCGGAAGGTTTACCGATGTGTTTCTGTAGAGACAAATGCTTATCAATGATTAAACCCAAGTTTTTGAAAGCTACAGATGGGGGAGACGGCATCGTCGCCAGAGTGACAGAGAGCGAAGAGAGGATTCGGCTCGGCGGAAACTGTGAGGTTAATGTGAAAGGAACTTCCGTTGTGGATGCATCAGTTTTGTCACGATTTCCACAGGACCAGGTTTGCCTGAGGATACATAGACTGTTTGTCATCGGCGTAAACACATGTTGGATGGGAGGGTGGCGTTAATTACAATAACAGAGTGTGGTCCATTATACAGGATGAATAGCAATGACCCAAGACAGACCTTGAGTACACAGTGGAAGCGGAACGATCTAGAATATATTGTGAATATACCATTCACGTTGATGATTTGAGACCAACCTGCAGGGAGGAAGGAAGGAAGAAAAGTAGATGAAGAGTAGTCCAGTGATGATGCCATAGGTATGCTCCAGCCGTTCAATGACAACATCATGATTAATAGTGCAAATGCTGTTGAGTAATCCAAGAGGACTAGAACAGCTTAATCTCCCTTATTCAAAAGTCAGGAGGAGGGAGATCATTGCAAACCTTGACTAAATAGCAGTTCCAGTAGAGGAATTTGCGATATGCCGATTGCATTCTTAGGGAACAAGTCGTGGCACGAGATAGAGGACTTTAGCTGGGGCTGAGATGGGAGATTGATCTTTTCAAGCAACTTTCCTAGAGAAGCGATGTTAAGCGATTGGTCTATAGTTCGATGAGAAAGTTGCGAATCCAGGTATCTATCTATCTATCTAGTCTATTATATCATCTATCTATCTAGCTATCATCTATCTATCGATCTATCTATTCCTATCTATCTATCTGACCCTTTTATCATCTTCGATCTTAAACTTGAAGAGGTAGTCCTATGAGCCTTATACATGGTGACCAACTTGGTCAAAGTCGTCACGAAACGAACATTTCGAGAGCACAAAAGTTTACAGAATAGATGGATGGATAGATGGATAGAATAGAGACCGGCGTAAGGAAAACCGAGTAAATTACTTTTTAATCTAGATCGTCATTGTAATCAAAGGTGGTTTGCAGACATAGTGAAGTAAGTACAAATATTCATCTTCGATGATCTTCGTGGCGGAGGTGTCCCGAACGAGCGTGTGGTATTCTCCACATAGTCATCCCGCTTCTGTTTTCAGTCCGCTCTTGCACCCATTCCGAAAATGCGAGGAATAATGGTTTCAATAGCTCAACCGTATCCGTATCGTACGAGTTACAGTGAATGTATCGCGCGTGCGCATTGTTAAGAATTCCAAAGTTCAAAATCGTAATTGACTGCCACACCGATGGACGATCCAACCAGATTCAATTCCTATCGGATCGAGCAAGACAGGAATATAGTTGTAGTGTGACTGGGGATTGAATCATATGCACGCAGTGGACGTCAAGTAAATACCCGATACATCGCTCGATGGGGCTGCCGACTACCAGTGACCGACGCCGTCCGTGAAACGAGGGGAGATCATGAATCGGAAGGCACATCTCTGATATATGTTGGTGTGTGATTCTCGGGAGGTCGGGGTGTCCTAAGCAAATGCTTACAACTATGAATCTAACGTAGTTATAAAAACAATATCCCTATACTCGAAATCAGGTAGTTCGCAAAGAGGGGGGGAAAACTCTAAAAATAAGAATATGGTAACCACTATTGGTCCGTTGGGAATAGAGGAGCACATCTACTTTTTTGTTGCTCTGATGCAAAGTTTGAGCAAAGATGGTCTGCATGCTGCATCCCTAATGCTCAGACTTGCTTCATATGCCAGTAGAGCATGAGAATATTGGTCTAGGGGGGGGGGAGGGGGGAGGGGGAGGGGGAGGGGGAGGGGGGAGGGGGAGGGGGGAGGGACACGCCCGCATACGCGTTACGTTGCCAATTTAAGTGGACTCGGAGGCAACGGGTGGGGCGGGCACAGTTTGACTTACCATGGCCACTTCGCGGAGAAATTTGTGTGATCGCCGTCTGGGAAGGGTCTCTGTAATATTTGTTATTCATCCGTAAGGCAGTAAGGGGAACAGATGCTACTGGTGCTGCATTTGCCTATCTGTCGCAATAAAACTTGTGCCAGGGATATACATTTTTCTCGGGAAAATAGTGCAAGATCCGCAATTCGGTCATCTCCACATTCCATTTGGGGAGGGGACATGAGGGCATCATAAGATTATTTTTAGGGGTCACATGCCTCCAACGACCCTTTGGCGACGCTCGGACACTGCGTGATATAACATAACCTTCTATGTGGTGATGAAGGAATTGCTCTCTGGGCAAAAGTGGTGCAATATCGGCCCCAAAAACAGATGTCAAACGTCCCGAGGTACATTGAAAAGGAAATCAGAAGAAAGTGCTCAATTTTCTGGACGGTCAGTCGGGGTGAGGGCTCAGCTCCCAAATTTCTCAATTCTCCCATGTTCTCCCTAACGCCACCGGTAATGTATCGCGAGACACTCCTAATATTGGCGCAGCTTTGAAGTAAAAGTGAGCAAGTTACCCGAGTCAGATTCTCTGCTACAAAAGTCGCTAAGTGAGTGGATTGCCATTGTGTGCATCAAACGCGTACCGGATGGATATACCGGAAAGGCTTCAGATATTGTGAACAACCCTGAAACCAGAAGAGTTACACACTGCACAGATTGACCGGAACTTAATTAACAAGTTGAGTCAATTAGTTTGTAAATAGTCAATAGTTGGTCCATTAATATAGCCCAATAAGCAACGCTAAAGCCCGCCCACCGGTACAAAAGCGGGGAACTAGTTAAACAGCCGCATGATAACCACAGCTAGTATCTATAGTTGTTCTGTGGTTATTGGTTTGGGAAGTTGCAGTCAGGGTCATATAGTCAATAAAGAAAGAAATGCTGAGGGATCCAGTTATCTACCCTGAACCGAACAGCATTTTGCGTTTCTGATGAGTGAAGGTAGGTAACTTCTTATCATTACTGATCGGTCAACTGACGTCAGTAGTATTGAATAATAATAATAATAATAATAATAATAATATAATAATAATAATAATAATATAGATAATAATAACATATATATATATAACGTTTTATATAGACGACCGAAATCCGAAAAAAACAATGCTCGGGTGGTGATAGTTCTCAAAAGTATGCCTTAGCAAATAAATAGTCTTGAAAATGCTTTTTAAAAATGTTAACGTGGGGTGCCGACTTGAGTTGTTAGAGGGAACTCGTTCCAAAAGGAGCGAAGTGCCCGTCTAGTCCTCTGCGGTGATCATAATACGGGATACTGAGGTGCCAACCCAACAACGAACCTTGTACGTAAACAGGAGGCATTTTTAACTGTATCTGTAGAGGCGCTGTGGTAACCAGTTGTCGTCGTTGTAGGAGTGCGGATTATGTGAAAATATTCTGGAACGAGTGATTATACGAGCTTGCAGTGTTATTCGGTGTACCGAAGCTTTACCCCGAATAGGGAATTGAATCATTTACCAGTTTTATGTTTCCTTTGAATCGCATTAGCCTCGGCCATCTAGGGGTAGAGGCCAATGGTCATTGTAAATATGAAGTACTCTTGGTATTTTATTCATTACATATATCGGCAACCGGAAAACCCCAGAGCAAATGTCAGTAGATTCGAGTGTCATGATAGGGCTTACAATCAGCTATGCAACATTGCCTTGTGACATCACGGGGAGACCACAGGATCCCCTAAATCCAACGGCAATATAAAACCTGTAAATTATACTACACTTAATATTGTTGTTGTAGCAAACAGGAGGAATTGGTTACAGGTTGGAATATCGGTAAGTTCAGCTCTTGTAACACGATAACTAGCGTCTGATCATCAGGGGTAATACTGTATGTTGCCCATGGTTGAGTACATTTGGGGTTTAGAGGTCGAGTCGAGTTAGAGAATTGGCGTCAACAGAGGTCATAGCATAAATCTTATGATATTATCGGGATCATATCTGATGACAAAGTTCATCTGGGACAGCAAGGAATCAGAGCCTTCCATGTAGTCATTCAGTTTTCCAATCCATGCAGCGAATTTTCGCTTTTATCTGTTGTCTGTGGTCTGTTCTGTCTGTATGTCTAATGTCGACAAAGGTGAACACAATGTCTATTGCCCCATGGGACACGGTTCACTAATAAGAATAATAATAATAATAATAATAATAATATAATAATAATAATATTAATGTCACTCGGGAACGAAACAGAATATACATTTACAGAAACACAAAACAACAACACAGACCCAAACACCATATGTGTAGTACTTAGTAACTTTGTTGGCACACTAACCTTAAGCACTACAAAAATATATTCTAGGTATCTGCAGAAGATACAAAAAACTAAATTGCTCTTATAGTTATACAATCTAACCAAAATTCTACTAACTACACACTAACACAAGGCTAAGATTACATGTCCTAGTACAACGACCAAATGATCGACCACGATAAAATTCACAATGCTGGTGAGAGAATACTCGGCCTATTGCACTAATATGCCCTTCCTAGGCGTTGCTACCTGCAATTGTTAAAAGTTTGGCCAAAACTGGCTCACGAAGTTCGCCTAGGCGCTAGGGTTGATACAAGAGGAGGTTTGTCTCCCTCAGGGATACTTCATATTCTCGTAGCTAGACGCCCATCATATCCCAGCCACCAGAACCAAGGGAGACCAAAGGGGTGCACAAGCCAAACGCAGTCATAGGAATGCTGTTCACCAGCGGATCCAAGCAAGCCGAACACGCACAGCTCGACAGCAGTCCGTCGCTCTACAGAGCCCCGAGACGTCCGTCGCCCGGATATGCGCCCTACCACGCACAGGGTATGAAATTGAGGGAGTAGGGAAAGGTCCGTTGGGCACCTATAAAATACAAAAGCTCCCGAAACGTGGTCACAAACGTTGAACAAAGGGGCCTGACACGAAACGACGTTGAGGATTCGAATCCAAAAATCGGAGTGGGCTTGCACCAAGGCTATCCCAATACACCATAACCCTGGAAATCTTTTGCTGGCCGATAATCCCCTACAGATCCCCAGTTGATCCTAATCACTACAGGACAATGTAAAAAGAAAGGTCGCCGAGTAACATTACCCACTACAACCTTCACCCACAACGTAGTACCCAACACGCGCATGCTCAGAAACTTCCGACTCAGGCGTGACAATTAATAATTTAAGATTAATGATAAGATTAATATAATATTATAATAATATTGATAATCTGTTTTCTTCAATGAACGTTCTAAAAACATAAGATGTTCTTGGGCATCATAATAGTTCTGTTTAATTAAGCTTCTTGACCACCCCTATCTTACCGCACCACACGATTCTCCCCCCCCCCCCCGCCCCCCCCCCCCCCCCCCCCCCCCCCCCGCCCCCCCCCCCCCCCCCCCCCCCCCCCCCCCCCCCCCCCCCCCCCCCCCCCCCCCCCCCCCCCCCCCCCCCCCCCCCCCCCGCCCCCCCCAGCCCCCCCCCCCCCCCCCCCCCCGGCCCCCCCCCCCCCCCCCCCCCCCCCCACCCCCCCCCCCCCCCCCCCTCTCTCTCTATCTCTTCTCACTAGTTAGTTCAGTCTAATGGGAATGAAAATCATAGATTTTACATTTCCACCTCACGAAATGTCATTACAGGAATATTATTCATTTGGGATGATTCTTTGATCTGTATATGCATTGAATATTTTCACTTTATTGTGAAGGTGTGTGGGATTTGCTCTTGGCCTGAGCTTGCGCTGCTATCTGTACAGTTTAGCTACAATTCTTGAAAAAATTCAGCTTTTCGTTTTTTTTCTATCGAGTTGGTAGGTGCCCTGAAAAGGATGTCATAAAAACAATTATAAGAAAAATTAAAGAGATTTTTTTCCCAATATATCAGATCAATCATTAAGATATTCAAGGGAATGTGGGGTCATATTGGATGATCTGTCTACCAGGTGCTCAAGTACCACTAAATAACAAACTCTTACGCCGCCAGCTGATCGAACAACAGGATAACCAAATTTTGTGCAATATGTGTATCCGTGACAGCCTTTTGCCCATTAATTCGGGTGGTATTACCATAGTATTTGTATCCATCAGAAAGCTGAAGCAATACATAACTGCTGCTATCAAGAATAAACTACAAGGGAAGGAAATTTCGGCGTCAAATGAGGGGTGCATCAGTAACGGGGATATGAGACATTTTTGCACTAAATACATATACATGGAGAACTTATTCCTAAGTTCTCCTAAATTCTACTAATGTTCCGACCCACTGACCCCACCGTCATTGATGGCTATCATTTTGATGTTAAGCCAATTATCCTTGCCCCAAACTGAGTACTTATTATCAATTCATCACCAGGCATGTAATAACTTTACACACTAGTGATAGACACAAGCATTGATTTCTGGCAACATTCTGGGGGTTTCGCCGACTCCGAACATGAGACTGGCTCTGTTGAAGTGACCAACACCTTCTGAACCTTTTCAAATTTGGACAACACGTTGGTGAATTAGGCTACATTTCTTTCAGAACAAATGTAGGCATTTTGAGGTAATCAAAGGTAACATTTTTAGGATGGGAAGTTTTTCTGCCTGCTGTCAGCCGTTCCATATCAAATGAGATTGGACAGTCCGTCACTGATTTTTCAAAATGCGGGGAACGGACTGTCCAATCTCATTTTGATATGGACGGGTATCCCTTACCCAAGGCTTGGGGATATAATTAACTCAGTTTACTCGCTCAACAAAAAATCTACATGAAAAAAGATAGCACCTATCCAAGCCCATTATTTTATCGCGAGTATGAATGTCTTGCATTCTGGTTTAGTGTGAATGGGATTTATGAGAATTGTCATTTATGCCCATAGCGAGATGGCACATCTCATTTTGTCCTTTGTCGGGACGTGAGTTCTCAAAGAGTTAAGGAATTCCTTAGCCTTTTTTGCTTTTTGTTTAAAAAAAAAACAAAAAAAAACAACTTAATCCCGCCATCTGCAGTCGTACTGTTACAAGCTTCTCCTCCTACTTTAGCCTAACATCCATTCCCTGATTCGCTTTAGTGTATGTATTATAGCATACTGAATGTAGGTTGGGTTTTGAGAAGAAAACAGACCCGCGTATAAACGTATGTCAACTCTTTTCTGCATGTAATACATGCAGGATGGTGAGGTGTATACAGAAAACCACCAGACGGCAACGACGGCTATGTTGAAATGCTCAAGCTGCCCCGGAACTGACTGCCAACTAATTTATCCCCACTTCGGGGATATTATGGTTTGGCCTTCGCCGCCGGCCCGCGTCCGCCGCGTCGCCGCGTCCGCCGCGTCCGTGTCCGCGTCCGCCGCGTCCGTTTGAGCCAGTAACTCTCCACACTTTGTCCGTTTTAGCCGAAACTTGTCACACATGTCCCGCCTTGGTGAATCTCGGATGGTTTCAAAGTTGGCGTCGCACATGACAGTCCGCTACCTTTGCATTATTCTCACGAATTGGAAGTTTTTTCCGTTAGCGCAATAACTCTCCAACACTTTTCCGTTTGAGCCGAAACTTGGCACACATTTCCGCCAGAGTGTAATCTCAGATAGGTTCGCAAGTGGATGTCGCCCCACTGCGGTCGGCTAATTTGGCAAATTATGTGAAATTCAAAAGTTGGTCGGATTTCCACGAACTTGGTAGGTGGGGCCTATGTTCGGTTCGCGAAAAAATAAGGTCATTTCAAGGTCCACCAGAGGTCAAATTTACGCGAGTTCCAAAAGTTTTGTCGATTCCATGAACTATGGGTGTGGCATGTTCGGTCCCGAAAACAGTGGAAGACATTTCGGGGCTCCATCAGAGGTCAAAGTCACGCTAAATTGCGCTTTTTCGAAAGTTGGTTTGGTTTCCACCACTTGATAGGTGGGGACTATAATGGTCCTGAAGACGTGAAGGTCATTTCAAGTCACAGAGGTCAATTACGCTATTATCGAAGGTTTGTCGGATTTCAACAAACTTAGGTGTGGAAGATGTTTGGTCCCAAAAGAAGTGGAGGACATTTCGGGGTCATCAGAGTCAAAGTCGCGCTAATGTGCCCAACTTGCGCATTTTTCGAAAAGTTGGTCTGATACCACGAACTGGGTAGGTGGGGACTATAATTGGTCCCGAAAGAATTGAAGGTTATTTCAAGGTCGCCAGAGGTAAAATTCGCGTTTATCAAAAATTGTCATATTCAACGAAACTTGGTAGGTGACATGTAAGGCGCTTTTGAGGCTACATTCGCGGTGAAGATTGCACTACTACATAAGCTAGTTATTATCATAGATCCAATGGCCAAAACGATATAACCCTCTTCACCAACTTATCGCGAGGTGGGGATATACACGTGTGGCGGTTACCCCCATCATGGGTCTATTTAAGTCTAATTTTATGTGGTGCTTTCAATCTTCTCGATATTACCTGGTGCAATAACTCTTTCATTAACTGTGGTCGCTACCGCCTCTTCAAGCAAGTAGCTCTCGATTCCATCACTACTCTAGCCAATATCCCAACTCCAAAAAAAAAATCCTGGACCACCGTCTAACCAACATACTGTTTAGATCACGTATGGAATCGTGATCGTGACATCGGGTCCTGAAAGTTTACCCATCCTCTGATCCTACACGAACCATACCTATTCGTCTGAAATACTTCTAAAATTCTATGCAGCATAACATTAGTCGGTGTTGGCATATTAAGCAGCGAGATAATACAGGATGGTACTTGAACTTTGACGGCCTGATTTCTGTATTAATTATACCAGATAATATCGTCCAGCAGAAATCGGAAAAAAACAATGCTTTAATTGTACGAAAGGGGCCTTCCCTTGTGAACCTAAAAAACCCTGTCAACATATTCGAGTCACGTCGGTTTATTGAGCGCTCGAAAATATTCAGAGCTCAATCTACTGTTTAGTACACTCAGTGTGAAAATACAGCCAGCACCATGTATACTGAATCGAACATTATTATGGCTGTGATCCTCCTCTGCCGGACGGAAGGCGCAAATGGGGAAGAATTTACGACTCAACCAACCATTACAACAGGTGTGTGCTAATTCGTCTTCCAATATTGTACTACATGGTGAACTCACTATTTGGGACAACAATTAGCACGCAACCTTTTGAGCACCTACTTTTCCGAACTAACCCCCTCACTCTATAACCACTATACGCCTCCCCTCGATTCATAAATAGCAACTGTGATTGTCACTCTATTCAAGCCCTCAGACCCGTATTGAATCCATTCGACCATTCGACGACCAATATTGGGCGCATCTTATTGTCTTTAGTGATTGCAGGGAACGCAGAAGAAGAAATTGCGAGATAAGTTTGTAAATAGACCGTCCTGAGGTTATTTCACAGATCGGCAGAGCTTTCCGCAAACAACCGAAAAATCACACTTCATATTTGATAATACAGTATTACTATCCAATCATCTACCTTCAATAGTTGCTGAGTCGAAGACCCCTCAAATACTGTACTCTTCATTGCAACAATTGGGCAAACTAATGAAACATTTCAGACAAGCTACGTGAGTTGATATTGCATTTTGTATCGTATCAATGAGGTCATTTGTTCATTGTTTTTTAATGAATTGATAATCCTGAAAAAAGAGAGAAAGAACTACTAACTAACTACGGATGGAGCGATTATAGACCTACTGTAAATGGATAGATTTTTACGTGTTTGGAGTATGCATGGGGAAAGCTTAAAACTGTTCAATACCACTCCGTTTATTGATCCGTATATTTCGGAGAAACCATAATCCGTCCTCTCGTCGGACACAGTGTGGCGTCTGAATACAGGCAATTTTATATTCCTCGCCGAAAGCAAGTGAATCTATGCAGTCATGTCGGGCGTATGGTGTCTGTCCTTGTGTGCGTGTAATGTGTGTGTGTATGTGACCCCTCGTCAACACGATATCTAACGGACGCAAACAGGTATCAAGTTCAATTAGGCACGTGTGGTTTCTCATGTGGAGGAATGTACCCTATTGTTGTTAACCGCCATTCATGTTCCATTCAAGGTCACGACAGTCAATATCAAAAACTTTATCAGCAATATATCTGATGGAGTCAGTATCTATCAAGTTTATTTTAGGTATGTGGGTTACACATATAATAAGGCTTACGCCATTGTTCCCGTGTCTAGGTCAAGGTCATTGAATGGCAAAATAGGGCAATTCTATACTTGATCACGAACATTTCAGAGGCAATGGTTTGTATTAGGAAGTTTTGTCCGTCCAGGTGAACCCACACCTGGTGACCGATTTTTGACCTCTTTGACCTTTTGACCCCATTTGAACTACATGAACCTTGTGACTTCGGGGTCATTTTGGTGACGAACACCCGTGTCTTGCAACAAGCCAATCAGTTTTTTTTTTTTTTTTTTTTCCAAAAAATTGGCACTAATGACATACTCAAAACACTGTTGTACAGTTTTCAAGTCCTCATATATCTCGCAACAAAACATTTTAGGGGTGTTGGCGTATGGAAGTATTTATTCGTTCTGTGCGACCTACATCTGGTAACCTACTTTTTCCTTCGATTTCCTTTCATTCGACCTTCCGCCTAATTTGACCTTATGACCTCCTGACTGAAACCTGGACACTCTGACACGGTATCTACAGTTATGTCCTCTGTAAAATGGTGGAACAGCTTTAAGTCGCTGATAAATTTAATGTTCGACATGACTCGGCACTGGAACATCTCAGAGGAATAGCGGGAAGGGAAGTTCTGTTCGTCTCGCTTGTTGGCTACCACTAGGACCAAACTTTTAATGTACCGAATCAACACATGGCTTGGTATTGGTCTTGACAATTTCATTGAATGTCTCAAAAATCAATGGCACATGCTGTTTTCAATCCTAAGTGTTACCCAGCTTTTGAATAATACATATAAGATCCAACAAGTTATGTTGTGCTCATTACACAGCAGCAGAACAGATAAAACCCCCTACCATTTCGGGTCAGTAGTGATTATAGGCACACAGGTAGTTTTGAAGGAACGTGTTACTTGAAACTCATTGACAGCCAACAATTCTACGTGTGGTGTGTTGGTAAGTTAATTATTCTGCTACTTGCCCGCCTTGACTGAAGATTAATATATTAGGTTGATTTTGAATGAAAGTCTCCTTCGCGTTGCAGAAGTTGTAATATATATATAGAAGAATATAGAATATTTGACAAGGAATCAATACGCAAAGATGTTGTGTATTGTTTTTCCTCCCAAAACTCGTTTGTGATATTCAACGTCTTTTTTTAAGGATCTTGCCGAGCAGAAGTTTTGATTTCATTCAAGGCCAAGCAAAGGTGCAGGACCAAAGACTGCACATACTGCGATACCTCGGGTGGAAGGCCGAGCTTGCCAACTGTTGCCAAAACCACTCGGTTACTGCTCGGGGTAGGTTGACAATCGCATCGAGACTGGTTCAGTGTCACATGAAGAAAGAAAAAAATGTGACAGTTTTAGGGATGGTTGTGACACTTGCAGGAATGGTGGTCACAACTGCATACAAAGTGCCCAATCATCCTCCTGACAGTCTGTGTGTATGTGTGCTTGTAAACAAATGAACTCGACTACACCCCTGGATGGATCAAGCTCATATTCAGTATGTGTGTTACCGATGAGGAATACAAGACCTATTGTTTTGGGGTCGGGTTCAGAGGTCATCCGAGCTTCTTATGGGAAAGGACAGTGGATCGGGTTGTCATTTTGTGTAGGGAAAGAAAGACCATTTTGTGAAAAATCACTTATTCCGGTCAAATTTAGCTTGTGTAAACATGGTAACTACCACATCCGGATAGATGAAGCTCAAAAGTGATAGTAGGATTCCCATGGAACTCTATTGTTTTGGGGTCAGGTCAGAGGAATCTGCAGGTCAGCAGAGGTCAAAATCTAAAAAACCTTGTAAACACGAGTCCAGGATGTTTGGTTCGATCAAGGTGAAAGTGGGTGCGTAGGTAGTGTGTTGTTTTTTTTTTTTTTTTTTTGTTTAAAGTGGGGTGGGGGGGGGTGGGAAGTATAACAACCCTAATGTTTTTCAAGAGAAAAAAGGATCATTTTTGGTCGTTTTTTGTTTTGGGGGTGTACAAAAACAACCTTATGTTTTAATGTAGATAGGGTCATTTTTGGTCGGAAATAGGATATTATTTTGTGAAAAAAAACACATTTTGGCTGAATTCAGCTGTTGAACACTAAACATGAAACTTGGACCAATTTGCTAAAAGCTCATACTCCGGGGTATGTGGGTTCACCATGAGGAACTACATGAGTGGCATTTGGTATGGGTCAGGGGGGATCGCGAGGCCGCGGAAGGGGGAAAATCTTGTAATTTGAGGCAGGAATGTTTGGTTCCTTATTATGTGAAATTTAGTGGGAGCTCTCTTATTAGGAGTGCAGGGAACCCTATTGCTTGATCGAGATAGCGTCTGTTTTTTGTGTGGAAAATGGGAAATTGTCAGACCTATCATATGTAATGTAGGCATAATAGAAGCTGGTACTTTTGCTTTCAGCCATTGTGACTGGCCATAGGTTGCCAGATATGAGTCAAAGTAAACCACAAGGCCTTGGCTCCTGGTTCATAGTTGATAATTGGTAATACGCAAAATGAATTCATAATTATACCCGTTAATGAATGCAGTATCTATTATGAACAGTATTTTTGACGTACCAAAGTAGTATATTCAGCGTCGGTCTGTCGGACCAGTATTGTGGACAATCAGAAGAATCAGTGCATGGGCACTCCCAAAAGGAATTCGTTCAAATAATGATTTTATCTCAGACGAAGGCCCGTTTCTGTAATGAGAACGTATACGGGTTCAAATTTGCGAACAAAATATTTTTCACTAATAGGAATTATAAACTCCATCAAAGCATTTTGGGAGGAGTTTTTGAAAGCTTGCATTTCGAATTGGTATCAAGTCCAGTTATGAGTCTTCATTTCCGAATAAGATCAAAGCAACAGTTTGAAGCTTTCGGATTCATTTCTAACAACAGCGACAAACTGTGATTAAATAAGGATCGTTTGAATAGAAGAATATTATATTTCAAATGATGACTGGATACTTCATTTTACCATTCCTCTGGGGCGTTCTAACAAAGTTGATGTGAGATGGTTCATGACAGATTTATTCGCCGTCTCATTCCCTATATTATATGTGGCTAAAATGTGGAGGGTAGTGGCATCTATGGTCATCAGAGGTTTCAGTAGAGGTGCGGAATTATAAACGTTTCGAAATCTCTAGGAACCCGGTGCATATATTGAACATGAGTTGGCCGAAAATGTTGCAGTCTTTTGTTCAGGCCATAAAGGGTAATTGAAGGTCAAAATTATAAACATTGGTGCCTAAAATTGGAACTTGAAATTAATCTGGAGACAGGTATAGGCCTATAGGTTGGCAATTCATTCCCGAAGATGACTAGTTTAGTTGTAATAGCACCCAATGCAGTTCCTGAGTAGCCTCCAGAAGGAAGGACTCTCTTGTATTGTTTAACCCCTTAAAGACGCTGTAGTCTTTCAGACATAGTATCGGTGTGCCATTAAACAACAACATTACATATGATTGAGTTGGCTGTATGCAGGGATCTACGTATGCCCGTTGCACACATTTATAGTAACTATATACATAGGCGTAGATCGCGGGGGGATGGGGGGATAAATCCGCCCCAATATTTGATGTTGGGGGATGGCCTACGTGATCACCCCCCCCCCCAATGATCCAGGCATGCAGCTCCCAAAATGATTAAATGAAATGAGGGTAAGCGACGAAGGTACAGTAACGGCCATAACACAAATGCATAACACATATATTCCTAATCGGATTGCTTAAATTTTATGTGAGTAGGCCAGAATGCTAAATATTTCGCGCCGCTCGCGCAATGCTTGTTATCTTTTCTTAGGAGAATTTAGTTTGGGACACAATCAATGCTGCCCCCCCCCCCCACCAATGCTGGAATGCCACTTCATAAACACTGCAGCAACACTGCATTCTCCAACCACTGCACATAACCAATGGCTAGAGTTCAACAGACTGGTTTTGCCAGCCTGACGTGCTGCTTTTTAATTGGTGGTAGCAATATGCAACGAAAACTAATGGGCAGGAGATCGTGAACATCATTATGGAGATTCACGTGATTGACGTTTGGCACTATATATTGGCGCGAAGGCGGGGCAAAACAATTCTGGGACATGTAAAGTTTCGACAAAAAAACTGGGGAAAAAACAAGCAAAAAAAAGGAAACAAATCTGGAAATTTCGATCTTTTATTTATTTTATCAAAGGCCCGAAAATGCACACATTCACGACAGTGATGTTCAAGCGAATTTCCAAGATGCGGGGCAACCTCTATCCCAATTGGACGGTGCTACGCGCCAACTTATGGTGGCGCTCGGCTTAATTGGTACTAACCACACCTGTCCCCCTCCAAATATGTAACACAAATCGCCGCCACTGATATTGACAACGATGTCTCAGTTCTAGCAAATCAGTGCGGTGTACTATGATTTCAAACTACGGACAAGTTTGGGACATGTAGTATAGGCCTATGTATATATGGATGGGCAGATGGGATTAATGAAAGAGGATGCATGGTAGATATGATTCCTTGTATCATCTCGACTCAACGGATAATTATGTAGTAACATTTCTTAGATGATTCGTTTATCATTAAATTAGAATTTGCAGACATGAGATACATATTTAGACCGGTTGCATGCAGCTCAGAACACCCGGCAAGTGCCTTTTCCAGTCATTTGAAGGGTCTTGAAATCCATTTTTTTTTGCTGCGCTACGCGCCAACTAATGGTAGCGCTCCGCTTAGATGGTGTCCGTACCAGGCACCCCCCCCCCCTCAAATGCCCGAAACAAATCTACGCCACTGACTATATTTTGATGCTCTAAAGTATTTAATACATAATCTGAATAATACATTGGACCATCTCTCCTGATACCATTGAATGGGTGCTTTCCAAATAAATCGTCAAGATGTTCACCCGGTAGTTTTGATACCCTTCACCATGTGATCAGCGTCTACACTTGCTAGCTCTGTGTTTGCGCATTCACCCCTCCCCTCCATTAGCCTACGACCTGGACACCGGTGAGATGCATCAAATTTAGCTCGGATTCACCAAATGACCCAATCTACACCAGAAACCAATAGGTTGTTTTTAACCACTCGGTTAAAACGTTGTATACTAAATGTTAGCTACGTTTTGTTCGGGGTAGCTGTCCGGGAGGTAGTTACCTGGCAACCTTCAGTGTAATTGCATTGTTCTCACACTCGTATCGGCTAAAAATTCGGTCTCACACAAACGGGTATAATTATACAATATCAAAATGGTTGTTCCAGTATAGCCTTTCCAGGGGACCTCCCCTTCTTAACTACTCAGAAGCATCGTGTAATCGTTTCCAGACAGAAGCCAAATACAGTGGCGGATAAGCGCCTATATTCTATTGCACCATACTCACTTCCATATTCCAGTTTACTCGGTTAGTTAATTATTTCTAACTTTCGAAACAACGTAATATAGATTTTGATCTATCAATTTCTTCGCTTTTTCTTTTACGGAATGTTAACTAAAGCCCGTTCATTTCCGCTTAACCATATCTGAGCCTTATCAAATATTTATCATATTATGGAACATTCTCCATCTATCTTGCTCCAATTTCTGTGAAGTTTTGGCCTCGTTTTTGGCTAGGAAATCCGGGTGCACGCAGTGTCGGTTTTTATGTTTCTAATATCTCGGGTATTAATGTGATTTTGTGACGGGGAATGAGCATTTATAAATTCACATAAATGTACTATTTGGTTAGCAACAGTTAGTAGGAGCATCGGCTTTGCAATGCTGGGTTGGGCGTTCCACTACGCGAGAAATACGTTTAAACAATGGGCCCCCTGTTGCCTTCACTCTGCGCGCGAAATACAGAGCAGAACAGAGGGAATGTGGGGGGTTCCAAAATATAAATGTTACTGCCTATGTGTCTATCCACTCATTCCGTTCTTGTTGTTGACAATATAGGTGGCAACATCCCGGTCTGTTTTCGCGCCATAACCCTGCTGTACAAATATCATGAAAATCTATTCGCCCAACGGTTCCCCTTTAGACAACGTTTACAACCATATAGCTAGTGGGTCTATATAACAAGATAAAAAATTCAGAGTGCCCTTGACATCAATATTGGTCAATCCTGGGGAAGCGACGAGTAATGCCATACTAGAACTTTGCTGATATAGAGTAGACTACACACGGAAAGAATATCACAGACAACACCTCACAAGACTGGAGGAGTCATTGCTGCATGCGTTCGTTGAACCAGAACATTTTTCGTGCGGGTAAATGTATCCCGCAATAGTAGGGATTATTTTGGTCTGCATATAATACTAATTGCTTCACATAACTAGTTCTCCCTGATTGTTGTCGTGATCCGTTCTAATGCCAAGTAAGTCTGCTGTCCACTTGATCACGGAACAATGTGGATGCGGATCGCGAAACACAAAGGGAAGCAATCCGCATGCCCAATATACCCCAATGCGGTTGTCTTGCATCGCTAATTGGGGTCTGTAAAATACGGTATAGTATGAACACTTCAAACATATATACGGGAATCCTATTGGAACTACGCCCATCCGCACGGTGAACGCGGATAATCGAAAAAAAAAATCCTGCGTTCCGCGCCTGTTTCCGTGTTCTAACTATCCACGAGCCAGCCTCAGTGAATAAGCTTTAAAACTCATTCTTGATTGCAAACCTGGTAATGGTCGTCGTTGTGGATTACCACTGCAGTTGAAAGAGATTAGGAGTGTGTGGTGTCCCCCTGTTCGATATATTGCCAACCCATACAAGGATTATTCGACAGACGCACACATTCAGCGTCAATGAATGCCAATATTTGGTCCACACAATTATTGGCTGAGATCGCCAGGGCAGACATGGCCATGCTGTAGCTTAGGTCGTACATCGTGGGTAGTTAGTTGTGAGCCATTGAACTGCAAACTCCTAAATAGGTTCCACCACTATTATCCTCATAGTGGGTTTTCCCTGCATTGATTGTGACCCCTTCAAACCCGAACCTGATTATTATTTCCTCGACCCGTCGTTAGGACTAGGAGTCCTTCACAGCTCGTACCCTGATTGTCATAATTAATATGTACATGACATGCATCAGTCATTCCTTAGCTGCGGTAATGCAGCTCTTTCTGTCATCATGATGTCTCTCTCTCTCCGTCCGTTCGTTTCGTCCGTCCTTGATTCTTTCGTTCGTCCCGTTCTTTGTCACGTCCATTCGTAACTTCTCCTGAACCGTACATCGTCAGGTTGAAACGTGGTGGGTGGTGAAGTCATGCCACGGGGCTAGGCTGAGCTACATTTTTGTTTTGCATAGTGTGATTTTATTCAAAATCCAATTATTAACCCCAATTTCCTACCCACCACCCTTCCCATTGAACTCTTGTGAGAGTGGTTTGTTTACTCAATCCATCCCTCGAGCTGCAGGCCCCGCTGCTGGTATTGGGGGACTACTTAATTTGTCTGTCACACTTAGGTGGCCTGAATACAATGCATGGGGGATTTCCAACCACTGTTCACTGTTCAGGGCCTAGTGTTGTGCTGGTTAAACATGAAGTTTTGCTGGTACATATCGCTAATATACGTCCTAGGAATAGTAGTTGGGTACTTTTATGCTGACACTGATAGCATTATTAGGCTAATTTGGTAAACATGTTCTCAAACGCATTCCAAGGTTATGGCGGATGTCAGTAAAGGTCAATTAAATTGAAACAACAATGTATGTGGATTGTGAAGAACATATGCAGTGTATTCGCCACAGGAATTTTGTCACGTCCGCAGCTATCAAGACGTTTTCGACTTGCGCTTGTTATTAGTATCCCCTTCCACATCCACAGTGAGGGTATCAGACTGTTTCGGTGTTGATCTGCGGATATTTGCGGTGTATTTGGCATTGTTTGGATTACGGTTATTGTTCTTCAATAATTTGCGCAGTAATAGCCAGCAGTTGTTGCCAATTGTCGGCCAAATAAATTCTCTCGTGTAGTCACCCCCTCTCCACGTGTACCTCACCGACGTCAACAATAGACCCCGAGGTAGATTTGTAATATTCCATTAGACGTCCACAGGACCAGATCGACGAAATTAAATTAACAGCAGCGATGGTGTTTGTCTGATCCCAATCAACATTAATAATAGTTTGAGCCTAAATGTATAGCACTGACAGGTGTTGCCAGGATCTTCAATGGCCTGCACGACTATTTCAACCGAAATGAGATGTTCTTGGGGTAATTGTTGTACCAAGGGTACTGTCTGGGAATTAGTTTCAGAGAGAACATGTCGCAAGCAAGTACGTCAAATACACCACTCCCCGCAGCAGAGTTATATTGAACCTGGCAGAGGACGCATTACCAACCAAAGCTAGCTAGTGAATGCCGCGCCGAGTTCACTTCGCTCACTCGCTCGGTATATGTGTGCTGGAGGGAAATATAAGTTACATCATGGTCCTGGTGTGTACGAGTTCATCAAATTTCTGCCAAAAGAATGTATGCGAATAACGAAAACACATACATATTTATAGTAGTAGTGATTAATAATAATAATAATAATAATAATAATAATAATAAATAATAATAATAATAATAATAATAATACTAATAATAATAATAATAATATAATAATAATAATAAAAAAACGAGTAATAATAATAACAAATACCATTCCTATATATAGCGTATTAATACAGTCAGTACACAAATGACGTCTTATGCACTGTGAGAGGAGATACGACAAAAACTACAACCACAAAACATCAATTCTGAAAGGAAAAGAGATTGTGGACTACTATGTGGCACTTTAGCATGGCTCACCGTTCATACCTGCTTACTTGCACATGAACTGTTATAATCGAGACTGGTGTAGGTCTTGAACAATTGTCATTCTTAGTTTCGACTTGAAGACCGGAAACCGCTCTACCTACAGTGAAGAGCTCGAATTTGGAACTAGGTCCGATTCTGACTATAATGAAAAAATCTCCCATAATTATAGTCATAAAATCCTCCCATGACTTGCGGAAACACGGTACATCGAGACGTCGTTCGTATACAGCAAATAGGCCATACATGTTAGCAAAGACGATCAGGCGTTTCATATGACACATACAGGTAGGTGTCTATTGCATGTCTCTTGCCCTTTTTTTTTTTCTTCATTTATTTTTTATTTTTATCAAACTTGAGATCAACTTACTTACCTCAAACCAGACCACAATCTGCCGCTGTAATGAACTGAACTACTTCGAGCTTCGCCGATATCCATGATGAGGAATGTCACTTACATTCTTGGTAATCGAGTGTTGGAATCACCGTGGTAGCGTCTCGATCATTACCTTGAGCCATATCAGTAACATGCATCGCATTAACACCTGTGGGCACATTAAGCAACATCTCGAAACTGAAACTTATGTAATACCTGCGATCAATGTATCTGCAGGAATACCACGGGTATGTTATACATTCAGAATCATATGAATGAATGCCTCAAGGGTATTTGAAGCTGTTTTAAGTATGGGCCTATATGACTCGAAATCAACTCTGTCACATATAGATGAACAAGTAAAGCAAACACTGTCACTCATTAACCGTACATCAGTAAAGCGTCTGCTGGTGTAGCTGGCTACCGGTATCACATACTGCCATGGGCGTCGATCCGTTTTGATTTGAAAAAGGAGGGGGACAAATCGGATGCAAATGACCATCTTAAACGTAGCGGCCACCATCGGTAGGCGCGCGAAGGTACCAAGAAAATTTTAGCTTGTAATACCCTCCAGATCGCCGGAAGGAAACGGTACTTGCCAGAAGACTCAATAGCACACACCTACATGTGTGATTTGAGTAAGCGAGAGACAAAAAAGTTGTTTCATGTGCATACTAAGATGATTTAACGCATATAACACAGTTTTTTTTTATTACCTTTTCTACTCTCACTTGCCGTGGGATCCAGGGGTCTGCCCAACGGTCCCTTGTGGAATCGAAGGGAAAAGCCAACGGGACCATTCCAATTGGGGAGCAACGAATATTCGGCCGAATTTTTTACAAGTCAGTCATCGAAGAACTTCCAGCCCGCGCGAAATGCGCGCGGAATTTTTTGCATGTTTACCGGGCATTTTACCGAAAAAGTCAGCAGAAAATTCAGGCATTATTTCACTTTGCCTTTCTCCTCTCCAAATTTTCCATGAATTTCGGCCAGATCTTCATCTGGGGTCCGCATCTCGTATTAGTGGAATTAAGACAATGCCACGCGATTATTGTTCGGTTAGACAATAATTGAATCAGTTTTTAGACGATCATGAAATTATGATTATCGCTGTGATCCACCGCACACCCACTATAATTAATGACCAGGTGCACGGTACACGTTCACAGGTTCAGTAAGTTGGGGCAGAACAACTTACCTAGACTAAAAAAGGTTAGTGGATTTCATTGCAGTTTATTGCACAATTATTCAGTACTTGATGCGCGCCGAAAATTCGGCCACCCCAAATCCATAATTGAAGAAAGTTTTCATTTTTACTTTGCCCAAATTTCTTCCATTATTTCTCCGAATTTGGGGATTTTCGTTCGTGTTTTCACTCTGAAATTTTCCTGCACCTCCCGACCCGGTCTCGTATATTATGACTGATTTGCCCTAAGTTGGTTCTGTACGCATTCGTGATATGCTTTACATTTTCATATTATTGGGCTATATTTACAATTTCACCTAACTTGAGGTTGAAAAACAAAGTTTGCCAATTAGCAATAACGGTGTATCTGCTAGGACTTTTTTCCAATCCTAGGGCGCAGTCTTTGTGGGGTCGTGACCCCCAACTTTTTGGAAGTCCTCCGTACATATGTATTTTCACTCTTGACCACCCTGGGACCCTCAACTTCCAGCCAGGAGAATTGCGCCCTTGAATATTACGCAAAGCCAATGTGATGTCAGTGCAAGCTGTTTGAGCACATCAGTGAACAATTTGGTCCTTCGGCATTCGTAGGTCACTGCAGGAATAATTAATTCGAAAGGAGAAAAAGTGCTGATGAGCTGCCTAAGCGTACGGGACCCTTCTGATTTTTTGCAGAACATGTTTTGCCTAACAACAGAAAAGCGACCCCGCGCCCGAAGTGCGCGAAACATTTGGCATGTCTTTCGGGCTTTGATTGAAAATTCAGGGAAGTTTAGCCGAAAAGGTTTGAGCATTTCCTGGCTACGGTATTTGGTTAGTCTGAGCCAGAAGTCAAAGCAGTTTGGATTTACAATTAATGAATTGTGAACAAACTCTGTAGCCTATAGTTACTCTGTCCAGACTGGGGCTAGCTCAAATTGATTTATTGGGTGAAGGTTTTTCGCCCTGCGAAATTAGTAGGTGCCATGTGATTTCATGTTGCAGAAAGAAAGGAAAACTTAGAATCCGCCACTGTCTAGATTTATGTTTCACTCTGTCGGCAGCAGTGACGTAAGACCTTTCTGACTGGCGAGGGGCTAATATTATTAGTACCTGTGAGAGAGGTCTCAGGCAGTCAGGGTTTACCCGTCCCCTTTGAAAACATTCGGCTTTAGGTGCAAATTCATACTCTAAAATGTGATTTGTTTGTGCCAAAAATGTGCGGTCCACCAAGAGCAGTAGTAAGTTAAGTTCTCTCCTTTTGTTTACCTGCTCCTACCTTCAAGGGACCACCTTAGTTGGGGTCTAGGGGAAAAAAGGCCTGGAAGTCACACCGGTTAGCCCATTCTAGAGAACCAGGTTATAATTTTCCGTTTTGCCTCATAGGCTCGTACCCGTTTCTTACGACGGAAATTTTGACTGAATATCACAAAGTTGTTCGAATTTTGTTGCAATTCATGAAGGTAGAAAACAACAAAAGTCAAAAGTGCAATTAGCACGGTTCCTGTATAGTTTATTGATTGTAAAAAAGTGCTTCTCATCTTTGCTTGAATTATACATTTTTTGCCCGGGTTTTTAACATAACATATTCATTCTATATAGCGATTACAATGTGGGATTATCTCGACGCGCTTTCCACGATTGTTGCTGTATCGTTTGGATAGGCCACGGACTGTTTCGTTGAAATTGAAGTGCAAAGATATATATTTTTCAGATTGGAGTGCCATCGTCTATCGAGTCTTAGCTGGCTCACAAATGCGATTGTCTAGGAAGCAACTTGGTTTAAAATCTAGTCATAATTACAACTTGCACTCAAATTATTTTCACGGAACCCATAGCTATCGTGCACGTGAGGTCTACGTTACTGACAGCGAACGAAACATAGGCCTCAGGATACCAGAAAAGACGAAGTTTTGCATATTGCTTGGAATCGATAGAATCAAACATCCCAAAATTGACAAGATTGACACATTCTTGCTCAATCATCGGGCTTTTGACAAGAGAAATCGGCAAGGCCCTGCTGACATTGTGGGCACACAATTTATCCACTTTTTGGCAGGTTTGTATGCTGAATTGTGGCCTATTCTTTGCCCAAGCGGTTAGGCTTTCCTCGATTGGCAAACTGCTTCTACTTCCATAACGTGTGAGCAGTATGACTCCTCATCCCGCCTCGTCTGCCACGCCGCTCGGGTTATATTCGTGTTACGGTCATTGGCAATTTATTGTTATCTACCTTTGTTAAAAACAACAAATAGATTATTCCCATTTATGTTTCTGAGTGAGGGAAAACTTGCACAAAAGCTTAATATCGCCAGAATATACCTGCAAAATGCATCGCTCACGGACATTAGAAGCAACAGTTACAGGTCGTCTGCTGCGATTTTGGACATCGGAGTTCAGTTCGGAAGTGAAGGCCCACGGTGGTGTTGTGAGGGCTGCTTTCTCAATTATTTCAGCACCACAGCACTTAACGGATTACGTGTGTTGTAACGGACCATGTACTTTCGATTCTCATCGAGTATCAAAAAGTGTGGGGGGGCCATTTGATATGATTGTCCTCCCACTTCGAAAAGTGGGGTTGGGGACTGCCCCCACCCCCCTCCCCCAGGATCGACGCCATGCATTCTGCAGAGACTGTAGCGTTAAGTTATGTCGCCTCTGAGCCTTCACAGGTTCGACAGATGGCCGCCAACGTCCTCATAGAATTGAAGATTATGTCGAGGGAGCATGAAGAATCATAACCTATCGCCGTGATGGTGCATCACGGAATCGTGTTAAAATGGTCAACATATATACCAGGCAACCATGGAAACATAATGAGGTGTTTCCAGGCACTGAAGGAGATGCTGTCCCCTCCAGTTGTTCACGTGCCTATTGATCAAGCTGCAAGAGGGAGCGAGTCGTGGTTCACACCATTCATGCCCCCCCCCCCTACTTGAGCTAGAGGTACTGCACTACCAGAAGAAAAATACCTTATATGGTTTTCGCATCAGTCACAGCTTATGAACAAACGGTGGCCAGGTGAACGAGGAACTAATCCCGATGGTTTGTCATACCAAAACAGAGATGGTGAACCCTGCAATCGACATATGAGCCAGTTAGAACACGTACGTTCACACAGGACTACTTTATTATTCTGGGTTTCCAATGGGGATGGCATTTTTCTTTCTCGGATCACTTCCCAAAGCGCCAATGGGCATTGAACCAATTGTACAAAAACAACAGTTAACAATCGGACTAATCGGACTAGACTACCGTCAAGCATTTCTTTAAAGAAGACGGAGCTGAAATCCACAATAACCGCCCGAGCACGAATCATCCCCGTTCCTCCAATAGCAACGACGAATCGTTGTATCCGCACACTAATGATTGCTGGCAAGTCTTCTGTGGAAAAAACGGGACACTGCGTATAATTCTTCTCTAGCTGACAGCACTGCCCGTGCCACTCAACCCACAGTCTGACAAAAACTGAACCTAATGATCCGCGCATCTGTTCCCAGCTGATATCATGTCTGTTCCTTGCCATCCGGATCAGGAGGTGGAACCAGGAACAAGTGATGTGGTTAGTTCAGTGAAAAGGGGGTGCAGAAGGACAAAATCCCCATGAAAGACCCTGAGCCACAACATCCCAGAAGAGAAGTATAACTATAACCAGAAGCCTAAATAATTTCGGCCAACAATTCATGAAAAATGAATCAAGAAAGAACAACATCTTGAGGCCAATGCTATTCCCCTCATTAATATCTCTCTGCGAGGAGAAATATTTACGATTGTCTCAATCTAGAATACAACAAACAGCGTTTGCCACGGAGATTGAGGCAATAACCTCTATTGATGGTTACATGGGGACAACTAATGTACATAAATAGTGAATTGATGGCACTCGTTGTTCTCCACTAAGAACCACTGCGAATCCACTCACTGGCATTAACCCCTTAATGCCAGCACATTTCAATTTGAGCAGAGACGCTCACGAAAAGCCTTGTCGAAGCTTTTTTGAAGTCTAAAAGTTATGCCAACAGTACTCAGTGCCTTTGCCAACTGCACAGTAACATCCTTCCCTTATTCTAAGAGAATTGGTCAAACACCACGTTCTAGACATCGCCTCTCACTAAGAGGAATGCCTGAAGTCCTGCCTTCCTTCATTCTAATAGAGAAATTCACTCCTTTCCCGTCAGCGTTCAGACAAGCATATTAGTTCTGGTTGTCATTCACGTGACGGTACACCGTGCATGTCGGGCGTACAGAAAACGTCAAAACCTCCGTGTACAGAGTCGTCCTCACAGGGAGTTTTGTATATTGGCATGGGGTGGGGATTCATGAGGTCGGCGAGACCGTAAATCCAGAAGAATTGGCTTTGTTTACTTTTCTGTCTTAAATATCAATTTTACTGGAGGACTGAGAAATCTGAGCATGACCAAGGGACCATATAAACTCCCTGAAAATTTCAAGAGAAATATTTCTTTATGGGTAAATGGTTTTGAATTGTCATTTGTTTTATAAATACCAGTACAGGTGAACAGTCGCTCAGTGCTTTGCTGATAATCATACCCCGTAATCATTACCCCGTAAATGCATTACCCCGTAATCATTACCACGTAATCATTACCCCGTGACCTATGCTATACCCCGTTCGGCTTATGGTTACCACTTTCACATTTCTCATTATAAATCAAATGTTAGGGCCAGATGATTATATAAGATCATGTTGGTCGACTTGTGTAATAATGAGGTGCTCCTCATTGACAGCCCAGCATCAAGTGAAAACAGTGTACCATTTATGACTTCTTTTGGCCATGCAGACAACCTCGAACGAAAGTCCAAACTTTTCAAAGTTATGCACATGTAAATCAATCGCTCAGTTTGGTCCGATACATTCACAAGGTAGGTTATTCGACATGTGTTCTTAATAAGGCTGTAGTTGTTGTAGTTTGATGACCGTGCTGAGATGTCGATTTTATACCACCTTTTTAGTCCAATTATTCAAGGAAAGCTCATGGTGGCACAGTACCCCATCCATGTGCATGGTTAGACATCAAGTAACGATTTAGCTTGACATTGGCTGAATCAGCGGTCAACCGATGGCTACCAGTCTTATGCCTGTTATCCCAATCTGCAGAGCCAAAGTACTGTCTGGGCAACTTGAAAGAATACCATAGTAGTGTGGATATGAACACCAACTAGGAAATTTTGAAACGTTACCAGGAGTTTATAGCAAGGGCGACATTGAATTAGGGCCTACATGAGAGTTCCAGCGTGAAGTACCACTGCTGATAGCGGTATGTCATGTCATTCCAGCGAATTTTCTTTCATCAATAAACCGTAGCTGTGGTGATTAAAAAAGGGGAAGAATATAGGGCGGGGTTCTGTAAACTGATTGTTGACTCCAACTATTTTTTCATGTCTTGACGGCCAAAGTACAGAATCTATGCAGTCATGAGTGGTGTGTGTGGGTGTGGGTGTGGTTGTTTGTGTGGTGTGTGGGTGTGTGTGGGGGGGGGTGGGTATGTTGACCACATTAACTCGCCCCATCTTGATGTATCGAGCTCTGAGTCGTTTGCGGTTTTCCTCATGATGAGTGCATAATCCCTATTGTTTTGAGGCCAGGTCAAAGTATCTGAAGGTCTCAGCAGAGGTCAAAAGTCCGGAACACCTTGGGACAGCTTCAGAACGTAGTATCGAGTGGAATTTAGTGTTTATCATCCATGTATTCCCATTTGTTCCTGTATATGCCATAGGTCATTTAAAAATGAGTCAGAGGAATAACTAAGCATTTTGGCATCCTAGTTTCTTCTTTATTTTATTTCCCAGGATGCATCCGAGGCGGTTACCACCTGCTGTAAGACTTTGGGACATTATCCCTGGATGTACTACGCCATGCCGAACTCAGGACAAACCAAATCCACCATTCTGCAGTCAACATTACTGAAGATTTCCACACAAGACAATATGATAATGTTTGGTCCGCAATTACTGCCTAAGCCGGTCTCCTGGTGTTACCAGCACCGGTTTCTGTCACACTTGTGGGACTATCGGCAACTGAACCGTTCGTGTAAGCATGTAGCCTGACTCACTTTTCCATGCTACGGGCTGGTTGTTTCAACTTGGTTTCCCATGGTGTCATTTAGAGATTAGATAGATCATCGATTAATGACGTTACACTGGTAGGTGAATAGGCCGTATTTCATCTGGACATGTCGGTTAGAAGTGTTCGATGTCTTTAGAGTATCCACTTGACCCACTCTGCTGTGTAGTCGATGTTATCAGTTTCTAGGCTCCATTGTGCTTAGACAACTCTTTCATGGCTGTCATTTCATACATGCTGTGGCGGAACGGATTTATGTTAATGGTTTAGATACCTGTCGTTTTAAAACGCCCCACGACGAAGCCAGTATAAGCGTTGGTCTAATGTCCCCGTGCCCCGTGTGTGATTTGGCTCTGTTCTACAACTGACGCAACCAGGCAGTCGTTTTTTTTTTTCCCCAAATAGGAGGGCGCTCTTCTTTACCGGAGTTGGCAACGTTAGTTCGAGCAGAAGGACAGAGAGGTCTCTTTCTAGTGATTACAAGCCAGTGTGTCTCACTAGTGTTGTTTGCAAGGTGTGGATGGAATAAATCACCTCGGATCATACAGTGAAGTATTCCAATGCGTAGAAACTAATTTGACACTCACAACATGGCTTCTGGAGAAGTGTTCGTGCTTGGCTAGCTCATGAAAAAATTATGGAAGAAAGGTTTCCTGTTCTGTTCTACTGAAAACGATAATACAGCTGTAGAGGTTCTTGAACATTAGGAAAATATTTGATAAGGTGCATCGTGCAACGTATTTTGCGGAAATGAGAAAGATTGGTGTCGAAGGCAGTATAATCAGTTGGAATCGAGAGTTGCTGTCACGAATGGGCAAGACAACAGTGGTGTTTCCCGAGGATCTGCATGTCCTTCGGCCATTCTTTTCTTCTGACATATATTACCGATAGCCGGTAATTTTGTCAGTTCCGTCCGTTGAAATGTTTTCGAGCGACATAATTGCTTCGATCAACGATGGTGCAATTGGTCAACGGGAACTTGGTTGATTAGCTGACAAAGTGAAGCTACAAATCTGATAGTCAGCGAGAGTTGTGGAATGGAACTGTTTCAGTCATAACCTTACCAAAGGGCGCTCCTCATGTCGGTTCAATTCTACCTCGACAAGAAAAACCACTGGCGACGAATTCAAACTATTCACCGATTCAGCTGATCAAGTGAATCGAGTAACCTGAATTGTATGATTCAATCGAATTTAATTTCTTTGTTAACTTCAGTGAACATCTATACAATGTCATTATGATATGTCATGATATGACAATGTCAATCGAATAAATCAATAATAACTGAAACGACAGGAGAGAGCAGAATAAGTTTGGCAACTTATAGATGGCCTGGTTAGCAAAAAAAAAAAAGAACAATAAGAACGTGCCCCAAAGAAGAATAGAGAAGAAGAGAAGGAATAATTGGTAGGAAAGACACCGTAACTCTCACTGAGCGTGGATTAGTACGAAGGTTTACAATTAGCAGGCACTTAAATATGCTAATTTTTTATCACAACTAGTAACACTCGGCAGAAATACCAGAAATGAGTAGCAGTGTGATTGAAACCATGTTTGCCCAAATTTGTTCTAGGTTGTTATAGTGGAGAGATGATGCACTCCTTGTCTCAATAACCATGGCTGTTATAAACAACAGGGAAAATCACAATCTACGAGCAAAGTTGATTGACCAGGCAATACATAAACATACCAAGCTGTGAATAGTGAATATTGAAAACTGTCATAATTCCCGAATTTTGAAACAGTGGTGGGGTATGCTCTTTAAACCCAGTTTTACAAATTATGCGTGCCACTTACTACTGCTACTGTAAAATATGGATATCAGTAATTGAGGATTAGATGAGAACCCCAGACAATATTTACGTACGAAACAATTGATCAAATGGGTACATTGTATAGAGGGAGGAGTTTTGTCGGAAAAGATACAACTAAGCCCTATAATAGCCCAACTGACTGGTGACCGTGCTGCAGACATTGTTTATGTGGAACATACACTCCCGATTTTTTTTTGTATTGTTACTCCCAAACATTTGGTTTGATAAACCTCCTTAATCACTTCATTGTTCATCCCAATCTCCACATCTGATAGACTGAGACTGCTCTACCAACAGTGTGAAAAACAATAAAACTAGTTTCATCTGTATTTAATGCCAAGTATTAATTGTGACAAGTTCGTCATTGATCTCCCTTGACCCATGTCTCACGTGTTATTGTTATAAAGAATAGTTGTAACATCAGCAAACATTGTAAATTTCAATTTGGTGGATGACTTCTGGATTGACGACTTCTGGAATCCTGTATTTCTGTTGTTTGTTATTGCGCCTGTAACATACTATTGGGAGGACGCAAGTTGTTCGAAATTATCTGCATGATTTCTTACAGTTACCCCGTGGACCTGAACAACACTGGGGTTTTGAGACATTCAATATAATACTACACTTGACATGTTAATAACATTGTAAATTTTTTGTGTACGTTGTTTACTCCAATGCTACTCTATTACCGAAACTACAACAACATACTCGGGGAAGCCTTACAGCTACTTCATCAATAGACTAGGAACTGAGTAATGCCTAATTGTTAAGCCTCGACTACATATATGGATTGATATGCTCCTACCACAATATGTGGCCAAGCAGTATCGCTAATGTCGAGAAATCACTATGTACTAATGATGGGTGGAATAGCGTTTATTAAAACAAGCTTTGAGACATTCATAGAACCATCATAGAATCATCATAATATCTGTAATTGTTTTAATTAAGTTGTTTACATCTCTGCAACTCTCGAAACAAAAAAATCACGATCGGCGGTTCCACATCACCCAGGCACAGTAAACCTAGTGATGGGGCTCCTCTATTTTTGAATGTATTTCTTTTCTTTCAATCGAATACTAACGACATACAGATGGTAATGGCATAATAAATGGGAAATGATAACTTCAGTGAGGGCCGGATGAGCAGATCTTTATACAGGAAATTAATCAAATATCGTCAATGTTTTCTTTCGTCTAAACTCAGAGCATGGAGACTTAGGAGTATAATGAAGCTGTATTTTAATAGTTACATAAATGACCGAATCGGGGTGAACATATAACATTACGACAGTGAAAAAAGCTACACGAGCCATCTCAATTTAGAAGCAAAACAAAATGAAAACACTTAGTTAATAGCTGTTAGAACAATACCAGTAATCCACAGGACTCACAGAGGCTGCCAGGTATTGTATAGATAATTCGTCACTCATGTTGGATTAGACATCAGGGTTACGCTCAACCAATCCATGAAATATACCTAGTGGAAAAAATGCGCGATAACGCAACGAGAAAAATATCAGTACTCAAAAAAGTATAGATATCGCGAACGATATCGCAACACTATCAGCACCGGTGGTGGCTCTGTTGCATTTGAGAGGCAAATCAGAGCCACGATACAGTCGATCAAGGCACCCATGATAAAATCTGAAAGACAGCCGAAAGCCCGGTGGTGGCCTTCGAGGCCTAAAATGTGGTCACAGAAAACGGATCCGTGCGGTTCCACACGTTCACGACGGTATTGAATGATTGGCTGTGGAGGAAGGAAACCATGCTAGTAAACAATGTACCACTGTAATTTGCTCTCGTAAGCTTCTCGCAATCTGTAACCAAAAAGCAATAACTTCTGGGACTTTTGACATGGAATGCTCTGTTTCGCCTAATCATCAAAGACGGTGTTACACGACAGTAAATAATGATGAAAATGACAAGCAATATCTCGAGGCAACCCTGGTCAACAGGAATTCAGTTTCGTAGAAATTCGGATTCTAATTCTTGGATTCAATCCAATGTATGGTGGTACTCATAGTTCTCTAGATTTTAGTGTTTCAGGTATTGGCTAAAAAACTGTCAACAAGGGGACAATCCACAGAGTTGCATATCTCATCGACAGCTATGGGTTAGACTTCACCCCACTCTCCATGTTGAAGGCTGGAAGCTAGTGGTCTCTACGAACACTGAGCCATTATACTAACCAGCAGAGTGAGAAGTGAAAACTACAAATGTATTGTAGGCTACAGCAGAAAAATAATTGGCATAGGTTAAAAGAAAATAATGTTGATGTGATAACAACTATGCGTTAGCTAGGATTCCATCGATGCAGGCAGATGTGGGTGCAGTATGAAGTGTGAAAAATCGCATTGTGCGAGGGAGGTTATATTCAGAAGAATTAACAAACTATCCTAAAAAACTATCTAGCAACTCATGGAAGAATGGGGGATGAGGAGTTAGATGTTTCGAGAACATTTCCTCTAGACCCAATCTTGAATAGTCAGCTAAATGTAGGACTACCCCTTACTCCTCAAATGACTTAATACAGTGAATCATATAGTTTCACTCGACACATCTATTGAGGACTTTTTATTGCTGCACTCTGACGGAAGCAGGCTGTTATCCCTGCAGGGAGATAGTGAGTAGTGCATTGGCTGCGCTCCCAAATAGGTCCACGGCTTAGTGGAACCCCCGTTGAGTACCCTGGATCTGAATGTTCACACGATAATTAAATAATAATTGATTGTACTGGACTAGTGGTCATTGAATGTGGTTGCATTTGTCTACATAATGTAGTTAAAGGACAATGTGTTATAACAGATTTCCTCTACAAATATTACTGGGTGTAAAACCTGACCCAAATTGGAAGGTTCTAACATCTGGATTACCTGAAATGGCAACCCTCTCATCTGGGTTGGTGAATCTTTCGATGTGGAGGGAATGGCATCATGGGATAGAGGGTCTGAAGCCCTGAGGACATATCACTGGAGAAATTGATTCAAAGGTAGCCCATAGGACTCTAGTAAATTGTTTTTTGCGCCTGATACAAAAAAAAATATGAGAATAGGTTCCTAGAAATGAAGAGACATTCGTGTATTCGTGAACGATTGATGGGATTCCTCTTAACTCCATCAATAGTTTGTTTGTTCCAGGGTTCTAAAGGATATTCTCTGGGTTCCCCCCTGATGTCACAGGGCGAATTTGCAATAGCTTGATTGCGACTTTTTGTTCACTCGGATAAACTGAAATTTGGTAAGAGGTTGGCTTCCAAATGCAATAAGGGTAGTACAAAGTCGAGTTATTGACATGACTATGGCCTTTAAACTTTGCCCCATGGTCACATGTAAATGAGTCTGCCCTGCTGGCGGGCGTATATATTTGTTTCGAGATGCATATTGGGTGTATGCTGGGTAATCAAACTATATATACGGGTGTTGTTACATCTCGGACAAACCATTGGCAACATAAGGTCATTGTTTCATCCATCAGATTGGCTAGCAGCAATGACTGTGGAAAAAGCATGTTTATCTTCCACTTTAAACCTATTCCTACAAATTCCGTGGTCCAGTTTTCCACAACCTCTCTTAGAAAAAAGGGCAGCTTAACGTCTTGTTACCTAGCCTTGCCAATGTGAGCTTGCACAGTGCTAGTGCTCGTGGAGCTTACTTATAGCACAGTATCGACTAGCCTAGATAAATAACGAAAGGCGCTGGAAAGACAATTCACCTCCCATTGGTGGTATATGTTTCTACAAAATCGAGATACGTCAGACAATGAGTAGTGTTCGTCCTCGTACTTGAGAAAAAGATGCGATGGGCCATATCTTGCGATTGAATCGAGACGCAGACACACTCGACGGAGGCTACTTGGAAGTTCGAGTTGTACTTGATGCCGTTGACTAGGCCTAGGCCTAAGTGTAGGAGACGCACACAACGAGTAAGTTAGACCTAGCAAAAATGACGGACGACTAGACTTAAAACATACCTGAAAGTTCCCCCGAATCTCCCCTATTTTTCAATCATTTGAGAAATAGTGAGAAAATGTCACCCCAAATGTGAATTTAATTGTTTTGGCCTATTGTTGGGAGAAAGAAATGGTTTTGGGCATGCATTGCAATCATGAAATATCTGGGAGGAAATTTACGGAAGCATGAAAAATGTTCCCAACATGTGATTTTCCTCCTATAAATTCATAATGTTGATGATATCTGCCGGATTTTGGGGGAAGACATTCGTTGTGATGACTAGTATATAGGTTTGTGTGCAACTTGACAATGTTTAGGCAAATTGCAATAATGAGATATAGAATATCCGGAAAATGAACATTTCCCCAGAATTTTTTTTTCCTCCTGAATTTAACATGTTGTGATACTTTGACATCGGGTTATGCGCTGGCTCTAAAAATTGTGGGTCCAATAATGAGATTTTAGCCCATAAATCGACAGAGCAAAGCAATGTCTTTATGGAAGAAGTGTAGATTTTCCCTCCTTTTTGGACCATTTGGTGGCACACATTTTATAGATTTGGGGGTCCAAACTGTCAAAAAAGGTGTCTAGACCCGATCGGCCCCAAGAAGCGCTAACCCGGTTTGCATGGGATTCTTTAGAAACTAGTGTCACTGGACTATTAGGCTTGTGTGAAATTGTTTCGGACTATGTTCAGGCTTGCAATCATCAAACATTTTATAAAATATACGAAAAATGAAAATATTTCCCCAGAAATGGTTTTCCCCCTGACAATTGACACTGCTGGATACTTCGCACTGATATTCTCTTGAGAAGAAACGTTTGTGTCATGTGACTATCTAGGGTGTGTGAAATGACCATGTCAGTCATTGCAATCATAAAATATTTTTTAAAAAGAGGGTAAAATATGCCAAAAATGAAAAATGGCCCTAAAGTGTTTCCGCACGTGAAATTCACTCACATTTTGAACATTGTTTTTCAATTTTGTGGAGAATATGTGGCTATGACTTTTTAGTTGGGCCACTCGAATATAGAAATATATATATATATATTATATATATTAAATATATAATATAATATATATATATAATATTATATATAATATATATAATATAGATTTAATTGTTTCTCTTGCTACCTTTTCTGCGAGTTACAACAAATGCGACAAAATTTATTCAAAATATGTCTGAAAACAACCATTTTCCCCCCAAAATAATTATATTCATGGAAATTTCACTTAACTACGCTAATCTGGGGAAAACCCCTGTGTTGACAACTCTTAACCTTTCTTTCTAAATTTGGAATCATTCAGTCTTCCCAGTCTCTAAATATACCAAAAACTGAACAAACTTTCAGAAATCCTCAAATTTGGCCAAAAATATAATATTTTTCCCCCAAAAAAATTGACCATTTTTGGTATTTTGGGGCTGATTGCGTGGAAAAGTTGTTATTTGTGCTTTTTCACATTGCTACAAAGTTTGAAATCATTCAGCCTTTGGAATAAGGGAATATCTTGAAAAATAGTGAAAAACTTGTAAAATGAGGAATTTGCCCCAAAATTGTCTTTTGCCTCCTAAATTCCCCAATTTGATAGTTTCGGTCTAATTGTGAGAGCAATTATGTGTATAGGACTATTCAAGGTGTGCAAAATTGCACCCCCACTCACTTTCCCCCGAGTTGTTAAGCCACTCCAGAATGAAGATATTTGCGAAAAACCATCAAAGATCTGAACGGACACGCAAACACGCGCACACACATGCCACATACACAAAAACACACAGCAAACACACAAACGGACACTTTTGCGAGTGCACGTCATTGTTGGATCACCCGGCACCCATGGGTACCCCACCAATGGGTACCCCTCAGTGGATAGTTCCAAACCTCCACTATGGTTACCGTAGCAACCGTTTGCTATGGCAACCAGCAACAGTAAATATAGGTGAAATGGCAAACTGACTACAATATTTCATCCGGCCCTTCGGGACCGTTGAGATAATAAAACAAGATACGCATATGCGCTGACGGCGACTTTCAAGTAGCGCATATATCGTCATTACCATTGTGTTAGAGGCAGAAATCAGATGACGGGAAGAAGGGTCCATTTCATGCGCTGTTTCGGACAACTGCCCACCTAACCCCTATTGCCATGTAAAGAATACGGACACATATAGATATATGTACACTATGTGCATTTAGCTCTTGGTAGAATCAGTGCACCAAAGCAAGGTTGGCTGGTTTTGGATACCAGCTTAAGGGCAAAACAGTTTTTTGATGTACCGTTCCTTGGTAATTGATCAGATAAATCGTGGCACGGGCGTGCATGTATTTCATCTATTCTGTCCAATCAAGTATGAGTGCGTTCAATACGCAACGTCCAAAACGGTTAGGTATGTGTCGGCCTTATTCCGTGTATTGAGTCAATCACCATAACATAGGTATGTCTTTTACACGTCACTGCGTGTTACGTTTCCTGTGACGCATCACGCAAACTACGATACGTAACATTCCTATATCTACCGTTACCACTCCTATGTCTTCATAACAGTGTGTTTTCAAATAACAATCCCGGTAGATAGTCTATATTACAGCATCTGTCTATAACACTCCTGTGTAGATAGTCCATATAACAGTGTGGGTTTATAACACTCCTGTATAGATAGTCTATATAACAGTGTGTGTTAATAACCTTTCCATGTAGATAGTCTATATAACAGTGTGTATTTATAAGGCTAGGATTTTATAGATGCGTCTGCGTATCCGGACTGGATGTGAAAATACATATTTACGAAAAACGAACGTTGTTTCAGAAGAGAAAACGCTATGAGTGTATGCGAAAATACCATAAAAGGCGCAGCTAATGTCATATGTCGTTGCTTAGCTTTTCAAAGAAGATATTCCATACAATTCATTCGCGGCGATACGCATCTGCATCCGCATTGGTACATGTCCTTTTTTTGCCTATTCAGCGTTGGTTTGCTTGCATTTATGATTTTGTGGCTTCCGTGGAACCAATATCTATCTTGGCAAAACTAAATAGAACATATTCAAACACTAGCCCCAGCTCAGTTCACGTAAATTGGCAATTTTCACATACACATACGCATCTATGGAATCCTAGCCTAACACTCCTATTCAGATCGTCTATATAACAGTGTGTATTAATGACACTCCTGTGTAGGTAGTCTATACACAGTGTGTGGAAATAAACTCCTATGTAGATAGTCTATAAAATAGCGTGTGTTAATACCACTCCTGTGTAGATAATCAATATAACATATAACAAAGACAGACGTGTCTTGAAGACATATAACTTTAATGAGGTCGTCCGGTGATCAACCCTCCCTGATGCGGTGAGTGCTTAAGCACGCTCTTGCAGTGAAACTCTCCCCCCCCCTCCCCTTCTCAGAATTAACTTCGGACTGAAAAGAAGGTTGAATCTTTTCAAGCAGTACGCAAGGCTGCTATGAGAGGTAATTGGAGTCCTCAAGGCTTTGACCATGGTTCCTGGGGGTTTGCTGCGGGATATCTGCAAGTCGGTCGTCAGTCGGCTTTGAGCAGTCACATTGGTAAATGAATATTTAGCTCCTCACAAGGTTCGGGGAAATGGTCCTGACCCTGAGTTCTTTATGCAATGTTGGGAATGTTATACCTCTGGACTCGATTTTCACCTAGCACGGGGGTGGGGAGGGTCGAGAAGAGAAGGGGGGTGATTGATCGCCAGGGCCCATCTCAGCAAGACTTATCTTCATGAACCCGTACAGAAGTCAATCAAATCTATATAAACGACGGATTGTATTGGGATGACTCGCTTCTCATAACGCCTGATCGACTACAACCCGAGGCCCCTACGTAAAGTTATTTTAAAAAATCGTAAATTTATAAAGGAAAAACTATAATATAGATAATTATATATAATATATATATATATATATAATATATATATATATATATATATAATATATATATATATATTATATATATATATATTATATATATATATATATATAATATATCCCTTGCCCCACGTCCCTTGCGCCCACTGCTGGGGGCTACCACTAACTAATTATCTCAGCTACAGAGTTCGAAACCCAACGTCCGTGTAGTTTGCAGGGTTGTTCTCCTGTTTGGGAGAATCTGCTATTCTCTCTCCTGTTCGGGAGAATCGGTATGTTATCAGATATGAATATCATTGATCTTCATTAGCCGTCAGATACAATAGTGTTTCCCAGTTAATGAACCCTGCGCGTCCGAAAACGTCATTTGACATAGGGTCGATATTACAGTAACGAGTGTTTCCATAGCATGCCACGATGCTACTGCAGTCAATGTCACTCTCTTTATCAAACGCACAGTTTACATCACAACGAACCGCTGTCCGGAACGACTGTGACAAATCTAAACCCTAAAAGGTACAACCGGAAGTAGTCTATTTTCATTCAAATATCTCGAAATCTCCATTGACAACTATCAATCAAAACAAAGCTTTCTTGTAGCTGGGACAACAGGGATGCTGAATATGCATGAAAATTGAAAGACGCGGACTGGAATAATTTTCAAGAGGGGTGAAATAAATGTCTCCTATTATTTCCATATTGGAGGACGTTGCATTGTGGGTAAATAAATATGGTGGCCCTCATGAATTATTCAATCTCACTAAACAGGAGACAATTTAATTCTCCTGAATAGGAGAATCTCCAGGACTGGTTAAGAAATTTACTCCAATGTACCCAACGCCCTATTCTGAGATAGCACACTGGTTGGATGATTCTCAGCGTATCGACTATACGAGTTCTCCTCATTTGCATTTCGTGCTATCAAAAACTGGTACCCCAGCCTATTTACAATAATCTGCTACACACACAGAGTCAACCCAGACCTCATCTTCATCTTCAACATCCCTTCAGGTTCCCAGGTCCTCGAAGAACAACGGTGACCGTAAGCTTTTCAACTGTTTGCTTTTCCCGCTTTTGGAACTTCCTGTTGATTTGAGGTCCCTCTATCGATCTTTTCAGACTTCGTCTGAAAACTTTTCTTTTTTCGCCAGTCCTAATGTTCCCACTGCACTCTCAGCACCCGTCAGTCGCATTGCAACTCTTTTGTTGGAGTTTGCGCTCTATAAGACTAGTTATTTATTCTTATTATTAACCGCAAAGTTGTGAGTTTTGTACTAGTGGACGGGATATGAACTACCGCCTGCATTCAAACCGAGTGTTAGAACTGTTGTATAGAGCCCGGGAGCTCGTGATGCGGTAGGCAAACATACATCAACCAACTCAAACTGATTAAGATTTTAATGACACAAAAATTAACCTGTAACAATTGATAACAATACGTCTGAGAAAAAAGCTATTTTTTTCAAACCTTGAATTCTGTCGTGTTCCGGGCTTGAATTGAATTTTGCATAGGCCCACGAACCAAAATAACCATCCATGGTATATTTGATTTCACGGCTACCTATGAGCAGACAATGTGTGGAAATCCGTTTTGCATCATCTTGGGCCTCCTCTGTGAATCTCTCGGAATATCTTCAAACACGGAATATATCACACATTAGCAGCTGCCAATAATCGGTGTGACGTGCGGCTGCCCTACGTGTGTTATGAAGTTTGGACCATACATTCGGCAACGGCCCACTATTGATTTTTAATATTCGAAAGTGCGTCACTCAGTATATTCTGGCAGTTTTCCCATACGTGGCCTCATCGAAGAACCATTATAGCTCATCCACCAAAAAAAGATTTAATTTCTAGAATTTCACCACAACCTTTCTGGATATATGAGAGGTTCTCTATCCATCAGTTATGCGGTTGTCGGGATCGCTTACATTATCGCAGGAACCTATCTACGCGTCTCTAATATTTGCCCTCAGAAGTGATCGCAGATCCGGAATGACAAATACCCGACATTAAGATTGGGGCGTCGTATTCTGTGTTCCGAACATTGGAAGCAGAGAAGGTACTAGCTACACCTAACAATCTAACCATCACCTTGACTGACCGACTGAGTGCACAGTCCCTGATGCCCTATTGCTGAGAATAAAGTCAGAGTTGAACTAGAATAAGCCTCTCAAGATCCAAATTTATTCTTCCGAGATAACTTATCGGTCCCGACAATGAAGATACTTCTGAATTCTTTTCTCATACCGACAGTTAAAGAAAAAGTATTTTCAGTAGAAGATAATTCGATTCATAGAGTGTTGAAGTAATAGCTTACACCCAAAAATTAACATCTCTCTCAGAGCGGATGAACTGTCCATCAAATCAATATTGTTCAGTATCAAGCAGAAAATAGGAGGCGAATGGGCAACTCCAGGACAAAATGCTCGTATTTCGCTATTGCTATTCCACTCAAACTTATTAACATTTTTTAGTGAATACAGCAGCCTGTTTTAGCCCAAGATTCGATGCTTAAAACTAAATCGGAAGTAGACACTTTATTCACTCGAGATTACAATTACCGGTATCCCTCCTCCACCCCCTACTGTAAAAAGAAATATTGCAATGCGTAATTCACTATCTTTGAAACAAACTTCCCGACACTCTCGCTGGTACACGACGTCGTCATTCACTCTGAATGAATGATCATTTCCACGAATCTCATTGTCGTAACCTCTCTCGGAAATCTTGAACCGAACGAGAGGTATGGATACGTTTCGAATTTAAGAAAAAAACCGGTTCGTTGTAGTTGTAGTGAAATGAAGATCTCCCTCCATAGATTGCAAATAATAAGGTACATAATTTTTTTTCCATTGGCCCTAACTCTCATCCCTATACTTGTTTACCCACGTAATCTTCACAGCTGAGCTGAGATGAAGCTAATAATGTGAGTAATCTTGGAGTTCCCTAAGAAGTGGAATTATACGAAGCTGTTCTGTTCGTCATATCTGGATTTCCAGACCAAACAAACGTGAATATACAGCTCCTGAATCACCTGAGCAAATGTTATTTGCTATTATTGCATTTGATTGGAAACATTTTGTCCGTCTAGGTAAACAACATCTGGTGACCTACTGTGATCTCATTTGACCTAATGTCCTTGTAACCTTCGGGATCATTTTTTTTATGACGACTAGACTCGTTGCAACAAACCAATAATTCATTGCACTGACTTACTAAACACTGCTATCTCCAACTATGTCCTCTGTAAAAGGATAAAACAGTCTCGTCTCAAACACTGAAAAATTCAAATCTTTATATATCCCCGCAACGAAACACTTCAGGGTGATGGCGTATAGGAGATTTCTGTTCGACTAGGCAAACTACATTTGGTGACCTACTTCGACATCCTTTGACCTCTTGACCTCATTTGTCCTAATGACCTTGTGACCTTCTAGTCAATTCCTCGTAACGACCGGACTCGTCGTGTTGCAACAAATCAATGAGTCAATTTCAAAAAAATTGTCAAAAGGGGAAACAGCTAGCTTTAAAACACTGATAAATTTCATGTTTGACATTGACTTCTCGGCACTGACACATCTCAGTGGAATAGTGTAGAAGTTCTGGTCGTTGTATGGCTACCACGGGACCAAGTGGTCGTCGTGGTACCCACTCAATACCTGGCTTGGTCTTGGACATGGACATTCGTCAACTTTTGTCCAGTGTATTGCGATTGCTCATAACCAGCATAAGCAGATAGAAAAACCTCGACTATTATTTCGAGACAGTATGGATTATAGGTACACGGAACTATTCGCATGTAGTTAATGACCAAAGAAAGGGCCGTGTTACTTGAAACTCCACTCGACAGCACAATCCGGACGTGTTGGTGTGTGGTTAGTTAATTACTTCGCTACTTACCTGCTTAGAATAATTTTTAGATTTCAGTGAATCTGGGAAGTTTCCTTTTGTTACAGAGGTTGAATATTTGGCAAGCAATCACTTCGCATATAGTTGCGTTCTTGTCTTTAGGCGTGGCCAATTCCAGAGACCAAACCAGACAATCTAAATTCATCACATCCCACCTACGGTACGTATGTCGAGTTTTGAGGGAATTTTCCCTACCGGAAAACAGTAGACACCGTCAAAGCCAGATTTGAGTTTGATCGTGAACAAAGTCCACCGCAATTCACCGACGGGTCAAAGAGACAACCTAGTATCAAAGCCAACACGTCTGAAGCTCTGGACCACGGACCGAAAACAAGTGATTCTGATCATCCGTTGTAGAGGCGTCAGCAATCCCCCGACAATGTGTTCTGGGTCTACTGTGGAACAATTCTACACCGACGAAAGTAGAAAGATTTGTGAATGGAGCCTGAATATCACCATGGTTGGAGCGCCACTATATTGCACAAGCCCCCCAAATTGCCGGGAAAGACCTCCCCGGGAGTGGCATGGGCGCAGTAACAAGCTCAAATCTTGGCATTTTGTGATCACAAAGTCTGTACACGGTGTGTAATTTTTTTAAGCATTTTGTCAGACCTCGGTCTTATCTCTGCCCCAACTTCACTTTTCGGCCAGAATATCCAACCATTTGTGCTCCATGTAGGGAAAACAGGATCTCAACCAAAAATGTGGGAAAATTTAGCTGCTTAGCTCAACTGTCCCAACCATGATATGACGTCATGTCCGAAAGAGCGGGGAACTTCCGAGTAGCAGTTATCATGAGAAAACATGCGTTGAAAATCAAAGCAGTCTGATAGCCTAGGCTACTGCAGTTCCAAATCACGCGTGGTCGAGGTAGGAGGGAACGGACCGGAGGCTAAATGGTTTAGTAATAAAAAAAGAGGTTGATTGTAGTTTTCCAAGGTTAATGAGAATGTCGTTGTATGATTCCCCCTCACAATATGTATAAGTTAGGGGCCAATGAGCGGAAATTCCATAGAGTGTGCGAATACGGGAAAGCAACGGGACAAAATACACTACTAGTACGCGCGAAACACAAACTTTGTTAACTTTTTAGTGTATTCGAGGCGAATTTGTCCTTTTTTCGTCACCTTGCGGCATGATTCCATCGAAAATTCAGGCAATATTTGGATTTCGCCACTTGAATTTGAACCATTTCTTTTGAACAGAACGCAATTTGCGTGGCCGGCTTTCCCTGGCCGCATTTTCGATGCCCCACCGTGTGCCCTCATAGTGATAGTATGTGACCGTACACCCAACTTTCAACGAGTGGTCGCACCCATGTATAAAAATTTAAAAAACTCACAGATCCCGCCAATCTATGCAAACGATATGGATTGAAGGAGAACCCTTATTTCATTGTTAATTAAAAACAACCAGAGTAAAATTTCAGGCATTCTTTTGTTAAGAATCATCATGCACAAGGCACATCATATGTTCTGAACACTACCGGTACATAAGATACCCGCGCGCGTAGCGCGCAAAATAAAATCGGATAGCCGCAGCAGAATTCACTCAACTTGATAATTTAGGTCATCTGCCTTTGTGTTGAACCGGTTTCCTAAGGCTATGTCGGATACAGTGTCACGCAATAAGTAGTCGACTCAATATTGAGGTGGGGGGGGACAAAATGCATTGCGTCCCCCTCAACCAAATATTCGGGGGACGCCGTCCACCCCCGTCCACCCCCCCCCCCCATGATCGCCGCCCTTGCTCGATTGCTCTAGAATCCGATGGAACTCTTGACAGCATAACTTAGTGTCTGCTTACTGTGTCTGTCCAGCTACAGGCTATTAACTAGATGGCCAGGAACATCCCATTCCCCGTTAAGGCCTAGTTGCCTTGGATGATGAAATTGTAAACTGTATTAGAAAATGGTTCAACCCAATAGGTCCTGTAATCGTCTTCTCGTTCATTCCCATCAAACGTGGGGCTCCCTTACCATGTATGCATCCACATAGCTTTCCTTCTGGTTACAAGTCCTGAATTCGAATGATCCGCAGACGAAGCATAGTGCCAGATTATCCTTTCGCCTCCTCATGGACAAGAGGTGAAGGTGGTATATCATGCCGGGGAGATGGGGGATCATCTTTTGGGGGATACGAAGTTGATGGCAATGGGAAGGTTGTAAAAACATGGGAAAACAAACTGGCCTAAATCCATTTGAGTTTAACTAGCTGTGCATGCGCGAAAATTTGTGCTTTGGGTTTACCGATGACATTCATGCCTGGTCGCGGAGCATGACAATGTGTCATCGATTTTCGCGAACAGGTTCTCTTGTCGGTATGTGAAGCAGACTCGTTATTTTATCACCAGATGATGATACTGTTTGTTAGCTTTGGCAAAAGGATTTTTTGCATGTTGTTGAATGCAATACTTGCTAGGTCAATTGATCTGAAATCATTAACATCTTTTGGATTTGTCACTATGGGTACAGGCAATGTTAATGCTGTTTTCCACAAATCAGGGATCTGACTATGTTGTAGGCTTATTGGAAGAGTGATGTGTACATCGGGGCTAATTCAGATGAGAAGTATTAGAAAGGAACAAGTTATGTTATCTGACCCACAAGCAACACCCCTTTTGACTTTCCCAAACTGTTGCCTCACCACATTGACATCACGTTCAGGACAACCATCATCCATTTCGGTAACGGTAAATCTTTACTCACTGAGTCATTGAACCGTCCACAATCGTCAGATTATTCCTTCTAGGAATAATCTGTCAGGGCTGATCATTCTTAGTATGGTCTGTAGGAATTTGAAAACATCCCAGAGAGCACGAGAGTTCCTCTTTATTCCCCCTAAGGTGTTACTGCGCAGGTTTTTTTACTTGTGTTGTTTGGAGGGATTCGCTTCATCATCTCAGCAGGTGCCATTTGCTCCGTTGGTATACATCGCTGACGCATCCAATATAATTTAATTCGTCAGGATCGTCGCAGCTTTCACAAAATACATCCAGTCAGTCGTGTCTAGTATCTCTTGCATGCTCCTGATGTTATCAGAGGATAAGTCCTTCTGTGTTCTTCTTCGTCGTTGCATCTTAGCACGATGCATCTCTGTGTACTTTGGGATGAGTAGGACACTGCTATGGTCGGATGTGGATATCGAGTGGAATTTCTCTACATAGTAGACATGGCATGTGGGTTCCTGCAATAGATATATGAACCTCATTGCACTGAAGAATACGACCCCAGTTAAGTTGACGTAGCTTAAACTCGGTATGTTGGTGTCCCATTTTGAGTTCATGCTCTCTAATTGTTTTAGAGACCTCAGGGCAAAGGTCATCCGAGGTCAATGAACATCGAAACCCTTGGCCTTTTGGTCCCTTCGCCTACTGTTCTTCTCTCCCTATTCCTCTTTTTTCTCACTTCCATCGCCTTTTCTTCTTTCTTCAGTGTTCCTTTTTATCCCTCCTCTTTCCACCTATTATCTCTTCTTTTCTTACCCGGGCCTTCAACGCCCAATGCCTCATTAGCAAAAAATGTCCCCATCGGTTTAAATAGGCGCTCCCATCTTGTATGTACGTCATAAAAGGTACACGTACTGTATTGCTGAAAATACGAGGAACGGAATATCTGTTTAAGGTAGGATCCCCTAAGTGCGGTGCGGGTTGCGTTGTAAATGTAAAAATCGAATTATCGACGCCGCATTGGTACATGTGGATTTTTTTTTACCTACGCAGTGCTCGTTCCATTCTATTTGGATTTGTTTTATATAAAACATTTCTATAGTTCATGCCGGCACTTCTCCGCATCCGCACGTATGAAATCTCGTCTGTACAGATACAAAATATCCACTGTAGAGCACTCGACTGCTGAGCAGGAGACTGTGAGTTCGAATCCCCTAGAGGAACGATCAGCTTTCTGATGTTGCCGTGAGCAAGGTCGACCAGCTGATACAATGTATAGCTGACTACGATGCTGATTCATTCCACCGCAATAAAATCGTCTGATTGATATAATTGTTCAAACTATAGAAATTGTTTCAACAACTCCCGCGTCAGTTTTTCCCCGATTCCACCGTCACTGTCAAGTTTCATATTGATGATGTTATACGATTATGATCAGTCACGTATCTTTACCTCAGACTATGTAATGTAACTTAAAATCTACCAGAGTAGCGTCTAGCTGGCACACATTTATGCCAGTGAAAAACATCCTTAGGTGGATTTACCTTTGTGATATTAGAAATGCGTCGTTGCTAATTTCTTCATATTTTTTTCTTCTTCTATCAGTTAGATACTCGATGGTACAGGATTGAGGGTACACGAACTGAATGAACTTTGGGCGTAGCATATGCTGATCAATTAGTTTAACTTGCTGGAGTTCCACGACACTTGGTAGACATGTCTACCATCAGTCCCAAAGCAACAAAAGTTTGCCAGATACACATGAAAACTCGGAGGTGCAGTCTATACTTTGTGCGAGGAATCCGAAGGTCACATCGGGGTCACTGGAGATCATTGAGTGTGTGTAACTTTCCAAATTCATTGCAAATATCCCGGAACAAACCACAGAACCCATGCGCAAGTCCACTATATTACAGCCGAACCATAAGTGAGGACCAAGACCTCGCCATCGCAACTGCAAGTGAAGTCACATAAGGTAACAAAAACACCCAGTGACTGCTAGAATTCGAACCCGGGATGTTTGCTTGCAATGTGTCACTGTTTGTGTGACGTTTCTTTGGGAGCACGATATCTCCGGAACGCAAAACAGCCAAGAAGTTGAAATTAGGTAGGTTGCAGTTATAACAAGGTATGCCATGCCATGGTCAGCAGAAGAACGAACGAAAATGCTTGTACACGATATCAGGAGATTGTGAGCATGAACAAACAAAGAGGAGAGGGTTGTAGAATTGCCCTCTGAAACTCTAATTGTTTAACATGTTCAAGACCTTGCAGGCTTACTGCCCGCTCGCTGCTTGCAGTGGCTACGGACTACGGCAATCCTCTAATCATGGTCACAAGAAAACCGTGGGCTGTCGCAAGCCTTGCGGTCAGCAAATTCCGTACAGTATGTGACAGACTTAACTATTCTGAGCAACGCCATTTGCAAATTCACTTTCCGGCAACACTATCAACTGATCAATGAAAGGATCACCGAAGTATTGTGAATCAAGTTGGACACGTGTTTAAAGTTTCAAGTCCAATTATTCTCTCTTTGCTGGAGTTTCAGTTAGGCGTAATGTTTGAAATGTTTTAACGTTTCAGATGGTGATTCACCATTACTGACGCACCTATATCGCTCCCCTGATGCATATTCTTTGAACATGTTTCCGACAGTTATGACGTAAAGAGGTGATGACTGCCAAGAATAAACATCTCATCGAAATGTAGTCTGCTAAAGAGATTGCGGTGTTTTAGCCGCCATCTGGAGCTATTTCGGTGCTTCATAAACACCTACCAATAGATTTGTTTTGTGGATATATAGATGCATTTCCTAACTAATGAAAGAACGTGCAATAACGTGAAACGTTAAATAATAAGAATGCCTTTGAAGAGTGTACTATGCTCTCGTTTACCACTTCGAGCCATGTAAAAAACTAGTTTAACGAGTACGCTGTGAATTCCATTAAAAAAAAGCTTGGGACAAACGAAAAGACAATTTTCTTCGAAAATCATATTAGGGCTCTGGTTAAGCAGAATGATTCTTTAAAGAACTATGATGATTGTTTTTACATTACTACAATATTAATCAGATCAATTGATTTCTGCCCAACATCAAAAACTTCGAGACCGACTTTTATTGAAAATACAGTCTGCGGAGGAATAACGTTTTCAACTCTTCTCTCGTTTCTCTATAATAATAATAATAATAATAATAATATAATAATAATAATATAATAATAATAATATAATAATAATAATAATCATAATAATAATAATAATAATAATAATAATATATAAAATAAATGAACGCCATTTTGAATCGACAGCCTTTGAACATTTGAATAATACTACATAACTAACAGTTTACTATGCAATAATTGTGAGTTTGACCAGTGTAACACCTATTTACAATTTGGGAGGATAGTGACTGATATTCGTGGATTTTCTCTATGGGAGCCATCTTTTTAGGACGCCTTGTTTTATTAACTCACTGAATCTCCTATGTTGTTTTTTTTTTTTTAATTTGTTTGATCAGATTCCTGGACACCGAGAACATTGAAATACACACCGAACCTACGTCGATGCGCTCCATACTGGTTAACTGTAGTTGTTTTTATTAGCGTCCATTTTCGACGCCATCATGGATTTCTCGGAATGCCCAAGGGTGCCGGAGTGGTATCACACGGATTCTGATAGAGGAGGGTCGAAAGCTATAGGTAATGCAAAAACATTAGGCGGACGCTACATCAAGGTTGCCCGCATGTTGAATAGACCATCTCTGGAATGAATTGATAGTGCGCTTTATCGAGTTCATATATTCTATTCTATTCTATTCTATTCTATTCTATTCTATTCTATCTATTCTATTCTATTCTATTTAGCCGGCATTGCGTTGTATTCATTTGTATATAGCTATTGACGTGTCATTACAAGTTCACTGCAGAAAAAGGGCGTAGACCGTGTACGATACACACCTGTTTTTTTTTTTCTTCTTCGTAGGAGGAAATGGGTGCTGGAATACTGTACTAATAACTGGCAAACATTATAAAGGAGCCGTGATGTTGAAAATAAGCGTGGGTAACTGTGGGAAATTTCATGTAATAATAATAATAATAATAATAATAATAATAATAATAATAATAATAATAATAATAATTAATAATAATAATAATAATAATAACGAAGTCGCGCTCCATACCCTAGAGAGGTAGCCAACGATCATTCAGTGTGGCCCACTCCAAATTCACACGAATGGACTACATCACTCTAGATTGATATGAACTAATTTCGTGGGGGGGTAACCTGAACACGAATCGGCCATCAGAACATGCGAAACCGCTCATAAACAAGTGTGGTATTTCTCTCACACACTGCACACACAGCTAACCCGACGGATCTTCTCACCCACCCATAGCACAACTATGCCATGCTTTTCATCCAGTAAATTGACTACTAATGTCGATTTTCTTGTAACCTTTTTTAAAAAAATTATTCCTTAGCCGATTTTATTGTTTTGGAGTCAGGTCTGAGGTTGCCTGAGGTCAAGAGAGAACAAAGTCCGAAAACGCTGTTGAGCACGACAAAATCTCGATATCATTTGTACAATTATTTAGACTGTAGTTATTGTAGCGAGTCCGAAAACACATGGTTCCGGTGCTTAAAAAGAGCGACATTTCACACCATTGGAGGAAATCTCCACCCGTGATAAAATGATCTCCTGAAATCTTTTGGAGGAGTGCTAAGTGACTACTCCACTGGAGTGTAAATTCTCTTGAAAAAAAGTTACATGTGCCTTCTAGGGTGAAAATGTGTATAATTACTCTTAAATTGTACCGTCTTGCTCGGAATATCATAACACCTGTTCCGAGTGGAAAATGTTCTCGCAGCCACAACGCAAATAACAACACGGAAAACAAAGCGTATCATGTTTTGTCTTCTGTTTGTTTTCTTTTCTCTCCACATCCACTATGAGGTCCAGGAAGAAGATCGCATTGTTACTGATCATGGCAGTGAGGCAATTGCCTGTCACATATATTGCCTCATGCTGCCACTCCCCTACCCGTCAATCCTGTACATCATCACATCACAACTTACCTCGAGGCAGGATTGGATAAATTGGAGTCCCTATCGGAAATTAGAGGTCCACCTGAGACAGGGCGATGTAACTCAAATGTCCGCTGTTATGGGTCAATTATTTATTCCAATCAGAACGTTCTGGGGGGGGGTGGTTACATGTAGCACTGGAATTTCAAATAGTTACCACGACTAAATATTTACAGATTCCACGCTGTTCGGAATTATAATAATTATGAGCTGAACTACTTCGATGGTAATATCATTGATGGTAATCAAAGGTTTGGGAATTAGCGTTTCAATATCATTTTGAGTCATATCGGTGTCACTCATCGCTGAATATCTGCGGGCCTATTTAGAATCGAAACCATGAATCTTCATCAACTTAATCGCTACATATCCGAAGAATTTCCTTCGTCCTGTATGCGTCAGAATTACCGAAAGAGATAGTCTTCGCTAATCCAACCATTTTTTTTATTTGAAAGACAGAACTGTTTCTGGCTTATTCAAATACATCCTAGATGTAAATGCATTTGAAGGTTAGACTTATAGCCGTATTTCACAAAGTGTCATACCGTGAAGAGTGTTTCGATTTCGAGGAGCTCTATAGTCATGTTGGATGGCATTTCTGGGTTTTTCTGAGTATGTTAGATTGCCCAAATGGTTACGTTTGATTGCTGTCATGAAGAGTTTCATCATTGATAAGTTAACGAGTAATGAAATTTTACGTTCCTTGGGATGATTTTTGAGAGGCAGCTGCCCTCTAAGAAAAGGCTAATCTTCGTGCGTTCTTCTTTATGTTTAGGGGAACCTAAGGTCATGCGAGAGTCAAAACACATTGGTCCATCGTTATTTTCCGATTCGGGTAATACGAAAGTGCGTAGCCAGGAGAAAATTGGCTAACGGTCTTAATAACTATTTTTCGTCGGAGTATTCACCCAGAGGACTCGGATAGTTTCAGCGAATTCGTTGTTTTATGGGCTCATTACAGTATTAGGCAATTTAGTATGTTACTTGATGTGATTGAGGAACTGAAAAAAACTCGAAATGGTAAACTCCTGTACCGACGTAGTTCACCTCTTTCTAATGCACTTGTTGGTCGACCAGTTGCTGTTCCATTAGCTTAGCTAATTTTCAACAGACCACTTGCAGAAGGTGTTGTTCGGTATAATGAGCGAAAGCAAATGTCTCTCCTATTTTCGAGAAGAACAATCGGTCCTTCCTGTAATAACCAGCATGAGTCTTATTAGTGTTGTCTGCAAGTGTTGAATCCTTTTTTGGACTTCATACTGGTTGATTCTTCAATGAGGCATTCCATCCGGGGTTCTCAGCGTGATTTTTGGGAAACATCGTTCGTGCTTGACTAATCTCTTAGAATTGATGGATGATGTTACTAGTGCGGTTGACAACAGGAAGCTGTTGGTATAATTTTCCCAGACTTCAAAAAGCGTTTGACAAGGTTCCACCCTCATGAGCGTCACCATTGGCGTCCTCTCATTGGCACGGGTCACCATTGGTTTGCTCCACTGAAGTTTGGTTCTTGAGCCATTCCTCTTTCTGGCGTATATTGACGATCTTGAGGATACGGTGAGTTAAAACTTTTGCGGCTGACATTAAAGTGGGTATGCCATTTGTCCAAAATATGCCCAAATCCTGGTTAATCGGGGATAGCAGTCCTCTGCAAACCATATTCATCAAATTTTGTTTCCCGAAATTACCCGCCGCCTCCACGGGAGGCTCCACAATACAGCGACTCCAGCCGTCTCAGTGAGAACTCCCAAGACAAAAGTACCTTTGCGCATGACTTCATACCATTAGACGTTTGCTGCCATTGTCGAACCACCAAATTCACACACAATCGGCCATCCAAACTGTAGCCCCCTGATTCACAGTATTAAGCTTCAACTAAGGTTTGAGAGAACGTGGGGACCAAATGCATTTTGTACCCCCCCCCCCCCCCCCCAATATTTGAGCCCTACTGCTTTTCTCTGACACTTTCCCTACATATCCAGCAGCAACCGTGTTAAACAAACCATAAAGACCTATATGATCAAGTTGAGTGAATTTGCTATTCCATTTTCGAACATTTTGCGCGGTACGCACGCGAATATTTCCTGTATCAGTAGTGTTCAGACACATTATGTGCCTTGTGCAGACATCTGCACGAACATTTGATATTGTGCAGACATCTGATGTTTCTTAACAACAAAAGGCCTGCTGAAATCACTCTGGGATGTTCTTATCTAATTCAAGATAGAAGGGTCCTCCTCCCTATCGTTTGCATAAAGACTGGCTTTTACCAGCTCCTTCACTGGACGTTGTCGATGTCCTGCTAGAGGGGAACAAACTAACATACAAATCGCTGTCTTGAGGTGAAGAGGGATGAGGCGACGGGGGTCGGTCTACCACCTGGCGGCATCTGTGATTTTTCAAAATATTATTTATGGTTGCGACCATTGTGGACAAGTTGGGTGCACGATGCACATACTATATCACTATGACTGTATGAAGGCACATGGGCGGCATCGAAAATGCAGCCAGGAAACGTCACAAATTGCGTTGTCGAAACGACCAGGATTCAAGTGAAGAAAAGGCAGTCAAAGTGAATCCCAATATGCCTAAATTCCAAGGAAGCCCAAAAGTTAAATTCATTGTCTTGAAGGAAGGAGGTTGAGGAGACGGGGGTAGGTAAGTCTAAACCTGGCGGGTGCTGTGATTTTTTTTTTTTTTTTTTTTTTTTGCAAATCGGGTCTATTGAAATTAACATTAGGCAATCAATTTAGGGTGCGACCACTTGTTGAAAGTTGGGTGCAAGCACGGTGCACATACCAAGGGTGCAAGCACACGGTGCGGATGGAAACCCCATAAAATAGCTATCGAAGATTCGGCCGGGAAACGCCACACATTTCGGGCGAAGAATTCGGGTGAAGATAAGTTTATATCCAAAATTGCCTGACTTTCCGATAGAATGTCCAGAAGTGCAAAATTTTCCGCCCGTGTTTTTTCCGCGCGCCGGTTGAGTTTTACTCCTGTCTCATACTCGTTTGGCCTCAAGTCTGCCCCAATAAGAAGTGTCCCTCCATGTGCCTGTGGTCCGTAATTTTTGAGTAAAACATTCAGGTCTATCTAATTGATAGGTCAGAGAGGGGGTCGTGCATTGTCGACCGTTGGTTTCCATTGCTCCTTTCAATGACCGTAACTTCACTTGCATCGTATCTCAGAATTTTTTTTTTTTCACATTTCCACGCACCAATGCAAAACCGGAAATTGATTCCTTAGGCGATACGTTCTGAAGAACCTCTCCTGGAATAAAAAGTTGTTATCAATTTAAGGAGGTGCTTAATGCCCTTGAAGGCCCCCCAAATGGGACGTGCGTTTCTCAATCTGGGGGGGTCTGTCAAACGAAAAAACTTTCGTAACGCTACGCGCCAACCTGTGGTGGCGCTCCGCTTAGATAGTTTTCGTCTGTCCGTCCCCCCCCCCCAACCGCCAACACAATCGCCGCCCTTGAAGCATACTATAAGCGTGAAGAATACATGCCTTCCTAGAGTACCTAACTGGCCTCGGAAAAATCGTAACTTTTCTTTGAAACGACGTCAGCCAGAGGGTGTAATTACCGTCACAGAACAGCCTAAACACAAATTGGCCGATCATAACACGCGACACCGTCTATTTAACTCACACAGTTAACTCAGTAGGAAATTAAAATTGGCTTTATGTTAGACGGATTTCCTCGTTCAGGTAAATTAATAACGACCAACTGCTGTACATTTTCTCGTAAAAAGAGAATGGAAGAGTCATAATCCAACTATGTAATGAAGTACGGTTTACTTTTGTAAAGAATCCCTCTGTTTGATGATTTCGTCATCCCACTATAAATTTTAGGAGGCATGAGAAGTCGCAGAGATCGTTCTCGAAAATTCGGTGAGTTCGACTGTCCACAGAACTTTGTGTGTTGACATTGGGGTGCCTGTCAAGTGTGCTGAATACGGCTCATAGTTTTTTGTTCTTTGGTTTCCTTCAGACTGTCAGACAAACATTATTTGACTGATTTATCGTCACTCATAACATTTCCCATATTTTCATCCACGTCACTGTTATCTTTTGGCTACAGGAATAGAAAAATGAACAATGAAATATCCTCCGTAAATCGAGCCTTTTCAAAGGTGGCTATGCTCACTATTGTAGGCCTATGTTATGTGTGTATTGATTGCGGTGTCATTCTCAACAGGCTGTGAGTCTTACTGGTAACACGTCATACTCCACGTCTGTTAGATTGGCTTTTCTATGAAGCTCAGTGAGGCAGGTGTTGTTAAGAAAAAACTTGATATCTCAATATTCCTGCATGCTAACCAGCAAGCAAAATCAGTTTTGGATATCAATTTGTCCAAATAATAAGGCTGTGATAGTTGTAGTGATTGGAGCACATGGACAATATCCACTTTAAAGACGATCCTTCCATTTGTTCATTACTTGCATATGTAAATGCTAGACGAGGAACCTTGACTCACCTAGTGTGATGCCATATAGGCCCTAATATTAGAAGGATAACACGATATAGGAGACATCATTGAGGGTCACCAGCGTAGGAACGTGAATTAATGCAACTGTCAGAAAGTTTTAGGTCGTTGGGTGATCAATGTGTCCCATGGAATGAGTTTGCATGGGAATTGACAATTAACCTCATAACTCGAACAGTATATAGGTATAGGACTCGCGATATGCTATACACGAGTAGTATGTTACGATTTTAACACGATAACTCCAAAATGCTCGATACAGCACAAAAAAAGGCTTTCTTATGCACGAACCCTTGTTTCAGATGGAGACCGGTCGCTTTCAGGCAAAATGGTAAATTGTGAGAGATTAATATTTGGCTGAATAGAGCTCCCTCGTTGAACCCGACAACTGGTAACCCACTGGGATAGATGAAGCTCATAATTGGTATGTGAGTTCCACACATTAAGTACGTGTACCTATTACTTTTGGGGCAGCCTGGTCAGATCCGGCGTCCACGAAGGTCAGGAGAGGTCAGCGTCTGAAAATTTCGTTAATACGATAAGTTTCAGAATGCTTCGTCCGATCAAGTTAAAAATTGGTATGCAGCTCCCCTGGGAGTATATGGAACCAATGCTTTAGTGTAGATCAGGTTTTTTTTTTTTTTGGAGGGGCATGTTTTGGCTCTTTTTAGTTTGTTAAAAGGACGATTTCACCTCATCATACTTAGTATGTGGGCTCCCCATATTGAGTGAACGAAGCTTGATCAAGATGCGGGAGGATGGGAGTTGGTGATTAAACTAGGATGTTAGTGCTTACTCACTATGAAGCATATTGAAGCTGATGTGTATAGCTCGCTGAAGTCACAGTTTTCAATCGCCCCAATTGCCAAAAGTGCAAGATTGTTTCTTGTACATATTCCTGTATGGAGAAGACACTTCAACTAAACGCAATTTTGTTACATTATTCGGTTGTAATTTTGCTGTCAAAACTGGCCGTCTGCAGCGAGTGGAAAAAACAATGGTACAAACTATGACCCGAAAGTATTCATATGTTTCACCTGTCCTTCACTGGCTCCCTGTCAGATATGTCTTTATATTATTGATATTTTTTGGTTCTCTTTTGTACTGCGCCTTGGGCATCTTTGGTGAACATGTGCGCCATGAAGAATTATTATTATTATTATTATTATTATTATTATTATTATTATTATTATTATTATATTATTATTATTATTAGTATTATTATTATTATTATTATCATTATCATTATTATCATTATTACGTTTTTTAGTGTCCTATACTGTATCGTTTTATTTGTATGGACGAAATATGTTATTTAACATTTATTTCCGAAAAACATTTATGGTTCACGGGAGTATGATATGTCAATGCCAAATCAGCTAGGCTGCACATTGGAATGGGGGAAGGGCGCTAGAGATGATTCCCCGTCCTTAATATCAGGCTTCTGTTCGATGAGTAGCAGCCTAATTTTATAATGAAATCATAATTTCCTCGCATTTCTGGAGTCTTATCGAGCCCTATGACTGTAATGAGACACATCGAGACATCGATAGACGCAATCTTAATGAATATGGAAATTGGCCCACTAACCTGTCAGTGTCTTCAGTATCTGCGTCACGAGAACTCTGGAGAATTACAACTAACCTATTCAATCTATTCGTACTTGACTTCTACTCCACTGGCATGCAGGAAACATCCTCCCTTGATTGGAAGGATGTAAAAATCGTCACTGTCAACTCGATCTTGCGTCAACATAAAAACAACTCAGTCATTAAATTCGAAATAGCTACACCAAAACTTTCTACCTCCTGCTGAAAACGATGTATACTGAAACCATCTTTGATCACCTGAAATACAGTAAAATGTGAGCATGATTTCAGCATGCGCCACTTTGAAATTGTGGCATCAATTAATACAAATATATACAAATATCGCCTATTTTCATTTGTTGTTCATTTCGTTATACGCAAGTTGCTTCCAGCCTTATTTATGTTGCATTATTCCCCAATAATCCCTCATTCGTCAGAGATCTTGAAGACACTGTATAACAACTACCTTTTAAAATGTCTGGCGATGATACCCAATATCCATACTATGATAGATGGTAATGTATGCGTGTCATTTTTGTCGGTTGGCCTGTTTGTGAAATATATTTTCAGCGAAAGTGCGAAGTGCACTCTTATGTTGAGTGATGTAGGGGTCTTCATGTCTCGCATAAATCACACATGGCATACGACTGTTTTAGACAGTTCCCATCAGCCTCAGCAATTCCGCTAACATCACAGCTCGGCTTGCGTCACGAGAATGTCATTAAAATGTACTGTCAATTCATATATGGTCCCGAGTGCGTACACTAGTACCTATTGAAAGGGTTCGCATCATTTTGTCAGAGATCTGTGTTATTCTATTCGATCGAGAAATTCTAAGAGTGCACACAGGACATCCCTCATTTGGTACAAGGTTCATGTCACTGTTTGGTTACCGTTTACTTATCCGCTAATATCGTTCGGTGACTAAATTCAGGAAGCACTTTAACCGAACGAAAAGCTCCCACCTGTAAATGTCGCAATAACGTATTTCTCAGCCTGTATTCCGTCAACGTCAATTAGGCAAGTACCGGCACATAACCAATCGCTCTTCAACAGCGTGACATGAAATTGGCGTATAATAGCTCATTTTTGAAATCGAAGATATATTAAGTGAAAGTTTAATATTTTGTCATTGTGTTGTCTTGGTAAGCGTCTTCATGTTACATTCATAAGTACCACGTGACCTGGTATTTATATGAGTTAAGAAGTGTTTGAAAGTCGATGAAAATCAGTTATAGTTCTAGTACTGAACACTGACTGGAGGCGACACAAGTATAACGTGGGAGAACTTAAATGAAGATCAACGAGAATTCGTGAAAAAGGGAGCCCCCCCCCCCCTGCAGATTGGGGGTTTTCTAGGATAGGCCCGCGGTATTCCCCGCCTGTCGTGAAAGGCGAATAACGGGGGAAACGGTTTGCAGGAGACGAAATGAGGATGAGGGACATACGACGGAGCAGGAGACAAGCTGATACGAGTTCCCTATCTATCCTGAATTCCGACCTTCTAGTTATCCAAGGTTCGTTCTCTGATACCACCGGCTGCTGTTAGCTGTGCGTGCTGGTTGGCAGGGCTGCTTTGGATCGGGTGTGGGATCCCTGCTACAGGCAAGTCCACTCCTCGAAGTCTCTCAAGTAGCTCTACTGGCTTGTTTCGTCTTGACCTTCGGCAGATGCCTCTTTGGCCTTGGAGATTTCCCAGTGAAGGAAATCTAACTTACGCTATAAGTTGAAACTGTTATTCTAGAGGACAATTGGCGAGCATGGTTTATGACTCTACTAAAAAAACAAATGCTGAAGGAATGGAGCATGACCCGGATCTTCCACATTGCAAAAACAGAAGGACTTCATGCCACCTGAAAAAGTCAAACAAATCTAATCTGTTCCAAGTCCTCACTGGACATTCTAATTTTCAGAAACATGGGGAAAATCGAGCAAGAATCATCCTGCCAGCATTTGCATTTTTCTCGTTGAATTTTCTCAGGTTCTCCAGAAGCATCTGTGTCCCCCGGGATAAGGAGCTATCAGTGTGCTGCCCCCATCTGTGTCCCCCGGGATAAGGAGCTATCAGTGTGCTGCCCCCATCTGTGTCCCCCGGGATAAGGAGCTATCAGTGTGCTGCCCCCATCTGTGTCCCCCGGGATAAGGAGCTATCAGTGTGCTGCCCCCGATGTGCTGAGTGAAGTTCAGATCTTCCCAATACTTGCAATAACTTCAAAGAACTGATATCTTTACAAGCAGGCCATGGCCAACACGGTTTCCAATCGCACGAGCTATCGTGCAAAACACGAAGAACTTTTTGAAAAGGACTTGGATCCCTTTCCATATAGCGAGATATTGTGAGATTAATTTCTTCTAATGACTATTCTGAAGATGTTAAACCGAGTGACACTGATGGTTTCATATCCGCACAAGCTGACCAACTCAGTTTGCAATTGCACGAAGATTTGCAGTTGAAATCCTTATATTAAGCTGTCAGGCCAAACACGGGTAAACGTTTTGAACAGGTCATGAATTCATATTGCATATGGCGAAATATTGTGACATTAACTTCTCCTATAGTAGCGACATTTTCAAATTTTGATTTGACTCAAATACGACTACACCACGATAGTTCAGTTTATAGGGAGAGGAGAGGATACACGGATTTCACACTGATTTGAACAATACAAAGTGGGCGAAACCTCGACATCGGCATAGAACATGCTGGAATAGTTACGTTGTCGAGGCAACGAGCCTTCATCGTGGTGTGCCCTCACCCACTTGGGTTTCCCGACGAATAGATCAGTTCTCCGAGGAGCTTGTTATTTCCCCGACAGAGCTCCCCCGGTGAGGTATGACCCTTCTTCTAGCGCCATTCTTGAGGTTGATCAGTTGACTGCATTTTGTCACAGGATATAAATGCTCAGAATTTTTCCCTTCCCAGTGTGTCAGAGGAAGAAAGTAGAACGCTCAGAAAATGCCGCATGGTCGGAAATGTTGAAACATTGAATAAATCACCAGCATGTGGTGTGCTTAGCATGTCCAACATTGTTTCTGATTCCCTGACGAAGTTGAAAGGAATCTATACGGTCACGTATGTGCGCGTGTGTGTGTGTATGTATGTGCATGTGTGCGTGTGTACGTGTGTGTGCATGTGTGTGTGACACCACGCAATATCTAACGAGCGCAATCATGTACCAAGTTTATAGTAGGTAAGTGGGGTGCCTTCATGGTGGAGCTGACCCTCATAGTTTTCGGTATCAGATGATGGACGTTCAAAGGTCAAATAAATTTAGGTAAATCCAGAAATGTGAATATTATGTATAGAGTGGATGATTCCTGTTATTTAAGGGATAAACTGCAACTGGGAGACTTTTACTGGTGAATAAACAGTCGAGACTCTGAATTTAGGTAAATAACGGACGAGGCGTAGCCGAGTTCGTTATTAAGCTAAATTCAGAGTCGAGACTGTTTATGAACCAGTAAAAGTCGACCTGCTGTAGATTATTCCAATTCTACAACCCGTAAATCAAGAATTATCCAAACGAGTAGAGATATCTATATATCCAGATCTATATCTTTGTATCTCTAAACAGTAAATAAGCAGCTAGGGTAACGATGCGTTGGTTCAATCGAAGTAAATTGCATTGCGTACCATACACAAAAGATTGGCAGTGCGTGCTGTGCGTACTCCCACAGAGACGCAATACAAACCACGCGTGCCAACCGGAGGGTTCTGCGCGTGTGAACATGGCGTTCTCCAATGAACGAGCGACGCGTCGTTTCGCTCGTTTGTATTCCGTTGAGGCAGTGCGCCCTCTGAAGGGCGCGTATACTGAAAGCCGGATCGGCGCGTGTAAACATGAACTTCCAAAGGCTCACGCAACCTTACATTCGCGTTCAAAAAGTACTGCGATTACTTAAAACGCAGCAAATCGAGCAAGTATTCGATTGTTGTGTTACTCTGAACAGCTGACTGTTATTGCAAAAATAATAGTCCGCTACGTGATTGGGATTAGCCAATCAGAATCCTGTATTTGCAATAACTGATGGCTTGGGGTTGTAGAATTAAGGTTAGAGGTCATCGAAGTCAGCTGAGGTAAAAATGTGAACTATTTAATACACCATAACATTTCTACTGATAAGTGGAGAGGGCTAATACTTGGTACATAGATTGGTCATGTAGCATTGGATGACTCCCATTGTCTTTGGGTCAATACAAAGTTCACTGGGGTCAACATGGGACGAATTCTGAAAACCTGTTAACACAATAACTGTTCAATGCAACGGTGTATACCGCTCACATCTTGCCATATAGGTTGACTATTCAGATTTTATTATCCTTATTGAGCGGGTGTCAAATCAGAGGTCACACGAGGTCAGTATGGGTCAAGTTGAAAATTGTTGTATACGTGAGTACTGTTCAACGCAAATATGTATCTATAGAGTGGAGGATTCCTGATGTTTTAGAGTGAGGTCAAAAGTCACTTGAGTCAGCTAAGGTCAAAGTGTGGATAGCTGTATACACCACCAAAATATTTCTACTGATAATTGAAGAGGGTTCATAATTGGTTACATATATTGGTCATGTAGCATTAGATGACCCTCATTGACTAGTAGAAAAATCCTATATGTGGGGGTCAAATCAAAGGTCACATGACGTCATCGTTGTGTAGCATAGCATGTGGAATCAATTGTCCTATTTGTGTTATGGTCATGACAAGGGTACCTGGGGGTCAATAGGGGTCAAAGTCTTCAGCCTTTGTAAACACACCATAATTGGTCAGAGGTCATATTTGTGATGTGGATCGGCTACAGAATGGTCAGGTCAATGGTCACCCGTTGTCGAAGTCTAAAATAACAGTAAGCAAAGTTGTTGCTCGGTGCAAATGTACAGATAGCTCATACTTGTCATGCTGTTCGACAAAAATTTGAGACAAAAGTTGACAATTTGATAAAATAGCATTGGAAGTAGCAAGTTGTTTTGATCCGATTGCTTAGATGTTAAATTCTCAATTATTCAAAATATAGATTGCTTGTTAGTAATCCACTGTTGAAAAAAATATCCCCAATATCCCCCCAATATGCGAACAATGAGCCTTGGTTCTTGACCACCCTGGTCCTTTTTTCGGAAAAAATCCCCAAAACCGTTTTGGGAACCACATAATAACTACCTGTGTAACCCCCACAGGGGCTTATAAATCTAAACCTTCATCCCACATGACAGACTGCTAAAGCCATCTATTTCACATATTTAACTTTTGACTATGCACCCCAACCATGTTCATTGAACCGTATCGCCAAAAGTGGATTTTGCTCTTCACAAGTGAAATTTGTTCTCCAACTAACTCAGTTGGAATTCACCATGAATCGGATGAGTCATTCTTTTTTCATGAAAATCGAAATAACAAACACTTTCTGTGTGAATAAATAGCAGTTTGTTTGGCGAAAATATTTGTTATTTTTGCTCTCGAGAATAAAATAATGTGTTAGGTATACTAAGCCTAATTAGTCATAAGTACTAACTGTTCACACTAAAAAATACTTGTCTAACATGCAGTGTATTGTGGGATAGGAGTGTTCTAATGTTGTATATTTTTTGTTTACGCGTGGTAGGCCTATGGGAGTAATGTCTTCCCATTCTTCTCCTGATGCTTCCTTTATATATTTGTCTGAAGTTGTCATACTGGAGATTAGTTCCAGTTTAGTCCATTATATTGATTTACATAGTTGGAATTCATGTTCATGTAATGCTTGCCTACCTGTATAAGCCTTTCTTGAGAAATGTCTTTGAAACTCGTCTCAACTCATCAGAAAAAATCATCTTTCCTTATGACGTACGCCCTCAACTATTTTCACAAATTTCACAATTTTCACAATTATCACAAGAAGAAGAGTCTGTGATCTGGTGAGTACTGTATACACGTGGATACTATTTGAATAGCCTGTCAACATGCAATGTCAGGCTTGTAAGAAGATTAAATGTCCAAAATCAGCATGGTGGACGAAGGATTTCGAGTGGCGGTGGGGGGGGGGGGGGTGGCGCAGTGTGAAAGCACTTAGGGTAGTGAACAGTGGTTGGAAGCTTTTTATTCAATACCGGAGGTGAAGGGACCTATGCGGTCGCGCATGTGCGTGTGTGTATGTATGAGTGTGTGTGTGGACCGAATCAGTCTTCAAGATGTTCGAAGGCATGCATCATCGAGTTCAGATTTATTATTCTAGTAATATCATGTAGGTGGAATGCTCTCGTGGTGCAGTCGACACCCATTGTTCTGGATGAATTGATGTACGTTCAAGGTCATGAGAGGTGAAGAGATTTGAACGATTTGATGGCTGCAAAGGTCCACGTGCGAAGTCCAAATCTGCTATGCAGGTTGAAATATGACAGGCAGAATCCTATAAGCTAGTATGTAATTAGAGCATCATCATTGCGCATGTGTCCATGGTGTGATAACTTAGTCAATCGTCCATAGGTTTAAATGTAGAAGTCGTAATCTGGTTGAAAAACAAGGCGATCGGCAAAAAGTGTCTCGCCTGGTTGCGCGAATCGGTGGTTTCTACTATTCACAACACAACAACCAGTTCATGCAGACCATTGTCATGTCAAACGAACATCACAAAATTGCCACATATATCACCGTGAAAATTCCTACAATTCCTGAGAGTTTGACTCTCAATACAAAAGTCTCTTAATTGCTTCTTCCTTCTTCATGCTCCCCCCCCCCCTCCCACTCTTCTCTCCATAAATACCAAATTTGCATAAAGTTTCATCGCTCAGTCAACTCACTTCTTTGACCCAAAATCCATCTTGAAGTGTTCTGAATCCCCTTAGCAGCCTGGCTTCTTTGCCTTTTAAAATCAAAATTTCCTTCATTATTCATTGTCTTTTATGTCCCAAGCGGCCACGAACCATGCCATCCAAGACCAAAGACCTATCCCCAACCAGCAGTCAAGGATGTCCCAAAATATATCTTTAGGAAACCTCCACATTTGTCTATCCATTAATTGCTATTTTGACATATAATTGACATGTTATAGCAACACAGCCACAGTCAATTTTGAAGTACCAGGCCTTGAATAAACAAACATAGGTGATGACAGATTGATAACTAGCTCATGTGGTAGCAAGTCCCTATAGAGTACTGTGGGCTGTCAGTAAGAGAGAGGATGTTCTATTCAGGACATTATGGCATGGTATGCACAAGTAAGTGAAAATGGTGCAATCCATGCCCTTATCCGGGGGGGGTTGGGTTGTTGTGGCAACGCGTCCCCAGGTAAGAAGAGATGAAAGAAAATATTACAGTATTTTTGTAGGTCCAATCAACCTAATCAATTGGTTGGGTAAGAGAGGGTTTGCTTGTCGGCAGCTTATAACAGCATTAAAATTGACACAGGAGCTATGGTTTACTCGTTCCTCAGTGCTTATTGTAACAAAAGCTATTATATGATAGAATTCAATCAAATTCATGAACATCAAACACATCAGATCCAGAAAATGTAAACGGACCATACCTACTGAGTTAGTTTAGCGAAATTCTTACCAAGTTAAATAAATTATGCAAATTAGGCACATACAATGACCTCTACTGACCCCAGCTGTACCTTCAAAATGATCAGGATCGAAGGTGGATCACATCTACCATGTTTTGTGGAAATCCAACAAACTTTCAAAAATTGCCATAAATTATGCAAACTAGACACATTAGATGACCTCCAGTGACCCCGACTTCACCACATCCACCAAGTTTCGTGAGAATCCGACAAAACTCGAAAAATTCGCATACATCTAGTGTCAAATAGACCAACTTAATAGCATATTTTTAGGGCTGGGTGAAAATCTAATCAGTTTATCTACCTGTCACCAGGTCTAATGCCAAAACATCACGGTAGCACATACGTTCTTGTGTACTCATGCTAACGAGCTTGAACAATAAATTACATAAAATAAGCTAAGTACCCAACTTAATTATTGACTTCGCTGCCCAAAATCTAATCAGACCGTGTACACCCAACCCCGGTGCTACACACAAAATTTCGTCATAATTGGCTTCACGGTTTGTGAGAAATCCTGCTAAAAGAGTTGTGGACATACACAACACACCAATTTTTAGAACACACGCACACACACGCGGGCGTCCAAAGTGGACACAAGGCTCTTCCTGAATTTCATTCAGGCGAGACAAAAACTGGTAGGAAATTTGCGATAACTTGTGATAACTCTCAAAAGCGTCCCAATTTGGGGGATTCTGTTGTCAAAGAAGGATGAATACTTCTTATAGTACAGTCCGCATTCACTTCATCGAAATACTGTGTAATGTTGAACCCACTATACGAAATTTATCAAACGTGCTAGTGTTGGAGGGCAATGAGCATGCGCAGGAGCTATCTACGAACTAGCTTATCGATGTTGATGTTAGATCAAAGTCATCCGAGGCATGTAAACTATACAGTGGAGGTCAAAGGTCACCATAGTTCAGCTGAGGTGAAAGTGTGGAATATTCCATGTAGTAATGCCATGAGTTTATACGATATGGTTCCAGGTCAGGCCAAAGATCAACAGATCTTTGTAAACACACTATAACTGTCAAAACATTTGATGTTGTTGTAGAAACCCAATCTGTCATGTAGGTCGGCTACAGAGCAGATAATCCTTATAATGGGATCAAGTTGAAGTCCCTTAGGTCAGCACGGGTCAAAGTGAACATTTTTGTAAGTGTGTACTATTCGATGGGAATATGAAAAATCATGTATTATTGTCGTATTGTCGGAGATGATTGCCCCCTCTCGTTCCATGGTCAGATCAAAGATCACTGTGTTAAAGTTTGACAGTTATGTAATGTATGATAGATTTGTCCTAATCTGATTCGCTATAAGTTACATTCTCAATGTATTCAAATGATTGATTGTGTTTTATTAATCCTAGGTTATAAGGTGGCGTAAAAACAATTTACCTAAAGTCTGCATTGAAATATTTTTGAGAAGAAAACAGTTATAGCCCATATAAAATTTGGGTTCCATTGCCTAAATGTGAGGAGTGGGACCATTTCATCCGGAATCTAACTAAAGATACATTTCCGTCTAGTCTGAACAAGTTCAGGAAGAAATTTCATGATCACTATGCATTGTGTAGTATGTGCGCGGGTGGGGGTGTGCGATGTGTGTATGTGTAATATGTGACCCACTTCTATTAGCAGGATTTTTCCCGAGCCGTTAGGCTGAATATGACATATTTTGTGTGTGTCAATGTCATTGGAGGTACATGATCCCATGACATTCGGGGCTCAAAAGACTCTAATTAGGTGGTTATATGATTGACCTATTTTTGTAGATGCAAAGTGTCATTTGCGCTAGGACTAGCTAAACACCTTGACGGGGCTGCAAATTCTGAAATTGGGGTGTTCCAGAAAGTCCTGAAAATATCATGCATTGTGAAACTGTTGTTTCAAAACATTCCGCAAGAACAGAAACCTATCCTGATTGCACAGTTTGCTGAAGAAGCAAGCCATTGCAAGAATTTAGTTTACGGGCCGGTAATAATTGTGCCTAGGCTAGGCCTAAGCGAAGTTTAGTAGCCCTAGGCCTACAAAAAGCTTTACTGGATTGGTAGGTGGTAGGCCCCAGGTGTAGCTCAGACCAACAGCCCAGTTCTCAACCGCTATGTCCTATAATATAAAAGTGTATAGGCCTAGCAGGATATATTACTTTTGACGGAGACTGGGAGTTGAGAGGGTCCGGTTGCCATGGCTACCATAACAATAACAAAACTAATACTACTGCTGCAAGTAATGATAACGTTAGGCCAAAGCCTTTAATCACTGTGGCCTAATTCTAGGAACTACATTACAGTCCCCTAAATTGAACAATTCTATTTGACTGAACGCCTGTTATAGCGCTCCCGTATTTAGATAATCGCTCAAAGATATGTCCGCTCATCTGTCTAGCCATCCAACTACATCTGTCCACATTTGGGATTGTCCGACTCCAGCCGGGTAGCATATTCTATGAGATGCGCATTGTTTATCCCCCGACTCAATGAAACACTTCAATGTTCAAGACAACCAAATTACAATTTGGAGTTTACGAAGAAGTGCCAACATTGGAAGGCCCAACTTGTCAAGGATTGAAGACTGAGAGATGACCGTTATTGTTATACATGCGAATAAATTCTCAAACAAAAATTTTTTTCGTAAAAGTCACTGTGGTCACCGGAGGTCACAACCTGATAATATTGTGAACATGACAGCTGCTGCATACTAAATGTGGTTTCTACTCGGTATGTTAGTTGCCCTCATACAGAGTGCATGGTCCCTGGGCCTGGTCCAAGGGAAACCATCTGGCCATTTTTGGGTTGCAGATGAGTGGAGGATCACTACGCATTGTTGCATTCCTTGTTCCCCCTGCTTTTCTTCCTCCTTTGGTATGTACGAAGTCACAACGTTATTTTTCAAGGCCTTGTTACGGATCGACAATGGGCTTTCCTCTGGTCCCCTATGATCTATAGCAATTTGACAAGTCGCATTAGAAGGCATTAAATTAACCATTCAATGTTAATTGTATGTACGTAATTTACACTTAAGCGGATGGCCTTTTAAAATGCACAGTGGATTTTGTGCAACATTTTCCTTCATAACATCTTCATTCTAAATCCTGAAAGGATTGAATGTTCGTAATATCGTCCATCGGCAGCTGTTTCACCCCGTGGAATCAATCAATCGAACAAATACATACTGTTTCGCTATAGAATCATTGTGGTCTGGTGGTCAACTACGAACAAGTCGCAATGGAAAAACCCTTCAATGAACTCGATACCGATACGGTATATTCGTCGCACTGATATGTCAAATGTCAACTCGATACACACGACGATTTAACCTTTGTTATGACTCCATGTAAAAAGACCCGTCCATCATGTATCCGTTATTTCGGAACGATAATGCTCTTCTGATGTTTCAATTGCCCTATATGGCATGACTATCAAAACTCTGATTTTCGTGCACGGGTAACTGTAATTGAGGAGAATATCCCTGATCAGCATGATTCAAATTTAATTTATGATGAAGTCAATGTGAATTTTTTTTTTTTCAACGTCAAGTAAGTTGGCTAGACCTGCCATTATGTACTAATCTTCTCGTATGCCAGTTATACCAGACGTGTTTATATTTATTGTACCCGTGCATGGTCGTATGTCTTAGCATATGTCTGTACTAATCATCCGTTTGCATCACGGCAACACGACAGTAATTCAATTCTACCAGTATCCATTTACAAACATTTTCGGACACGCTCGTTGGGTTCACTGATTGGATGAACCTATCGTGCCGGCTGGCTGATTGTCACGTTCAATAAACAAATGCTTACTTAATAACTCTGATATTTTACCCGCCGGGGACCCTTCTCCTCAACCGTAACCAACGTTTCGTAACGAAATACATTTCAACTTCCCCACCGAAATATGGACTTGAGCTATCATTATTGTGTAAACTGCATTGAAGCCTGTAATGTGCCGGATTTGCCCTGGCCATTCTCTTTTCACTTGCATGTGTGGTGTGATATGTTCTGGTGCTGTTATTATGGCCCCTAGAGAACAAGGGTCTAGGAACACAGCCCACAGTAACATCTTCCTGATTAATCTTTTTTCTAATTCTCCCGAGTTGAACGATTAGTGTGAATTTAGGCGGTTGATAGCTGCTGAATTAATGGACAAGCAAAGCAATGTCCGACAGTTCAAAATGTCTCCTCAATTCAGTAAACTCGTGGTTCAGAAGCAAAGATTCACTGCTTTTCGTTCCGGTGTGGTACACACCGTTGCTCCCTCTACTGCTCTACTCACTCTCTACTCCGATATTACATCGGAGAGACACCAGAATTCGCACATCCTGATTTTCATTTGACATCGATCTAGAACACAGAAAACTCGATATCCTGCAAGGATCTTGAACTATGATTTTAGTGTGGCAATCCGATTCTCCAGACACTGGAGGGCGTCTACAGTTCTCAACTTCTTAACCTACAGAAGTGAACATTAAGGCCCTTTCAGACAATTACCGGAGTATCAACCGAGTGAGTTCCGCAAATTTTTTGGATCATTCGTGGGAATTCGAAAATTATGCGGTGGTGGCTATGCTGATACAAGATGGAACCCCGTAAGAACATAGGTGCGTACGGTGTTTGGGACGCGAGTAACCGATTGAATACGGAGTGACCACCGACCAAACCCGGAAAAGACAACCTTCCGAGAATCACAGATTGTACCGAGTAAACCGGTAAACGGAGTGGTTCCGAGTGTGGTACGGAGCAAACGGAGCTACTACCGCGGATAAACCGCGTGTGTACGGAGTGCCAACTACGGACTCCCGCCGTGTGAACATGTGACAACAGAGTGTGTACCGGCCACATGGCCGAGTAAACCGAACCAAGCGTATACGAGCAGTTCAACGGCCTATGGAACAGAGAATTTGTGAACGCCTGTGGTGTCTTCTCATGCGAAGCTCTACCATCAGCTGGTCTTACAGCAGGCCATACTGTCGCCGCCTGGTAAGGTCCCAACCATGCCCTTGCACCACATCGGGCAGGCCCTCCTTCGTCTCCTCCTTCGTTTGTTGACTCTTATGAATATTCAGGTTGGCTGCGCCAACTTAATATTGCTGCCGCTATTGCTGCCTGGGCCTGAAGGCGCACCCGACGATCACAGTCCCTGCACTCTCACAAATAATTCAAAACGGGAAGGACCGCTTCCTACACTGTGGCAAATGTCCTATTGAACTGTGTAAAACGTTCAGCGTGTCGGTGTAGTGTTTTTGATCCTTTGAAGAGACTGCCCGACTGTTGATTATATTATTGCCTCTCCAGTCAATACATTAGTTTCATGTTCCAAACACGTCGTCTCTCGTTCTCACCCAAAACAGTCACACCCGTAAAACACTCCGTGACAAAGGACTCGGTCCGCTCTGTTGTGACACGGTACATGCGGTTTCTTCTATGAAATTTCACACGGTTCAGACTCCGTATTCACGCCGGTACGGACTTGCCTCGGTACAAGCTCCGGTTGAAGGAGCCGTCCACACGGAGTGGCAAGCACGCCACCGAGAATCCCCGAGCGACAACCGAGTTGAAACAGTGGCAAACCGCATAAACCGCGTGAATACGGAGTGACCACGGAGTCAAAACCGAGTCGATTCTCTCGGTGGTGACCACCGCGAAACTTTTGTGCAAGCACAAAACTTTTCCGGCGGGTCCACCGAGCATCGCCGAGCCAGAAACGTATAAAAACCGGAGTGTCAATCACCGAGTGTCACCGAGTATCACCGGAAAGTCGCACGAAATCCAAAAAAATAAATTCGGTTTCTCACCGGTTGTCATTAATCCGGTATAGTGTGACAGGGCTTTACTCTGTTGGGAATTGTTTTCTTTTTTTTGTTTTTTCCATTATCTTCATTCAGGTTCCGTAGATTATTGCACGAAATAGTTTGGAGGCATACTTGAACTGGCCACTGGTTGATATTTTCTGACAGTATGAATATAAAAAAAAACCTGACCAAAATCTTGGCCATACTCAGTTTTTTTCGACACCCTCCCCGTTTGCAAAACTCCCCCGTTGTCAACCCCCCACCCCCACTCTCACATCGAACTAATACACTTCGTTGTTTATTGACTTAACCAAACATTAGGTTGTATAATTCTTAAGAAGGTTAGAGGTTTAGTAGCTTCATGCAGAATTATCTTCCACAAACCGTTACTCTCTGGTTTCCTCTGCCCGGAATAACCAGGGGGACCTTCATCTATTGATGGGGCTCGCGACCCCGCTGCTTCACTTCGCGCAACTGGAGAAACTGAAATTTTTGGCGAGCTCAATCCAGAGACCCTATATCGATCCTCTGGTCCTACATGCGACCGTTCGCACAAGCACTCGAATATGACCACACTGCCAAATAGTGCCAGGTTCGTTCAGAACCCTCCCCCCCCCTTCTCCTTCAGCTCTCGAATCATGGGGGTCGCCTTTTATGCCGCGCATGGGCACACGGTCCTTATTGTCCCGCGGATTACGATGTCACAATCACGCCCAAGTGCACACGAACCTGTCGAAAGATCCCAGCCGTCTACTGCAGTTTCCGGAGCCGGGGGGATATATGACTCAGACTCACGAATGCTGCGTCCCAGCGACCTAACCACCTCCTCCCTACCCTCCGTCATAACTTTCCTTCGCCCATGCGAGGGAATTTTGGTTTAACCTTAATACCTTAACTTCAATCTTGCTTGAATCTTTGGATTCCTTGTCAGATAAAAATATTAAAATAACCTTCATTATCGGTCACATGGTGTTCAATTATCGGTTAAAGAGGAAATGCTTCATGAAATCCATCGATATGTAACACGGTAATAGCATTTTACATGAAAGTTACTACTCGCTTATTTAAATATCCTACCTGAATTTGACAAACATGTAAATACACACCATTCACATACCACACACACACAGACGAGCTGTACCTCATTGAAGGACCCCTATCGATCCCCGCTGTTAGTTTTCACAACCAACCATAAGAAACCATGTAGGCCTAACATATAGCAGCCATCATAACAATAGATCGGCAACATAGATATCTCGATACACTCTACCAGCTAGTGATCGTTGAGTGAATACGATTTATCGCCCTATTTGGTTGCTATCATCGGTCATTAACACTCAGTGTACAGGAGAATTATATTACAATAAACCATTCATATACTCACCTAATATCCGGTCCTCCCATTTATTCAACCCATGTACAGATGTATGGCATATACACTCCCAAAAAACCTCTTTTTGAATCATTATTGGTCAATTGAAAGCCATGGTCATGTAAATGGGACTAGACTTTTGATACTTTCTATTTATCAGATTATGACAGCCGAAACCCCAGACCAATTTCATCAGCCAATTTGAGTGTACCGTGAGGCACAATCAGCTAGTTGCAAAGTTTGCCCTTGTTGACATCACGGGGGTAACTGCAAGGATCCCCTCTAATCCAAAGTCACTTTAAAACATGTACTTTCCAAAATCCCTCTACTGAACCAAACTATAGATGGGATCCAAATGAAACCTACACATTCGTTCACTATATAATAGGAATAATCTCACTCATCCATTCATAGGTGAATAGCTTCTTTTCGTTGTTCCAGTTATCATGGCGAAAAAATGCAGTTTACGGTAAGGTATTTCCATGAGCGGCCTCTGCATCGTTCCCCCCCCCGTGGTGCATAGATTCCTCGGTTTTCAAAAGTAAACTTAAATATCTCAACAAGTGAACATGATAGAAACTTCCAAATTTGGGGTGGGGGTTTTCACATATGTACTCTTCTTCTGTCACCTGTGCTAGTGAAGCAATTTGTTACTGACCATTGGCCTTTGAGCACTTATCTGACCATCCGTTTGTCTACCTATGCACACTATCCTTTTATTTTCGTCGCCTTTTAGATGCAGCTTCTGGTCCTGAATTGTATAGTCTATCATTCTGACCCGCTACAGTGAGATCGTTTCAATGGCATATATTTATCATGCATGCACGTAATCGGCTTAATAAAATCAGATCAAATTTAATTCAACTTGATCTACTTCGACACGTTGCGAGAATCATGAAAACAAAAAAAATCTGGAATGATAAATTGTGTGATAAAACTAGACATTGAGTGAGCCCGTATGTGCGTGAGTAGTCCACAAAAGTGATTCAGCTTTTCTTTTGAAAGAGAGATATATGTTATGCGCTAGTTTCTTCTGGCGAATTCAACCATCTTCACGAAAAATTCAAATGAGTATGCCTGTAATCTCTATTCTCCCAAATTTTCCTCACGGCCCGAATAGAATGTTGAGTGAAACGGTTTCAACTGCTCGGAATCGTCGAAGTGTGAATAGTCCAATTACTTTGAACTTCGTTCTCGAAAATGGGATTGCTTAGCGATGAATAAACGTTGAATACACAAGTCAACAAACTTTCTCCTCGGCTGGATTAATCGCTACGCGCCCCAGGTCATAACAACTATATTATTTTCTTTTCCCGGCCCCAAGAGCTCACATCAAGATTATTGTCAACTACCCCAGCTGATGTGCCTATCAAGTACTGGATACCCCTGTGAAATCTTGAGAGAACTCAGTGTTTCAACAGTTCACCACAGCGAATGAAAACATTTAAAAAAAATGTGTAAATGGGAATTCTCTTTGCATAATTTTCTTCATTCGATTTCATTCATTATATAAGATGAAGTGGTCTCACATTAACGCATACAGTCTGTCCTCTCAAGATAATGAACAAATTATATGATCTCGACTGCCGCGTACTAAATGATTAGAGAGACGCTTCTTTTTCGTGAATGAAAGTTAACACAACGTTATAAATAACAATGACTTAATAAAACACATTGTATTATGGCGTTGAACTGTCATGAATCTAAAACTCGACTTTTTTCATCATCTCACCTAACGTTGTTTGTGGTGCTATCCGGTAGCAAGGCTAACGGTACATCATTATTCCATAATATTTAGAGAATAATGTCCCATATACTAGGGGCCGTTAAGTTCAGATAAAACTGGGCTGGCCGTCATAATAAAGTTTAGAAAATCCTGAGGCGTAGCTGAAGACTTGCCTCCTAATCTGATTCAACTGGTGTTCAATTCGGGACAGAGGCCGGTATCCCCTTCCGTAAATACTACATACTCTCCACTTCTTCTAAGAAATATGAGAAATAACAGGAAGGAGACCTCTTCTAGTTCTGCTGCTAGGGTTTGGAATTGTCTCTCGCAACATGTTAGGTCGGCTGGTAATTTGGCTACGTTGAGGAAGAATTTGAAAACTAACTTTTTCAGTTATGGTTCCACTCGGTTGGTTGTTTTAGTTTTGCAGGGCGCAATGAGCGCCTTCGGCCGGACACCAGCGCCTTATAATGTAGCACTCTTATTTTTTATCATTTTCATTTATTATTATTATTATTATTATATATTATTATTATTATTATTATTATTATTATTATTATTATTATTATATTATTAGTAGATTATTCAATCATTCTCTCGTCAATCAATCGCGTAATTACGACGACTCTCAGTTTTCACATCAATTGATCTTTTCTCTCACCATCCATCACCATTGTCCTTCGCAACGGCTGTGTCATAATCCTACTTCGTGTGGTCATACAGGAATTCCAGGTAAGTTAAGGCCTGATGAAAATTGATAAATAATAATTATTCTCGTCAAATATGGAGTTAGGCCTAGTAAATGCATTGTGACACGTGGCGATCTATCAATACAATACGTAATGGACGCGATATGAGTTCTACATGCAATTGCACACCGTACAAAGTTCCGTTGATCGTCATTTCAAGTTTTTCCCAGTGTCACTCGGTTATATCTCACATTCACATGCACAGTAAACTTACATTCACAATCACGTAATATGAATATATTCACACGCAACGGAAAATATGCCCATTTGCGGTCTATTCACTTCCCCGCCGTTTTAGTTTAGTTTAGTAAAAAAGGGTCAGGTAGGACAAAATCCTCATGAAAGACCCTGAAGCCACATCATCCAAAAGAAAAGATCCCTGAGATTGCGGCTCACAATTCCTGGGAAAAAATCAAGGCATGTCCTTGGACTATCACACTCTTCGACGATAGTAAAAACCTCTTCGGGGAGGCTATTTATTACACTCATTATTAACTCTCTGCGAGAAGAAATATTTCCGATTGTCCAATCTACAGCGTTAGGGTGACACCCCCACTAAATATTTACCGTTGGGGCCAACCCTAACCCTGTTTGCTGAACCGAACTCTGATTTGATTGATGAGAACCCTTCAGAAGGGGAAATTCAGTCCCTCGCTCAACCATAAATCACAATTGCATAGTATTATTTTTACTATTTCAATATTTAATTCCCCTTGAAAAAATATATTGCTAAACATTATCTATAACGACAGGGATTTTCCCCTTGCACAAACCAGATGAGTAAAGGGAAAAAAAAAAACCCCAAACCCCCTCCAATATCCTTGAGCATTTACACCATTCGCTTTTTCTGCTCCGCTGAGCTCATAACAGCGCTGTTTTAAAGACGTAGCATCTTGGCGAGTCCAATGTGCTCCGCCGATCCCGAGAAGGAATCAATTCATTCAACCTGGCTCTGTCGGGCGTCATTATTGCTTCATAATTTACACTGCTAGTAAAAAAGGCGTTTCAGCGGGTCAATTCGTTTGGAGCGTAAAAATGATGGTTAAGAAGGGCTTGCGACAGATGAAACTTTTGGAGCAGACCATATATAGTTAACGCGTTATACTATACTACTTCGTTTATATGCGTGTATTACTGAATAGTCAGGGGTGAAAGGAACAACACGGGACGTTGAGGATATCGGTTGAAATTTTGTAATTTTTAATGAAAATGTGATTATGAGATAGGGGAACCAGTTTCTTGGAGTTGCAGTCAGCTATCTACATAGTACATCGTACGGTGTAAGGACTGTCACTTATACAGGTTATACCTAATTAGTCCATTAATACTCTACGAATACATCGGTTTGGAGCCCGTAATTGCGTTACTTGAAGACATCACAAACGTTCACATTGCGGACAGACGGATAGTTCTGATGAGCTCGGAAGCTTAAAGCAGCCAGAATATTACTATTTTATGGACAGGCGGGAAGAGAGATCGTAGAAGCACACAAACTTCACCAACAGCACAGGCTCACTGACTGACTGTTCACCTATTGCGTAACATTGATTTTCCCCCCCTCACACCCAATTAGTAAGAATATTCGAAACTTTTTTGTCCGGTTCAATCTGTCAGTCGCCTAAAAACCCTATTTTCAATGGGATTGATTTATCACGACTGTTGCTGGGTAAAATTGTCGAACATTGGGACGGAATGGCATGTTGAATACATGTACACACAAAGTAATAGGGCCGTGTGGTAAGAAATACCACATGAGCTAGAGCCCAGTACTTTGATCGATGGACAGAGCTTGAAAACACTGACGATGTGGTTCCCTCTGGGGGTATAAGCTATTATGGCAAGTTATGCCAGTTCCAGTGGGAGGCGTTTCAGATGTTTCGCAATTTGAAGCTTAGAACTCATCATATGGGACGTATGTCAATATCTGACCGACACTTAGGAGAGTGCAAATTAGCGAATCGATATAGGACCTGTATTTTTTATGCAGAGCTCATTTAACCCATTACACACAGGAAGTGAGATCGGCTCTTTCCTAATGACGGTGAAAAAGACTCGGTCCTCGGCTCAAGAGCCGCTACGTCACATCTCTTACACATGCGGTCAAATTGGTAAAACAATGCACTTAATTTGACTGACGCGAGCCCCGACGCTCATTTGAGATCAGAGTGTTTGACAATTCGGACGGATCAACTTCTCTCGCTGGTTGCCTGGTAAGTTTTCGTTCTTCCAAATTTATTGCATGTTTCATCAGATTAAAACTACAATTAGACTAGTTTCAGTAGCCCTGAATATATTCTTAAATACAATGAGTAGCTGTTTTGCAATAGAATTAATTAAACAGGTTAGAGGGTTTTCGCGATGTTGTATCTTTCTATTGTATTCCTCAAACACTTTCTTTATACGTCTTTCACCGAACACCACCCACCAGTATATGCTTCAATACACGATACTGGACAATAACATTTCATCAACGCCCTCGTTCAATTCAAGTTTGTGGCAATCTCCTTTTGAATCATTTCTTTTTTCTTCATGATTGCTAGCACAAAGAAAAAACAGTCGCCTATCGTCCTATGTTATGTTGTGCTCGTTTGTAGCAAACGTTAGTAAAGATTATTACCCTACGTCGTGTTTGTGACACAACTTTCGTGTTTGTGAAACAGCATGAAAAATTAGTCCAAATGCTCAGAAATAAATAACTGTTTTTTGTTTTTTTTTTTAAATACTTAACCACGGTCCATGTGGATATGAAAAGTCATTCGAACATAATGATAACCAAAACACCATTACCCATTTGACCATACTTTTCAACAACACAAAATCAACTGTTTATTTTATTTAGCAATATTGTACAGCAATGTGGTCTAGGAGCCCATAACTTGCCATTTATCCCTGCCATAGGGAGGTGAGCGCTATGAATGAGAGCGTGGCTCCCTTTGGGTCCCCCACTCCCTACCTACCCAACCAACCCCCCCCCCTTCCATCCCCCCCTGAGACAAAATCGATCTGTATGTTACTGATGAAAACTAATACAGACAGAATAAGGGGGTAAAAATGACTTTCTCTTCATAATTGTGACAATATTTATTCTGGTTTGCGATTCAGGGTCGTGTTTTATAGCGAACGTTATTCAAAGGCATGATTATGAATTGGTGGCAAAATAGTCACCCCAAGTTTGCAATTCAGGCCTGTGTTTCAGAGCGAACTTGGGTTAATGGCAATAGTTATGTTTGGAACGAAATATTCAATATCAGTTTTCAATTAGCGAGTGGGAAAGTCGTGATCACGAAATTCACGAGGTAAATGGAACGCAGCATAACCACCGAAAAGAAATACAAGAGTAAAAGGCGAAAATTCAGGTGTTGCAAGTTTATCTGTAAATCATACTACTGGTCACGCGATGCAATGACTTCAATTACCTCAGTCAGTGAACTGCAACAGAGTGAGAGAGTATCAGAGAGTATCATCCTGTGCAATTGAGAAAAGAGATCTGTGTGAGCGAAGACACGTTTTTCCTCCAACCATGTGAACAGCCTGTTAGAAGTCATGAACGTGTCTAGACGAATAGAACATGACACCCCAAGAGGCGTTGAATTATTGCCTAACGTGTTTGTTGTTTTTAAAGACGTAGAATGGCCTCATACAGAAGTAAAAAACTCATTTGTAAAATTACAATTTGGAATTCTCCTGATGAGGCTCGTGCAATGCAGAAAGTGGGAGCGACGTTTAGAGCATGCTGCGTGAGAACAGGACTAGTTAGGAGTTGTATACCAAACACAGTGACAAACCGTTACTGTTGTTGATATAAAGTAAGTTACACAGAGCTTTCGAACTGATGTCCAATACAGCACACTGCCTAATACACGATAGACTGAGGTCCAATAACGCCCAATGCCTGAATACACGATAGACTGAGGTCCAATAACGCCCAATGCCTGAATACACGATAGACTGAGGTCCAATAACGCCCAATGCCTGAATACACGATAGACTGAGGTCCAATAACGCCCAATGCCTGAATACACGATAGAATGAGGTTCGATCTAGCTACTACCTGAATAACGATGGACTGAGTTTCAATACTGCTCACTTCCTTAATACGCGATAGACTGATGTCCAATTACGCTCCACTGCGAGTAATTGATATAAGTGAGGTCTTCAAACGCTCACTCTGATACATGGTAGACTGAGGTCAAAACTTGGTCACTGCCCGAATACAAGATAGATTGAGGTCCAATACCGCTTAATTCCTGAATACACGATAGACTGAAGTAAAATCTTGCTCACTTCTGAATACACGGTCGACTGAGGTCCAAACTTGCTCACTGCTTGAATACCAATAGACTGATGTCTAATACCTACTACGCACTACCTGAATACACGATAGACTGAGGTCCAATCTTGCTAACTGTCTGCTTACACGGCAGAATGAGGTTTAATCCCGGTCGCTGCCTGCATAAACGATAGACTGAGGTCCAATAACGCCCAATGCCTGAATACACGATAGACTGAGGTCCAATAACGCCCAATGCCTGAATACACGATAGACTGAGGTCCAATAACGCCCAATGCCTGAATACACGATAGACTGAGGTCCAATAACGCCCAATGCCTGAATACACGATAGACTGAGGTCCAATAACGCCCAATGCCTGAATACACGATAGACTGAGGTCCAATAACGCCCAATGCCTGAATACACGATAGACTGAGGTCCGATACCGCCGACTGCGTGAATATACGATGGATTGAGGTCCAATACCGCGCACTGCCTGAATACATTTTAAACTGAGGTTCAATTCCGCTCACTGCCTGAATACTCGATAGAGTACTGTCTAATTACCACCCGGCCCGCGGCTCCTGAATAAACGACAGACTGGGGTCAAATACCGCTCAACTGCATCTATCCGCGATAGACTCGGTCCATCCGGCTCACTCCCTCATAACGATAGACCGAGGTCAATCCGCTCACTGCATGAATGCACTATAGACTGAGGTCCAATACTGCTCGATAGCGTGCTTCCCCCCCCCCCCCTTTTCCCTTGTTCAGTCTGGAATTGGAAATCGAACGCAGAACGATCAAACTCTTATAGTGTGACCGGTTTTTTCAATACTCCAATACAGGAGGGTTTCAGCATTGCTGAGAAGAAAGATTATTAGAAATAATGAAAATAAACAATAAACGTACAGATAATTCCCCCCACACACCCAAAAACAGTCGCATGTAAAGAGAATTCAAAATGTTTCAGGATATCTAACATATTACCGCCGCAATAGCAGTGTGGCCGCTTGTTAACAATATCGCTCACGACAGAAATTCTATTGAACCAATATAAGGCCATTAGTGGATGCCCCAAACAACATTAGGAACGCTGTAAACTTGAGGCAACCCAGTTCAACGTGACTGTTCAAGGGCTGGAATGATTGGAATGCTGTCAACCAATTATGGGGTTAGTTTATGAACAGTGTCGTAACAAGTATCCCTATTCCGGACATTACAAGAAAGACCTTGACTTTTGATAGACCGCAGTTAAACCAGGCGATTTTATTCTGCCTTTTAAAGGATAACAGAATGGCCAACTCGGAGCCACAATGGAATAAGTTATCACTTAACGGCAGCAGTAATGTTTACCTTCACGAGTTGTTTGGATTGCTAAAAACGTGTCGATACAACGATGTATGTTTCCTGAGTCCGTTCATTAAATTTTCAGCGAGAACAGCGAGCGGCGCTCGGCCAGAGGAACCCAAATGCGAACCATTATTTTAAGTATTCTATTTTCGTAAGGTGAAGTGCGTCCCTCGAAACAATTTTGACATAGGATTTGAAACATGTTTCCCAAGTTTTCAAACGGTTTAGGTATATCCAACTCTAACTTTATTTTCAAAACCATAGAAAGACATAATGAATGAATACAAAAGCAGGCATATTGAATGGTTGGGGTTCCACTTGCAAAAAGCTACTCAAAGCTTGTTTTAAAGGCAGAACCCTACAATATCACACCAGACGAACAACAAAAAATACACCACAGTGACCATTACCCCCCCCCCCCCCCGCCTCCCGCGGACCCCCCCACCCCCCCCCCCCCAGAACAGCAGAACGAGACGTTTACGTTTGCTGGGGGAACAAGGTGTTTCTTTAGCTTTCCGTTTGAAACTTGGTAATGAGGGATTGTTTCTAAGATCCGCTGGAAGATAATTCCATGCGGTAGGTCCCGTATAAAACGAATATTCCTCTGTGTACCTGTAATCTGCAGTAGGAATTATATAATCGAGATTGTTTCCTCAGTCCTATTAAGAAAGGGTATTTCTAGTGAAGAGTGTTGAAACTGAAGGAGGGCCATGACATAAACAAAAAATCGATGTCTGTTATTTCACGATATCATCAAGTTCACATATTCAGTTTTCTTAAAAAGAGTTTCAGAAGGAGCTAAATAAGGCGCATTGGCAATCGGGCGAACAATGCGTTTCTGCAGTAATTTAAGATTGCTTATATAAACATCCGCAGCATACCCCATACGGGAAACACCATACGAAGATAAACGGAAGAATGAGACTATTATAGATAGTTAGGAGTACCTTGTTGGGACTATGTCTTCAGTTGAAAATGATACCAGCCCTTTTGCAACTTTATTTACATGTATTAATCACATGCGACGACCAAGTAAGATTACAATCAATGGTGACTCCTAGAAAAGTGTTTGTCTTAACCAATGGAATAGGACCATTATTGATAGAATGTTCCCCAATTTGGAATCAACAGTTTTTCTGGACTGGATAAACAAGAATTGCAGTAATACTTTGACGCGTTCAAGTGTGACTTATTAGCCATAAACCAGTTGGTAACATACATCATCTCCATTATTAATTCTTCAATGAGTGAAGCCGGATCCTCATTATCATAGAAAATATCGTATCGTCTGCATATAACGTGAACTTTAAACTTATTACTGAAAACGCAGTCATTAATAACAGGACAGGATTGATCCCTGTTGCACACCATTGTTTATAAGCTATGGTGTGAGTGAAAGCTGGAAATTTGTCCAACTGTTTTTCTATTAGAAAGATATAACCAAACCACTTCACGGGGCCCTCTAATACCATAATGATGTAGCTTTATAAGAAGTATAGTATGGTCCCGAGAGTATCGAAGGCTTCGAGAGATCGAGAAAGATACCACATGAAAGTTTATGGTTATCAAATGAATTCGAAATGTCGTAAATAATGTTTACCAGGCTGTGGATAGTTGATCTTTTAGGCAGAAACCTAATTGATTTTTATAGATAATGTTATGGAATGAACACAAATTATCAAACAGCACTATATGCTAACTTCTCATAAACTTTAGAAAACACAGGGAGTACTGAGAATAGATCTATATTTGGTCTTCTGGTTTTGTCTTTAATTCTTGTAAATAGTAAAACACCGGAAAAAAAAAAGGCAATTTTAAGGCATCCGGTACGTTCCCAGTTGCAAAGGAGATTTAATAAGATGACATAATTGAACAGCAATAAGTGACTACAGATTTCACCACCTACAATGCAATATCGTCATAACCAGGCTAGCATCCTTTAAAATGTGATACATGTAATTACTTCTTGCTCATCGGTGGAGCATGAAAAGGCAATGGATCATTAGTTTTAGAGGCATATAGTTATGAAAAGACCAGGCACACGGGGTATGTTGAAGACAACTCCGCTCCCTGTTACGAAAATACTCATTCAATACGTTACAATAGATCCATATCACGTGTGGGGTTCACTATTCAATCTTTAGTTCAACAATAGGAGAATTATTATAGATCGCCGAGTATTCTCCTACATCAGAAGAAACCTTTATGAAGGCGGAAGTCAGAGTGATCGTACTAGGTTAGCATATTTGGTTTGAGATGCGATAAGATATCGAAACCAAACCCAATACTAAATTATTATATATTGAGACTATGTTGATGACATTTTACCAACAGTGTTATGATTTTGTTAATCGTATCTGATTCGTCTCCGATGTGAAATTTCTTATCAGGAGGGCGGCACGGAGATTACCTAACTTAATCACAGAGGTCAGGATTCAGTGATCAGAAAGGTTTTTAGATAAATTTGGAAAATATATATACGAAATATAAAAAATAATTAAGTGACTCGTAGTGCGGGTTTTCTCGGTATATAGTATGAAATTCATTATTGCGCTACAGAAAGTGTGGCGTTATTATTTTCGTCAGTAGGTACAAGAGACTGACGTCAACCCCGCTCGCTACCTGAATACCACGTAGACTGAGACCCAATACCGATCGCTGACTGAATACCCGATCGATTGAGGTCCGAAACTGCTCACTGCATGACTACCGGTAGATGAGGTCCGAAACTGCTCATGCATGAATACACGAATAGAATAGGTCCGAAACTGCTCACTGCATGACTTACACGATAGAACAGGTCCAACCTGCTCACTGCTGGATCGACGGAGGTAACCAAATACCGCGCACTGCCTGAATACACGATAGAGTGAATCTTGCTAATTGTCTAATTGTCTGATTACACGATGAACGCACTGCTTGGATACGACTGAGGTCCATTCCATCAATGGTCGAATACACGATAGACGAGGTTCAACACCGCGCACTGCCTGAATACACGATAGACCGAGATTCACGCCCGCTCGTTGCCTGAATACACGGTAATTCGATGTCCACTCGCTCGCTCATGAATACCTGAGAAGACAGGGGTCCTATACCGCTCGCTGTCCGAATATGGATAAGGGGACCAATTCGGGTCCTTTCCTCGTTCTGGTTCTGCCCCATTTAAAAAAGCTGTTTTGCAGGTTGATAACGTCGTGGTTCCATCCGTTGGTCGATGAGCTCGAAAAAGAACTTGGAAGCCCAAAGGCTCAGTGACTCCTTGACTCTTTCTGGGCAACCTAAAGCCAGACACAAGAACAAATGGGAGTTGCACCAGCACATTATGGTAACCATACTCTGACAACTTTCCCATTTTCCCAACCAACCAATGGGCTCCTATACTCTTGATAGAACCTACCAGGCTAAAATTTAACTTTTTTCAGACTCGACCTCCGGTGACCTCAATAAGTCTGACCTGACCCCAAACCACTAGGTTCATGTACTCAGCATGGGGAACACAATACCAAGCATGAGCTTCATCCATCCAGTGGGGTCGAGGTAATCGTGTTTACAAGCCCAAAATTGACCAAAATTGGACTTTTCCACACATTTCTATTTCTGAGCAAAATTCACCCCGACCCGAACCAAAAACAATAGGGTTCCTGTACTTCCCCATAAGAAAGCTAGACACCAATTTCAAAGATTTCAGACCAACATTCGGCACTATAAGCGTGTTTCACAAGGTTTTTCAGACTTTGACCTCTGTTGACGCTCAAATGACCTCTAACCTGACCCCAAAGGGTTCATGTACTCATCATGGGGAACGCACATACGATGTAGAGCTTCATCCATCCAGGTGGTTTTGAGTTATCGTGTTTATACAAGCCAGGTTCATACACACATACTACATACACGCCCACACACACACACAAACAAACACACGTACACACCCACCCACACACAACACACACACAACACACACACTCACACATGCACGCATGCACACACAAGCACACACACTGCATGACGCATAGATTCCTCTGATTTCGTCATGGAATCAAAAATGGAAATAAGCGATACAGAGGTAAACTTTATGTTTGTTGTTTTATTTTACCAATCGGCTGCTCCCGTACAACCCTACCTTGGGAGAGACCTTCCCCTCCTGGAGGTCACCTCGCAACATAAACAGTGATTTCAAAACCTAATAAGCTCACCTAAAACAGTGACAGGCGGCTCACCTTAAAATCAAGACGACGAGTTTCTCGTAACCTGGCTACAGCAAAACACTGCGAGGCCCACAATCACCTCGCAAGTGGTCTGTTTAGCTGTGAGAAATTCTCAGAAGTACACATTTCTCGTAATCCCGCTGTTGCCCACCCAAAAGCCAGGACCCGAAACAGACTCAACCCATACGAATTGCTTGATAGAATAAACATGTTAAAAAGTGTTGTTGAAGGCATTTGCACTCTAAAAAAAGGCAATGTCGTTGCAAATTGTGCATTCATGTGGGACACTACTGTGATTCCCTATTTACTTCGAAAGGTCAAAGGTCAGGTCAAGGTCAGCTGAGATCCTCAGAAGTGAAAATCTTAAAGTCCATAATGCTTCGTTTTTGATCCATTTGAAATTTGGTATGTACTTGGGGGACGCGAAATACATTAACCCTATTATTTTAAGTGAAGACTCAGGGGTCATTCTTGTGGAAACATTGTGGAATTGTAAAAAACGGATTGATCAGCTCATACGTGCTATGTAGGTTCCCTATAATGAGCAAATGGATCCATTGTTTAGGGTCGTCGAAGATCCTTTGAATCGAAAAACATCGAGCAGTAGAAGACTCACACAGCATTTGACCTTTCTCTTAGTGTTTGGACAACAAGGTGTTCGTCGTTCCGTCTCTCACGGAGAGAACGTGCACCAATAGTCACCGGTACTTCCAACCTGCAACAATATTCCCGGTACTAATGTGCATCAATAGGTTACCCAGTATTCGAGCCTGCAACAACAATTACTTAGAAAGCTATCTGTTTGTCATTTGTAGTCATATTGCTCTCTTCTCTTTTGTACAGATCATAGAAATTCCAACATGTCGTCTTCTTCTACTACGTCTTAATCGGATCTACGGCAGGGGGCGGTATCCAGAACTTCACGCAGTTGTGCAATGATCCGCATGGTCGTTAGTCGTGCAGAACCGGTGTTGCGGTACTCAATCGCGATAACCGTAACGTCCGGTGTCATCGCCAATGTCTGCTACCTTTTCACACCTGTTTTGAACAATAACAGTCCCAGGACTCCGCCGAACTTGCTGGTGACGAATCTGGCGATTGGGCCTTGCTGTTCCTACTTTATCCGTGTCCCTTCTACGTCGAACATGAATTGACCCCTGTTTCCATTCGTCTACCTGTCTGCTCTGATGAACGCCTCGCAGCTAATGGCTCAATCTGTCTTGTATTTACTCCCTGATGTTTGGTGCAATCGAGCGCTATGTGGCCATTACCCGTGTAGGTCGGAGTGGGTCGTTTGTAATATTCCACTCAACGCTTGATGGTCATCGTCCTCATCTGGTTCGTATCTCTCATTGATATCGGTCGCCAATCAATGTTCCTATCCGAGTTGAAATTGTTTGGTCTTTCTGGGGGGCACTACATACCACACTACAACAATAATCGCAAGTTCACGAGTCGTGTTTGCGGTTCTCCTTCCCTATTTCATCCCTATCACCATCACGTGGTGTTATAAGCCACATATTCGGTCGGATCGGTTAATGATGAGTGCTGCTACCTTCAGGAACGAGCGACAACAGGATTGGTTTCTTCTCGGGATCAAAGCGCGCCAGAGATTGCTAAGATGCTAATCACAATAACGGTGGTTCTTCGCTGTGTGTTGGCTGCCGTACTTTCTTCTGGTCGCTTGGATTCATTTTCCTGTTTTCTGAGATAGCGTACATGAGCCCGCTGGCTGTTTAATTTCTTCAACACGTTCACTTCTTTCTGGGGCTTGAATCCCTCTTTTGGCGTCGACCGATTATCTCGTCCTATGCCATGAGCCAACTCAATCACACCCGGTGCGTGCTCTACTTACACGTTTCCGTAGACATGCTGGAAAAAACCTGCCATCTGTCAACGGAAATGCCACTATTACAAGACTTACCTCACCGGAGAGTGTCCATATGAAAAGAACAAGCAACTATAAAGGCCATGGGACTGCCATCACTGATATCACGAAAGAGACGCATATTATTTATAGGAGTAACGGCCGTAAAAAGGACACTTTTGGAAAGGAGGAGAGAGACGGTACTAACAAGCCTAGTCAATAACAGAACCAGAGCATGCGGATCCTCTATAACTCTGCAAATGGAAACCATGTGAGTGTGATTGGTAGGAATAGTAACATATGTAGAACAAGAGGTAAGATTACACACAGGTACTATACAGAGCAACAATTTGACATCATCTGGACGGAACAAGCAAGGCATGTGAGAATGCACATGATTTCGAAACAGACGACGGAGAAGCATTGATTTTAGAATTCAATTTGCCCAGACTGATATCTAAGGACTTTAAATTTGAGCAACTTTTGCTAGTGTCAAGTGCGAGCAGTAAAATTGGCCTTCATTCTAGTGATGCTGATGGAGTAGCGACCTTTCACTATTCGTGCCGATCCGCCCGGTAGATTTCCTTATTGATCAGGGTTTGTCAGCTGAAAAACGGCTGATTAGGATATAACATAAGACTTATAATCCGGATGCGGTGTGCGTATTATGTAATATCGCATGTTTCTGCAAGGGAACTGTTTTTAGAAGAGATCGAACTGTATGGTGAGCTAAAAAGACAATCAGATACCAAGCCAACTCATCAATGAGACGTCAAATTGCTTTCGTTGGAAGATATTACTCGCGTACTTTTGCCTTATCAGTGTTCGTTCCACTTAATTTGATCGATTTTTGGTTGCTACTGAACTTTGCTATCTCTACATACCAAATGTAACTCATTTAGGCACGTGGTCATGTTTGTACTCTCACGTATCCGCCATTTTGATGTCTTGAGGTTAGAAGTTCCTCAGCATCTAACCTTATACGTTCTTCCTCAAACCAAGCATAAGTCATCCTTGTGTGTTTCGTTGAAAAAAAAAAAAAAAAAACATTGACGCATAGATACATTTGTCAGAGTAGGCTATTACGTTAACACTCGTTTTGATACTTATATATTATAAACATAATATTATTGTAGAGTTATGGAGTTATTAAACAGCTGATATACCGAATGTGGGTACCGTAAACATCTTTTTTAGTGCCGAGATATATGTTCCAACCAACTTCTGCTTCGCGGCAGTGACACAGGTAGTACTACTGTGTTATCGCTGTTAAATAGTACAACCATAAATCTATATACAGTGGAATCTTGGACGAAGAGTTGTCATATAATTAATCAACAGCGATAAGTGCGAGAAAAGGGGAGTCAAATCGACCTCAGCACAGCTCTAAAGGACACTTCGATTGGAACTATATCTCAGCAGTCAATTTACTGGCTAGATTGAAGCTAGACTCAGCGGAACCGACTGCTTTTTGCCTTGTTAAAAAACCATGTGTATAACTAACTGATGGAATCAGCAATGGTATAATGACACAATGATAGAACTGCCAATACAGCAGAACGAAAGACTACCTTGGTGATAGAAACTAGTGAAACTGTACTTCGGGGGAACATGTCCGTTACAGGATTGAAATCACGCATTGTACTTAGTATGAAGTTTTCCTGTTTCTTAAAGCGGCAACAGAACAGCCCATGTTTGCTGATATACAGATTATGGGCACCGAGCCTCAAGGCAAATTCAATGCCCTATCTGACGGAAACTAGGAAAACAATTATTCAAATGACTCAATTCCGTGAGGCGTTACACCCGCCCTAGGATCCGCCTCAGGCTAAAATAAAATAAAATACGTGATCACCCCTCAACTACCCGAGACAAACCACCCCCAGGTGTAATAATTCCACTCAGGAATTTCCCGACCCAGAATTTACCCATATATTCCTAAATTCACATGGACGACCAAATATATCATCTAGCTAAATTGCTTCACCTGACCTAAGTAATCACCCCTAATAATGCGAAACAGTGTATCCTATCTAGATACCTTTATTGGTTGCCTGCATCTGATGGTCAAAAAGTTCATTCGGACCATGTTTGAAATGCCATTCGAACCCTCTCTATTTTGCATAAAGAAAATTGGGGGAGAATTTTGATTATCTAGAATCTGATTGTTTAGCTGGTGAGCAGCATAGTTAGGCCTACCATGTGCATGCGCCCAAGCACACAAATTGAACTTGCAAAACATATTAGCCTTTGTTTTTAATAGTTGTATGGTGAAGTCACAGGCATCATTATAAACGATACATCATACAGTCTACATAAGCGCAGCGCTCAGCTCACACCTTGTAACAAAACTGATAGCCGCTATAACTACGTTGTGTTTATTGTACATGCCCGCATATATACGTACACACACCAGCTAGCCTGGCTCAAACAAAATACGAGCATGCCAACGCTCATCTCTCGAAATGTTAGGCCTAACAACGCATACTCGCAACTAACCTAGATGGCGATTAAATTATATTCCTGATAAACCTCAAACAATAGGTTGCGGCACACAAAAAAGGAAATCACTCAATTGTAATCAGTAGACTTCGAAATACGGTTAACTGTTTGCGGGGTCACTGACCTGCGGTAGTGACAAATACAGTTGCTCTCACTTACAAAACGAGGTTGCTAACAACACTACTCGTCGGTTTCCGAAGTGAGTAAACTTTCAAAAATCATGAAAAGACATCATTTTCATTCATCAGCGTTACCTGTTATTTCTCGGATTTCTAACTGAGAGGTTGTCCAACTGTATGCGGTTAACCATCGATCGGTATCTTCTAAATTGATATCTAGCTGCACGTCGGTTTAAAGTTTCGAGTACATAGTTCAGTTCTTCAAGCGTAAGTTAAGCATAAACAGTGTAGAACTGCATGCAATGGATTCGCTGTATGTTGTGTAAATGAGCCTAGACACTCCAGCCTCTGACTCGAACAATATTGTTGTATGTTACTCTGGCTATATGAGTTGAGAGGATTCGCTATTATGAAGTCACTGACCTGATTTAGGAGAATGTTTAGTGAACAACAATAGTTCTTTTTATACTTTTTCGAGCTTCGGTCTTTTGTTGCATTTAGACCTCTGAAGACGCATCGTAGAGGCAAACCCTCACCTTCGGCTCGGGGTTTCAAACCTCCATGATGACGTCATCATCGGTCTTAAATGCAACAAAAGACCTCTCCCCTTCCCCCCCCCTATTTATCCCCTAACTGAAAACAGCATGGGATCAGTAATGGGCCGACTGAATATAATAATAATGGACATCCAAGCACAACCGGACCTACAAATGTTGCCGTTGTGTCTTCATGTTCGCAGCAGTATACATTATTTAACGCACATATTTAGGATACTGCTGCGAAAATGTCACGAGCATAGTATGTTGTCACCTCCATGACATGAAATAACGCATTTCGAGAGAACTGGAATTATTACGAAGAAAATTCAACGAATGATTCTCTTGGAACCCCAATTCGCTAATTCTGTATTTACGAGATAAGACAGTCGAGTGTCTTCGCTTATTACCTGTTGATGATTGAATCTTAATGAAATGTTGGAGATTGAGATTATTAATGTCGTCACATGGCTATTGTATATATTCACGCAACACATTGAGCGAATACAACGTATTGGAAACGTTGTTTCTCTTACTATTTATTCTCTGTTCAATCAGTGGTCGTATAACTGATTGGTGGTGTTTTTTTTTTTCGTCATATACCCATTCTCACTGGCTGTTAATGATTCATCTTTAATATCAATTAATGGAAGACTCCAGCTTGCTGTACCTCGCCATTGTCGGAAATCCGAGATTGTTTCCAGTGTGAAACAATGTTAACACGACCTAGCAATACGTAAACCAACGGGCTTGGATCGAAATGACACACAATATCCAAGTGTATAGGTGTATCTATAGTATTGGTGAATTTGTTTGTTTGTTTGTTTGTTTGTTTGTTTGTTAAGAAGAATCTAGTTGAACTGAACAAGAATGGCAGCCCAAGGTCCGGATGACGTGTACCCGATTTTCCTGAAGGTGACTATGGTGAATGATGAATACACACTATTTATATAATAATTTAACTATTCGGCATGCTTCAGGAAATTTCGTTCATGTCCGAGTAATCTGTTGGAATATATGGAATATATAGGAAATGTAACATGTGCTGTTGACAATGGTAATATATAACGCGACCTAACAGTGCGTAAACCCCTCCTCCCTCACCGGTGCCTCTTGACGCGTCAGTCAGAGTGTAGCTGGAACAGGAAGAGATAACTCTGTGACTCTGTGAATGCTAACACGTCCATTTAATGATAATTCTTCTCGATGACAGCATCAGTTATGACAGTATTTGCGTTTTTATAGAGCGATAGTTTCAAGTAGCAATTTTGGCCTATCGAGATAAGGACCTAATTTCAATTTATAGCAGTGATAGAATCGTTTTAACTTTTTTCAAAAAAATTCAAAATTGGATACAACCAATGTCAACGACCTCTTGGTTCGCCCACATACTTCTACGTATATTATAAAGGGTTGTATCACAGTTTGCTCCAAAAAAATAGGTCTGGTACAAAACGCCAAAACGTCAGTTTACACTGTACTCTAACTCTTAAACTCTACTCTAACTCTAGATCTCTAAATTTTGTTCGGTTCTTCTGGGTTTCCGTTCAAGTGTGGTCATATTGTTATGTGGGAATTAAAATGCGTTATCAAGAGGATGTCCCTCTCATCGCCCTTTCAAGACGGTTGACAATAGGAAATTTCAATTTCCATCATTGTTGAGGTCTAGATCGGAGGCTGGATGAAAACTTCGTTATACACTGCAATTCGTGAAATCGAAAACATGTTATTGAGTCTCAGATTCAGGATTAAGTGCACGCTTCGGTTCTATTCCCAAATCGAAAGTATATTGATGGATAATGGACGTAATTTACCTCACACTGACAGAGGTGAAAAAACTGGTCAACACTAGTACCGGTAAGTAAGGATTCAGAAAGCGGGTACAGTGCTGTTTCCAGTTGCGCTTGAAGGGATCCTTAACATGGGCTACAGACCCAACAGGAAAAAGGCAAGAATGAGAAATTACACAAATCCGTCCCAAATATCTCGTACACTGAATATTAAAATGATATATTCGCGAATCTAGATGACACTTGGAACAAACATATATATACCATGATGTTGTGGTTGCCTTTGCTTCGAGAAATCGATATTACCTGGTGTGTTCGCTGTAACACAAGCAGACTCGACCACTGCAGCCGTGCGAGAGAAACTCTGGTCCGTTCTGGGAGTTCTGCGTCCTGGCGAGCTTCCCCTTTGCTCCTCCGTCCTGAAGTCTGGCTCAGGTGGATAGTATGCCTCCGAGCCGGAAGGTAAAACATGGTTGGGCCGATGGCGTCGGTCAAAGTTGCAGGAGCCGAGAGACTTCCTCGTTCATTCTTTGTACGGATATTCTCAGTTGCCGTGTATTCTGCCTGTTCAAGGAATTCGGCATTCGTGAGGAGGTCAATCCAGTGTATGTCGTGGATGGAGCGGAGGCAACGGCATGAAACCGCTTGCGTAATCGAGGATAGTGACGGTAGGATTTTCACAATTCAGAGCTCTATTGGTGTCTGGTTAGCACAGTCGCACGGTAATATGCAATAATATGAATGAAATCAAATACAATGTTCAAAATTATCGAAAAATGACAGTTGAACTGTGTGTGCGAAAAACTGGTCTGCACTGATGACTCATTGTCTGATAGCTGGATGTCATGCCGTTTTTTCCTCTCGCACAGTCACCCTTTCTTTTTATCTCAGTCTAGACTACAATATAAACTGATTTTGCTACGTAGTCAAATCAACCATCGTTTACATTTACAATTGTAAGATGATTGAGGATATCTAATATCAAGTGAGTAAAACAGTGCACCGACCGAGAATTGACTTAGGGGATAAATACGAGGGTGCCGAGGTCGTTTGTTGCATTTAAGACCGATGATGACGTCATCGTGGAGGCTTAAAACCCCTAGCCGAAGGCGAGGGGTTTTGCCTCTACGATGACGTCTCCAGAGTTATTAAATGCAACAAAAGACCGAGGCTCCCTCGTTTTTATCGCCATTCATAAATACAACTCGCAAACGTAGAAAAACTCGAAAAATGCGTTTTAACGTCGATTTTCGTTGCTCAATAAACATCTCTAAATCGCGGCATGCCATCTACTGGCGAATCCTCTGATACTACATAGTCATAGCAACGAAAACGATATAGTTCGAATCGAAGGCTGGGGTGTCTACTGGGCATTTTACACAACATACAGCGTAACCGACTGTATGCAGTTTCTGCACTGTTTATGATTGAAGAGCTGAACCTTGTACTCAACTGTCAACGAAGAAATTTGAACCCGCCGTGCGGCAAGATTGCAATCTAGAAAACACCTATCACTATCGAATCGCAGCTCGCAGATAGACAACCTCTAGTTAGATAACCAAGACATACCAGGTAACTTCTGCTGGTTGGAAGTAAATGTATTTTTCATCAATTTCAAGGTTCACTCATAACGTTGTGTAACGTAATAGCCACTGATCACCTACGCCGCTACGCGAGACGGTGAGCCGGCATTAACCGTATTTCGAAGGCTTCTTGATACAGTTTAGGAGATATTTGCAATGCCACGACCTATTTTTCCATTATCTATCATGGCACTAGGTTTGCTGCGTGGAGTTCGCCGTTGGAACTAATATTTGACAATATGAGCGTCGCCTAGTCCTGTATTTTGGTGAGCCATGAGAGGCTGCAGTATTTAGCGGTGTTACTGAATGTGTGTGTGTGTCAATTCCCGCATAGCAGCGGCGTGTGGCTCTGTACAAACATTGTGTGTGATACTAGCTGTTTACACTTCAGTACAGTATCTGACTGTCATCGTGCTTGCTGCGCTATCGACGTAGACTGCATATTTACCAGTTGGGAATGTTTGCTGGTGAGGTGACATCACAATGTATTACCATAGCAACTATCCAAAACAAAGGTTGATATGTTTTTCAAGTTGACTTTGTAGTGCCCAGCTTGTGCATGGTAAGGTACAGTTACTATGGCTGCACACCATCTGAACAATCAGATTCCAGATGATCATAATTCTCCTCAGGTCACAGAAGTGCAAAGCACCCTACCCTCGCTTCAAACTCCTTTGGCCAATTCAGATTGCAGGAAACCAAAAAGGTAATTTATGGATATCGCATATAGTCAGTTCCATCGAGTATGAAATGGTGTGACCCTGAGCTTGGACTACAAGGTAATTTTGAATAGTAGAAAAAACTGAGAAACTCGCGGTCTTATATTTCATTTAGAAACCCGGTACAGCATCCCTGATGCACCTCACAACCCTCACACTTCTTCTCCCTCGAATTACACTTCAGCATAACTATCAGTAGGATGATATAAGAACCTATGATACCTGAACAATATAGCAAAACGCCGCAAGATGAAAAAAAACGTACATAACGAATGTCTACTATTCTGTTTTCACAGTACGGGCCTCATCTAGAAACGGCTCAATTTACCAATTTAGTCTTCCAGCCTTAGTTGAGTATTTACTACGAATTGCAATACGTCAACAACTATAAGAGTGCCTCTTTCAGCGGGATAAAAAAACTTTTCAACCTTTCCTTCAAATCCAGCGTAACTGGGAAACCTCACCAATGAAACGCAAGTTTCGTTTTGGTGACCAACTCGAACATCATTCAGGCGGGCACACATCGATACGCACTTTCAAAGTACGCCATTGCCCAATGGGGAGTAACTCGATCGATCTAGAAACGATATGGAGTCTCGCGTAAGCAGGGCTAATAACTTATGACGTTAGGTACTAGATATTACCATATTTACGAACACTCGGTTAAAATGTTATTGAAAGCTGGCATATCTCCCCGATAAATAGAAAAGATTGACTCTAACTCAGACTTTTCACATTCACGCTGTCAGGCTGTGAGCTCTTGAAATTTTTTTCATCACTCTTGCCAAAAAAGACAATAATAATTGAATTGGTAGAGGGGGGTTCTAAACTAGATTGGTTGCGATCACATTTAAAAAAAATCAGATAAAATGGTTTGTATGCTTATTCTCCCACAAACGTATATCCATAATAATTGTTCCCTAAATTTCATGATTCTAATAATATTTAGGTGTGGGCCGTCATTAGGGATGTGTTCTTTGTGAATAATATTCTCCCAAATGGATTTTCGTTAGGGTTAGGGTGTAATCTGATGAGGTGGGTATCATTATTCACTCCTTAGATGTCGCACTTTTTTCCTAAGAAATTGGAATAGTGGCTAAAGTCGGAAATCTCAATCTAGCAAATTGTGATAACAATACAATACAATTTTATTCTGGTAGATGCCATAATGTGTACTATTCGTAACATAATCCTGCAAATGATAGGAAAACGTTAGGCAGTCAACTTTGGGGCTAAGGAGTCGGAGAACAAGATCGTCTCGGTAGCTGGCCTATATCAGGGGGCTCAACTGAGGTCGTGGAATAACCCCAACGGCTGATTCTGGGGAATGGATTCAGTGTAGGCGTAGAGGGGGGTTTTTGGGCCCTTGTTGTAACAAATCGTCTCTGCAAGACACAATGATAGTCTCCACTGAGATGAGACACTTCCTGCGATACCCCTCCCCTATGCTGACCTGGGGGTGACATGTCGGTACGAGTGCCTGGCAAAGTATACCATGTAATATCCGTATCACGGAAATATTTATTTTGGGGGCGAGTTTGATTAACAAATCGTCTCTGTAACAGCTGGTGATGAGGGTACAATGAGGTCTTGGAACACCCTCTAGTTATAGAGCTCGTTAATATCTCGTTCTTATATAGCGCTTTTCCTCGTCGAAGACATGCTGAAAGCGCTTTACAGGTATTACCCATGATCATTCAGTGACTTGTCACACTCGTACTATATAGCACGCACCTCTCGCTTGTTCTCCCGACGCACCATTCCAGTACGTCGCTCCATCGTGTCCCCCCGGGGACTTCCCAATAGGGCTGCCACATACGGCGCTCACTACTCTTTCTAGTCACCCTCACACGGTACCCACTTTAACACGTTGGTGGCGTGGAACATTCAGGAGACATGCCTTGCCAACAAGCACTGCTAATCCGCCTCCCTAGTATCCTCTGTCTACTGATCTCGGGGTGACGTGTCAGTGCGAGCGTTTACTGGTCCGATATGTGGGTCACGTGATCCTGGGAGAGTAATCTCGAAAAATTCGGAATGATTGAGGGGTCCCAGATACATTTCTTGGAGGAAAATATGGACAAATTAACATTTTGGTCATACGGTACTTCTCATTTGAGAGGCACACAAGTTCCATGGGGACACATGACCTTTCCCCCTCTCCTTGAGACCAGAACCAATTTCCGACCATAACCATATTTCGGGAAACATGGTTGAGGTACAGTAGAGTTCGGAAGAGGTTCGGTCCACGTTCTAACTAACTTACGAGACGTGCAAGCAAACAGGAATAGTCGGTATATTTGTAAACAAAACTTCCACATAACAGTCCTGAGTATCTTGTCGTTGAGGTGTAAACTGTATGTTGTGAACACACTTTGAACTTTGAACCAAAAATAGCACAACGGGACAGGCAATCCGGTATTTTGTTTTCCATATTACGCAATTCTGACTTTTACATTGATAATCATAAACGCGATTCAAACGATAAACGACAATCATAGCAAACGGTGCTGTGGTTAGCCATAGTGGTGGTGGTACTATCCACTGAGGGGTACCCTATGGTGGGTTGCCCATGGGTGTCGTGGTGTCCAGCCAATGAGTGTGCAATCGCAAAGGTGTCCGTTGTGGGTCGCGTGGCGTGTGTGTGTGTTGTGTGTGCGTTTGCGTGTCCGTCAGATATTTGATGTTTTTTTCGCAAATATCTCCACTTCGGTGGACCCGAAACCTGGGCAAATTTTGCAACTCCTCTCTAAATAGTCACAAAACACACGTTTACCTCCAAATGGGGACAAATTCTTCAGAAACATGGAAATTTCAGGAGGAGTTCGAAATGGACATTTGGGGGGTAAAAAAAAGTCATTTTTGCCCATTTCTCACTGTTTTGTAAGATGTTTCGGTGATTACAAAATGTACCCGAGCAATTTGAGATGTTCTAACAAGGCAGGAAGTACCAAAATATGACTGTTCCCTTGCAGTCAAGCAAAAAATGCAAAAATAAATTCGAATTTGGAGAGAAACACTATTTCGCCAAATGTGTTGTGTGACGTTTTCTTGAAAAATTGGTGAATGGAATTAAATGACTGAATGGTTTATAAGTGAATTGTGATACACTGTAAGACAGAAAATCCCCAGATACATATTTCAACTTCACTTCTAGTGAATTTCTTAGATATTGAACTTGGGAGAGGAAAACGTCATTAGATATCCCTCACTGGACTGAATCCAGGCATGATTGTAGTAAGGGGGGGGGGGGGAGTGCGGTAAGTGGGAGGGGGTGGAGCCGAGAATACAAGTAGGGATTCTCCATGAATTAGTACACCACGTCATTCAATCAGAGATTGTACGAGTGACGTAGATAGTATACCCACGAGTAAATGGATTGTTATGAGATTACTGTTAGACTGTAATTACTGGTAGGTGATTAGGGTGGGTTTAGGGTTAGTGAGGATCAAGGATTAGGTTCAGGTGTTGGGGTAATGATAAGATTTGGATTACATCTGAAATCTGGCCCTAACCATTCCAACCTGAATAGAAAAATTATCATTCAACCCACTGTTGGCTCACCGAAGCCTTGATCCACACTAAAAGGCCTAAAAAAGGTCATTTTGGACCTAACCCCCCATGTTTCGAAACTGATATAATAATTTGAGCAGGAAAGTTTTTTTTTCTTTTTTTTTTTTTGGTTTTTGGATTTTTTTTTTCTTGTTTTCCCTTTATTTTTTTTTTTGGTTGGAACCAAACGCGTGTTGATGTGTTGAAATGGAAATTCAGTGGTACAAGTCATCATTACATCATTCATTCAATAAAACCCAAAGTCAGCCTTGCATGGCCACATTTTTATCTCATCGGTCCCGAAGGGGCCCAGATGAGATATTTGTAGTCACTTTGCCATTTCACCTATATTTACGGTTGCCGGTTGCAAAGCAAACGGTTCAATGGACCCAGGTGGTGGTAGGTACTATCCACTGAGGGGTTGTACCTATGGTGAGGTTGCCCATGGGGTCGGGTGTTCGTCCAAGCATTGCGGTGCACTCGCCAAGGTGTTAGTGAGGTTCCTGTTCAGGTACGGTGTTGGTACCGAGAGGATTTGGGTCTGGAATGGAATTTTTTACCCTAACCCCGCTCCTATTTCCTGAAATTTAAATCTCATACGCCAGGTAAACATGGCTGTACATTATACCAAATCATGCCATTTTAGCCTAGCCTTGGCCCTAATGTTACAGCTAATAGGCGTGGAATTTACCTCTTTCAAGCAACACTCATAACATAGCCAACGGCATAGCTTAGGACTATTAACGGTATACTATATCAGCCTAGGCTAGGCCTAGGTTAGTTGAACTCCACATTGAGTGTGTTCCCAGTCAAAATACTGTATTGGCCAAAAAATAGCACTGGTAACTACACTTCACATCTTGTTTCTGAGACCAGGCAAGTTATTACCAGGTATACCCACTCTCCGTTTTGATCTAACAACCAAACCAAACAATTTCCATACTAGTCCTGGGGAGGTATGACCAGTTGATGTTTCGTACTGATGGCTGCTTGAAGTTGCGTGAAGTTAGCGTAACTTTTAGACATGCAGTCACAGGATGAAATCTCACATCATCATAATGGACAGGGGATGTTTTGGGTAGAAAAAGACATCGAACTGCTGGCGCTCAGTTAAATGTATTACAAATGCACAGACGAATTGTTGTTCCTTGCCGAATAAGGGCAGAATGGAACCAGCTAAGGAGGCTAAAACCCCAATTTGGCCAAAAAGCGAAAACATTGTGATCTAATTTTTGAAGGGGAACACCTGGCGGATGGACATCGGGTGTCAAGGTGCGTGTTTTTGTGCTGCTTTATTCAGTGGTATTCCTAGAGAGAAGATGAAAAATGACAGCACACTCCGGAGTTCAAATGAAAAGCTCAAGAAAGGGGGAAAATGGAAGGAGGGAAAAAAGCAAGAAGATATTATGGAAACCCCCAAACCAGTAAAGTTGGGAAGAAATTGAATAATCTAGAATCTATGTAAAGAGGAAGCCTGCGTTTATGACGCTCTCATAAAGCTAGAGGTCACCTACCTCCTTCCACTCCACCCCCACCCCTCCCCCACCCCTCCCCCACTCATCGTTGGTGGCCCTGAAACCCCGGGAAGAAATGTTAGCCTAATGATATAAAAATTTGCAAAATTTTGGAGAATGACTGCTAAAGATTTTCGCTGTACCACTTCACTTATCCCGGAATGGAACTTTCTCCCAGTCGATCTGAAAGTGTCTGATAAACTAAACGACTTGAATTTTAAACCTAAACAGGCCGGCGAAAGACGTGACCAAGAAAGCTCCACCATGAATCTTGACTTGTTCTGCTTCCATGCTCACTTAATGCACCAACTGCATGTTTAGACAGCCACCCCAGGCGATTTCATGGAGTATAAATTTCTGAAGGCTGATCCTGAAGACGGATTTCAGGATGGACGATGAGAGATGCAACTCGGGGATTTTTGCCCCTCTTGTTTGTTCAATGCCATCAACTTCACCCATTTCGAATTTGAAGTTAGCCGATGTGCGTTTTTTTAACCAAATGAATGGGCTGGTGAGACGGAGGTGGCATCCTCAAGAGGGGACTACATGTGCTCGTCTATTTGGAAAGATGATGGAGATGGTGATGATGTGTCTGAAATTCATGCAATGAACAAAACTTCAAGTGATGACATTGTCTGAAAAAGATTATGGTCCCTGGGAGTTGGTTAATGGGGAATCAGGTGGATTGTATAGATTGTGTTAGACATTAATTTATAGTTTTGTCACTGGCGCATGGCAATTAGAAAGTACATGGCCAATGCTTATGAACTTCCTCATGATGACCCGAATTTAAACCAGTGCGTGTGGGCCGTTTTAAAATTTTGCAATACCACCATATACTCTGGTTGGGGGGAGGGGATGTAAACAACTATAACTAACCACTGAAACTTGCCGTAGTGAACATGTACCCATACAACCGTAAAAAAGGTGTATAACACTCTTGTTCACCTTCTAGCGAGAGAAACCCCACTGTAAGTTTCCGTTTAGTATCCCCCTTGTTTTTTTTTTTTTTACATATACCCACTTCCATTATGCTTACAGATTCTGCTGTAATTTCTGCTCACCAAGCAAGGGACTCTTCTGACCTTTGAATTTCAGGCTTCAATGTTTGAAATATACGAAATTCTTCAAACAAGAGAACAGTAATCATGTAAACTAGCTGTTTGAGATAAACACCAATAGATTTTTTTTTCATTCCATCTCCTTTGGAGGTTAGGCTGTCATCACCATACACAATGGCAGTAGATTGAATCGGAATGCATTCTTTAGAAAACCTTTTGATATGAATTGAAAAAGGATTGCACAACAGGGAAGAATGGTCATATTTCCTTCATATATCCCCGAAATGGCCGAAAAATATAATTTGGGTTATATACTCAGTTCACCTGGCAGAGAGGAAAAGTTGATTACTCTCACTTCTAGGCCCGTAGGCTATGTTTGTTGTGGAATTCTACGGAAGGCCTATTAACATTCAAGTCCAGCCACTCTCACACAAAGAGTATTGTTGTCCAGATTTGGCGGAGAAGAGACGACGGCGTTTGCATGACTTACGACATCATAGTAGTGCGATTTGATATCGATACAGTCTAGTTGGATCCAATCAAATGCTTACACTCACCCCCCCCCCCCCCGGGTTTAGTTAGTCTCTGCGTTGCCTGGAAGAGGACGATACATGGCCTGCCATCATGAGTATGTTAAAAGTCCATGGACCTGTTAATAAGTGTTAATATACGGCGATTTGCTAAAATAATCCACACCTGTCCCGCGTTGGTTATTAGAATAGTTCCGAGACTACACGTTTTCCGTATTGAGGGTAATGTTAGGCCTCAACTTGGTCTGTAAGTACTCAATGTAGGCCTAATGTTATGCATCCGTCCATTCGTTAACCCATTATCGGGCCCAGGATATGGACAGTTCTTGGTCATACCATACAACTCTCACCCTCTGTCACAAAAGAAGGTGGACAAAATACACAATTCGATGAACATTCACTGAAATGACTATCCGAGTGGAAAGTGAGGGTACCTGAGTTATTCGATATTTATAAGGATTTTGTACAGGGACGCTTTCCCGGGGGAGTAGGCGTAGTAGGCGATGGTGGGGGACTCACAAGTGACAAAGCTGTCCTAGGCCTATTTATCTCTGTTGGAGTATACATGCAGCTCTCATGTGGTTGATGCATGTAAAGAGAGTCTTGAAAACATTCAGTCAGATTCCCAATCCCCGTGCTAAATCTTGCAAAACTGCCGCCCCCTATCACTGTGGTGCCTGGTCGAATTCGGCCAGTGTTGCGAACAGTTAACGTCTGAATCAGTCTGAATCAGACCAAAATGCATAGTCTAATGGGCCCTATGCAGATGTAAGATTATATGCAGTAGCATGGGGGAATCTATGCCGAAAATGACTATGAGGCGTTGTTCCAATGCAGTGGGGCGGTAGTCGAGAAAGAAACGACTACCGAAGGTGGTCCAACGATAGACAGGTTATGTTTGTAGGTTTCTGTTCTAGAATCGACGATTTCGTCGTGGAAGTATCTGCTGATCAGCTCCGACAAATACTGGAGTGCTTCAGCATACACAATTTGGATTATTACTTGATTTTATGATATTTTTGCCAAGCAGAGGACGCTACCAATTTTCAAGGCCGGCCGAAAGGGGGGGGGTTGACCTGGATACTCAACTTTTTGTCAGCTGTGAATCCTTCACCAAGTACACGGAATAAGGCAATAAATGAGACAATGCTTCTTCGGCAATACCTATGGTGGAGATGGGGCTTCCTGCACTCCGACGGCCACATGCAATTAGCGTACCCCTCGTTTCGTCTCTGATCATGATCAACGGAGAGGCTACAACGTGGAACTTTTCCAAGTCTTCGATATCAGGTATAAACTATACCCAGGCACGAACCGGCGAACAATTTAGGTAACACTCGAGGAGAGGAGTGTGCTCCGATGCCCCACCTCACTTGGGCGAAGATTCAGCACCTGTCAAGAATGCGAATACAACCTGCGCTACAATGACATTAACGTACAGGAGAGCGCCTATCTGAGTTCCAATGATCAGAGTAATATCTGTGAATCGCGGAGCGATTTACCATGACGTTGGAAACCGCTATTTAAGCACTCAGATATTTATAGTATTTTTATTAATAAGATAAGTTTAACTTCATTGCACCCACACAGAGCGATTGAATGCTCGTAATACAGATGGATGTAGCGTCAAATATAGCATATGACAGAGATAAATGTACAATTGATTCACGTGAAAAAAATTAAAAATGTTGAGGTTAAAATGGCAAGTCTATTGGACACGATAACAGTAGAGGTAGTACCATAGGGCCAAGAACACTAGCGAATTAAAATCTAATTATGAATTCCTATGCAGTGTGGGAGGGACGAGGAGGAGTGACGTTTAGTTTGTCTGCCGGCAGCCTGAAACTCCTGCTTCGAGAAATTACTGCATTCTAAAATATATCATGCAGCTGGCGATCAGCATCATCCAAAATAGTATCAAGCCTTTATTGGAGTAAGATTAGTATATATAAACTGAAGAGTATGAGGGTTTGCTGTGGCCTGTCGAATCAACAAGTATATATGGTTCTGAGCTTCCTTCTTCACATTCCCGCTCCAAGTATTCAAATTGTACCCCCATACCCCACAGAGGGTGAACGTATAGGACATATATAGTCAGAATACGTTCATACCACTAGCTATGTGTAGTGGTTCACTCGCTCAGCACTACAGTCCTCGTTACGAACAGGACTCGAATGAGCACCACCTTACAGAAGAATTATAATTCCCTTCGTTTTGCCAACATTTGGAACAAAGAATTGTTCTTACAATATCTCAGAACAATCTCAGAACAAAATTTCTCATATGCTGTGTGGTGTCATTTGTTGTGGCATCTGCACATTTGACAAAAGAACAACTCCTCGGCAGGAGACCTGGCATGTTATGTATGGAGTGACGAGAAGTGGGACCAATACAGATCCAAGGTGCGAAATCGTATTATTTCAAATAAATAACGACTTACAATCCGGTAACTTCATCCACATAATGGGACGTATTTGGAGGTAGTTAAGAATCCAATTATTAAAATCATATTGCACATGCTGGCAAGTATTCGAGGCTGTATCATTCTAAAAGCTGACAACAAAAGGTCATTGAATAGTTGATGTGCTCCGAACTATACATGTGAGCATATTTCGTATCCCGACACGACCTATTGGCTGATTGCATGGTTTCTAAAAAGAAACAGTGCTTTTGAGTCCCTCATAGCTAGACGTTCACATGTTTCCATGGTCACTGAAATGAGATCAACGAGTCGTGGTCAAATTTGATAGAGAAATTTTAGCACGTACCTCATCTGCAAAGTAACAGCTAAAACTTATCGGTTTTAAGACTGCAATTATAGAATTTCCCGTAACTCGCAAATCCCATGAAAAAATATCGAACCGGTTGTGCAAATATTAAGTTCATTTACATATTTACGGGTAGTGTTTTTCGTGAAGACACTCATCAGTCGCATGCCCGCCCAAAACATGTTCATGTAATTTCTAGTATATTTTCTGTTTTACCCTTGTGCATATCCTTTCCTTTTTTATTTTGCCTGTCCAGTCACAATTGATCTTACGCTGAATAATATTAGAGGTCACCATTACAATCGAGCGTGAGATTTAGTGTAACTCGCGTAAGGTCGAGCGTAACTCTTTATGTTGCTGGTGTAAACCTCTTGAGCAACGCATGGTTAACACTGGAACTGACGTCGTCAGTGATTGTTCATTGGTATTCCTTGATCAATACACCCCAATCAGTGAAATCTAGTGAAGCTCGTAGATTTCTCTTTTCTTCGTCCCCTAACAAAGACTCGTGAAGTTCTCTGAAATTGTTTGAAGCTATTCATATTCCGGTCCCAAGAAGTAATCAGTATCAGGAACAAATTTCTCCTCTGATTTCCCTGATGAGGCACCAGATTAAACTCGTAGCCGTTCTTAGTCTGCTTTGTATCAGGCACGTTATATATTCTCCACTCACCTGTGTTGACAGGGAACCATGGATGGTGTTTAGCTTCGGGTTGATTAGCGTGTACGCAACCAAATCGTTTCTCGTGGCCGTTGCATATATTCCCCAGACAAGGGAAGTTCACACTGTTGCATTTCGGGCCCTTCTAAACTGATTAAATATTTTCATAAAAAAGCTCAAGAAATAAGAAGACGTCAGCATCGTTTCTCACTGAAACGTGAGGTATCTAATTTTCTGCAATTAGGCAAATTTCTATATTTAGTTTTCAAATCCGAATGCCTAAGTGTATTGTCGCCCCCCTCCCCCTCCCCCTCCCCCTCCCCCCACCCACCTCCACTTGGCCATTCAAGAACAAAAAACGGATATAACTAAGATGTAGACGATTATCAGGGTTCTGAGCATTCAAATTCTTTTTCAACATCTGTTCTCGAAGATGGGCAGCCCGACTGGGGGAGCACATGTATTACGTATACGAGGAGCTTGAAACGCTAACTGAATATCTTACTAACAAATTAGCTAAATGAATGAATGTCAGCTTGGCGTTAGACATCGCTACGTTCTGGACGTTCTCAACATTGCTTATGTGGTTGGAAGGTGTTGTTAATTAGATACACTAGCGGAGGTGGTTACAAAATACATACTACAATGCTGTAAACATTAGAAAAGTAGTTCATTAAATGGTCTTGTAAGCGATAACTTCGTTGGGACACGATCTGGCTTTGGTGTATGTACTGCTGCATGCAATAATACTTTTTTTCTCAAATACCGCGTGGTGGATAGGTTATCGGTCGAGCTTCAGCATCGTAACAAACTGAGGCAACACTTTTAGATGGGTATTGATTGCTATCTTTCAGTCAATGATATCCTGAATGACTAACTTATTGTGTTGTGAATGCCAACTGCGTATATCCCATAAATGTTCATGCCGCTAAATAAGGTGAGTCGGAAGCAGAATAGATATGACCAAATAACTACAATTTAGGTATTCGTAACGAGGAAGAGGAAACGGAAAGGAGTGTTCATCCTAGTTAGGGAGAGGGACATAGCGAAGAAGAGACTGGCTAGATTATAAGATTCTGGTACGTAGCAAACTCTCGAAATTGCTCTGGTAAACCGTGCGTAAATTTGGCTTCGCTTGATTATATATTAACGTGGTCTGACCAGAATCAATAGAGCTCTTTCCCCTTCGATTGCACCAACCAATCAAGTTTATATATGCTTCTAGCGTTCGATTTCTCCGGGCGTTGAGATTATCTGACCCAAAGACGAAGCGACAGGGTACGTTCAATTTATTCTTGCAACCTATAGGTCTGAATGAACCTAATTGAATCTGGGTCCTCAAGATAATGTGCTCACAGGACGCGCACATACACGCACACTCAGACAGACAGACAGACAGACAGACAGACAGACAAATGGACAGACATACCAACCTACACACACACAGCCACATACCTGTTTAGATCCCTTTGTCAAGAATTAAAAAAGTGTTAGGCGGAATCTAGAATATTTCAATATTTTCAATATTGGCAATATTCAACGAACAAATTGTTGTGTTAGGTGATATGCATGACTGTCCACACTTCTCACCCTATTGAACAGGATTGGAGAACACTCGCATCGACAACATGTCCTAACCTAGCATAGGATAGCTGTGTAAGAAATATGCGAATAAGCTACATATCTATCAAAGAAATATTCTAGTGATGTATTTCAACATAGTTACCCGATTTTACGATCTCTGTACTTTTTTTTTCTTTTCATCCCAGGCATAACAACTACCAGAAGTATGGCGTATACAGTAGTGTCATTTGTCTGCTGCTCATATGTATGTTCATTGGAACAGTTCACTCATCTCTATTCTCCCTATTCACTGCCTGTTATGTATTGTATTCTGCTACTTCCCTCACATGTATTCAGCCCCGTGCTCGAGATGAATTTCTATTTGCACACATCGCACCTTTAGGTCTTTACAATCTCGCAGCTATTTCCGACGCAAGAGATGGATGTCTGTTTTACTTCATCATGGGCCTCTCTAATATTCTTTTTAAATATGTATAATCAAGCAATGGCTGTGGGCCCCCAGTCTTTGTTACGACGCACGATTACTTTACTAACCTGCACTTAGGCGATTATCCATATTTTTTTTTTCTTTATCAAGTGCTTAAGTGCAGTATTCGCAGCATTGGTCCCTCACACTGGCCCGACCGACATGCACTGAGTAACTTTGACATGCACTAATGTCAGCATCAATTATGGTGGTATCTTAAGTTGAAGAGAACGTAAGCTACCACGAGGACCTTAAAGGGCAAGTTCCAGCCATTTTTTTTAAATGTCATAAAATTGTACATCGAAAATCGTGCTATAAACTTTGTTTTAAGCATGTTCGGTTATAAAGTTATAATTTAAGATTGGTAAATCATCACCAATAAATTGGCAATGTTGCAAATTTGCAACATTTGCTGACGCCATAGCTATATGAAAAAGGAAAGGTTGAAAACATTCCTTAACTTTTCCTTTATAATTGGTAGTAATGACGTTATAATAGGGTTGCCAATTTGTCAAAATCGCCGAATAATTTGTAATTTTAGATGGTCATCTCCTTAACCGAACATGCTATGAAAGCTGAAAACAAAGTGATAATCCATGGTTTTTAGCACCCTATAACATTATAACATCAAAACAAGTATTTATCTATCAGTTTCTAGATGGATCTAGATGGGGTCAGATAGAAGAGAAATATATTATTGTCTTATGCTTGGAGTGGATAGAAATCAATGTATAGTCCCTCACATTCTGCGGTAAACATGAAATCAACACGACGAGCTAGCTACTCGGAAACTGGGATACATCAAACTGTCGAAGGGGAATACAGACAGTTCATGATTTTTGTTATGAATATTTCTCACATTGTCTCGTCTGCGTTGAGGTGCCGCTAATTAGTCAACCAACTGACGTGGATTAGGAAATAAGTACTATAGCCTAAAACTATCTACCCCTAGGGAGGGTGTCGTATATCATTTGGCAGCGGGGTTGGGGTTACCTTGAGATCAATAACATTCTGAAGCATTTAGGAGATAGGAACGTTTTCCGTGGGGGTTTGTGCTGCTTCCTTATAAAGTTCCAAGGGAGCCACCGCAGGTTTCAGATAGCTCTAAAATTATAATAGCAGCGGTTTCCAGCAATTATTGGGATCGATGCTAAAACAGCATTATTGTCAAGAAGCTCATCAGAATCTCATTATTGGAAGAGAGATATAGGATTCACCCAAGGAAAATAATAGATCGCAAGAAATAAAACCGCGTATTAGCGATGAAATAGTGCGCGACGTCACATCTCTATTTTCGCCACATTGTCTGAGAAAAAAATGTGAAATTGTGTGGTAATATTTCAACCTATGGTATACACTTGCCGAGCAGAGGATCGAACCTTCTCAAGGTCTGACAAGGGTTCCAACCTGAATAATGCACTGAATATCAACTACGAATCCTTCACCGGGTACACGGTTCCTTTTTAGTGTTGCGTCAACTATTGTTCAACTTTATTACCCTACTCATTTAACCACGAGTGAAATGAACTGAATTCTGTGAATATAACAAGGATTGTGAGTAGCATATCTACGATGGCACTGTCCTCCCTGATTTTATCTGTTATTCTCATTTTCATATAATCTTCAATAAACGCTCAATAATCAGGTAGTTTTGCTGGAATTACATGTTAACTAATAGTATTGATAGATCGGCAAGACAATTTTCATTTTCATTTTTAGTGCCGAAAAGAGTAAACACCAAAATGACTATGGCATATGTATCTCAGTGTAGAGGTACGTTTTCAGAACTGATTTGAAGCTATATAGGGTGCGACATAGGAAGCAATAAAACATTTAACATGTATTATATGTAAGTGTAAGGTAAAACACAAACATTAATATGGTTATGGCATGAAATATTCAGTGGTTGTGAGCTCGGGCCAAGTTGTGTCCTTGGGTACAACAACAACCTTATCTCAATAACTCAAATTCAGGAAGTGATTTAAATGTTGCAGTCGGCGTGGTAGCTACTTCTCTTCGAAATTTTGTTCGTATCTGACGATTAGTTAACTTGATGGAAAATCTTAATTACTAATGCGATTTTCGGAATCCTAATTCTTTATAGATATATGTTGCTCAATTCCTTCACCCGTAATTAGCGACTAACAATCAAATTATAATCCAGATTCCCGGCATATGTAGAAACATTTTAGTCCATGGCATACATTCTTAGTAACTTAAGGAGAGGACTTCAAAACGTTTCCATATGTTAATAGTTATATAATTGTAATATTTTAATGAGACGTAATTACTGATACCACAATCAAAGTACGAATCGAGTTTCGATATTCGCGTAAAAAATTTTTATGATAGCGTTTTCACATCACTTTGACTCAGCTGTCCAAACCATTACGCTTTCCGGGACACTGTTTGCTAATATTAGCACTCAACAACGCCATCAAGTATAGTATACCTGGCCTCGTCCCGGAACTGGGTAAAAAGCGGACACTATTTTTCGATCGAACGTTACCTTTGCAACACAATAATAGAAAAGTTTCGCGGAACTAATCAGGGTGGAATTATATATCCAGCGAAATGGGCCCGATTACGAGTGAGTACTAACACAAAAAAAGGGCCCCGAATGAGGGATTTAGACTCGCTTTTGACAGTGAACCTTCAACGTCGATATTGTTGCTTCAAGTTTCGGAACTTGTGATAGCGCTGGTAGTATGGAACTGCATATGGATGCATACATCAGTTAAGTACTGCATCAGTGTGTCCGCTTTCTAGCCAGGTTCCAGGATCGGATGTTAGCGACGGGACGGCCTCGGGAAATCTTGAAATCCTTCTTGAATTCATCATTTTGAAGAGTCGATCGATCTATAATATACTTGTACACAGCCTACCTAAACATTTGAGTGCATTTCCTCCGTATTTTTGATACTTTGGATCTAGACAGATTGACGAATACTCTTAAGTGTCCGTACTGCCAGAGACCATTATACTATCCCCTAAGCATCATGTTTCATTGGAGTTAAACCCCTAGACCTATCTCTAACCTATGACCTACTCTTCCAATGGTGCCTGATTCAGACTGATCGTCCTCTCCGCTGTATATATTTGTATCAGAAAGAATATTTGTCTCCATATAACATATAACTCTATAATTGTCATGTCAGTTATTATCTCAGTATTTCCTATCGTTGGCGTGCTCAAACTGGAAATGCAAGACATTTTCTGGCACAGTGGTAAAAACATGTCAAGAGGAATGACAATTAACTATGAATAAAGAATCCATCACAGATAAAGTTGTAACTTTATTGCTGTACTTACCTTTCTCGATTCCGATGAAATGCTTAGTGTGATATCAGCCTATAGGTCAATCAAGCTTACGCGACCGCTCTCACCTTGTCCATATAAACAGGAACCGATTAGGAGAATTCCCAATATTTTATGTGTTGCAGGACAAAGTTCAGTTATATCAAAGGTGTTTGAGATTCATCGAACGTTTCACCTTCCCCCCGACCTCGCTCCCCGATTCGTAATCCCCCAAATATGATTCGGTAATTGTGACGCGAAGGAGGTGATAAACGCCTGAAATAAATATATCATCGAAATGGAGCTCAGGTCTGGTAGAGAGTGTCGGTAGTTAGTCGTCATTTGTAGCTATCCCAGACCTCTGCACGCTTGGGAATTATCGCTGTTGTAATATCACACTCATTATGGGGCATAACCTGTGTAAGAAGAAGTGCCATTTGGTGACAGCTTAAATGTGATTTTATTCCAAAGTGTATTAGTCCGGTCATTCCCCCAGTATGGCCCATGTCATGAAACATGTGGTCAACAAACGTTCAGTGGAAAATAGCGTAGTGTTCTAGTATTACCCTGTCATTCTTCCGGAAGTTTGAATGGGAGAACTCCCTCTCTGTTGGAGTAAGTGGTAAGTCATCCTTAAAGGGAGGGTATTGAATGATTTTTTTTTCCTAAGTGTGCCTGATATCTAGTTTATGAAAACATGGCATATATGTTAAGGACTATCCACTGATGGGTACCCTGTGTTGGGGTACCGTAACCACTGGATGCCGTATGATCCAGCAATAAGGTACACTCGCTTTGTTATTATCATTATTATTATTATTATATTATTATTATTCTTATTATTATTTTATTATTATTATTATATTATTATTATTATTATTATTATTATTATTATTATTATCATCAGAGCTAATTTCTCTTGCTACGGTTCAGCGAGCATGGAGCGCTGGCTGGCTATGGTTACGTAATCTTGTGGGTATTCTAGTGGGCGTTGTCCGACGTTCTGTTAAAAGGAGTGAACGCAGTATTAGGTGTTCTCTTATCTCGTTGTACGGCACAGTGCGCGCTGCGTTGTTTTGGAACCTGTATTTTGTACGTCCATCTGACGATATTTGACATGGAGACATTCTAAAACACCAAATTTCTGTTTTTTTTTTTTTTGTGGAGTAAAAATCTTTTTGGTTTCTGTTATTGTGGGTGACAACTGGAACGGACATGGGCTGAATACCAATTGACGTATGGAAGGAAGGGCGTCTCAACTCACCCCTATAGGGCCACGGTCGATATCCGACCCTGCGACACCTGCGACATCTATCCGACACTACTTTGGGTCTGGCTAGAATGGAGCAAACTATGGAGTATGAAAACTGTAACTGTTATTGAACGATTTTTTTTTTAGTTGAACGAAACCTCATGAACGAATGAAATTGAAAGTATATTATAGGAAGGACGAACTTTGGGAAAGCATATTGAACGTATATTAATTTATTGAACAAATTATATCTGTACAACGAATCTGAGAAGAGATATTTTATATACGTGTAGTTGATGTGCAATACAAAACTGCTGTTCTTTCATTATTCGTAGTCAGACTCCTTTCCTAACTGCTTTTCAGTAAACTCGTGACATGTAATTATTATTATTATCATCATTATTACTAGTATTAGTATTAGTAGTATTATTAGTATCATAAGTATTGTTAATAGAATTTTCTTCTAGTATTATTATTAGAAAACCTAAATTCGGAGGCTTCAAGTAGTACAAAATAGAGCCGCCCGTATAATAATAATAATAATTAAATTTATATAGCGCAGTATCCAACCAGTGGCTGCTCAATGCCCTTACGGGTGACGTAAAACACCATCAATTATAAGTCAACATAGATGGAAGCAAAGGTACCTTACGGAGAAAAAAAAGAAAGGTCTTTAGACAACCCCTGAATCGATCGAGGGAATCCAATGATCTGAGATCAGTGGGGAGCGAGTTCCAAAGCCGAGGTATCATTGCGAGTCATCGAATCATATCTTACCCGTTCTGGCAGGTCTGCACTGACTCCCATGTAATACACAGGTTTCAAGTTCCGTATACTGACTCATGTCTAGTGCCTCTACAAGTATCACCGATCTACTTACAGGACCTCATCGCTCGCTACCAACCGCGTCGCTCACTCCGATCATCAGCGGATAGTCTATTCTTGTGTCGAGGGCCGCCAGAAAAATAATCGGGAACCAGGCCTTCACTAATTCGCTTCTGATCTGTGGAACGATTGCCTCCAAACATCCGGCATGCGTATTCTGCTCATACTTTCAAGTCTTTGTTAAAATCGTATTTTTTCAACAAGTTGGTTGATTATTGTTCCATTTAATCGTTTCTGTTCAGCGCATTGAGCTCCGGGGTTATGCGCTTTATACACTGTTAAAAAACATTGGCAGTACCTACCACAGCTCAAGGTTGGGCAAAAATTTATCACTATTGATAATCTATTCCAATGCTGAGCCATGAGCTTAACATGCAAATTTGTCTATTCTTGGCTCAATGTGGTTTTACCCAACTTTTGAGGTTGCTGATTAACAGTGTGAGTATCAGTGTTGTAGTAGTAGTAGTAGTAGTAGTAGTAGTAGTAGTATAGTAGTAGTAAATAGTAATAGTAGTATTAGCAGCATATAGCGCCAAAGGCACAAGAGTATTCAGCGGCGCTGTACGAAATCATCGCACAATATATACAAGGAAGAGTGTAACTTGGATCATGAAACAATACCATAAAAACGCTTGCGGAAAGAATACGTCTTCACGTCTTCAATTTTCCCTTGGAAACCCTGAAAATATTGCTAGATCTAATTTCAACAGGCAAATCGTTTCAAGGTTTGGCCCGATATAACTGAGAGCACGCTCTCCAAAGTTAGTCACAAAGTCACCAATGTCAACAGACCGAGACTAGCAAGAACGTAGTTTCTGGCAACGAATAGATCATCCAAATAGGAAGACCTAAAAGTTTCAAATATTTGCAAATCAGATGTATGAATTCAAAATGAATGCGGCAAGATACGTGCTACCATATATCTCCATTAGAAGAGGTGTCACGTGAGTGCTTTCATGCTTTGTTTGCACTCTAACTTTGAATTCTGGAGACGCGTATTTCAGTCAGTGATTTCACATCCTTGCATGGTAACCACCGTACAGACAATTTGCATATTCTAAATGGCTTATTATACTAGAAGTGATGCAGTAGCGTCTGACAAGACGAATATCTAAACTTACGTATGACAGTATAATATACAATTCATAAAACGCAGCTTGGCATCTCTTGCCCATTTGCGATATCTTTTGTCTTTTTTTTACACCAAAACCCAGATAGTTGATCTTCTGACTAACCGTAACATCAGTGTCAACATTTAAATGTGGTCGAATGCCGCTTACTTACAGGTAGTTAGATCCGGGGGCAATAATTTTCACTTTACTCATAATTTTCACTTTCAGTCTGTCACTAAACATCTATGTTTTTACGTCATCAATAATCTCCGAGTTTGGAATAACATCAAGTCGAGGTTTTTTCTTCTGTGTCATTGAACTAAACGATAAATAACAGAGCAGATCTCAGCATATCTCATGCAGTTTGGTAAATGCCTTTTGAACAATACCAAACGTGTAACTAGATAAACCTAACTCAGCTAAATTGTATAACAAAATAGGCCAGCACAGTTCCTTGGTGAGACACCTGTTGGTAGTTTGGCAACCTGAGACGTAAAGTTATTTATGACCGCTCTAGTACTTCTACTCACTAAATACGATCCAAATTATTTAAGTGATCTCCCTGTCACACCGACTTACTGGACAAATAAGTCTAACTATGTGATGATCTAACAGTATCAAAATGCAGCACTCTTTAAAGTGATGGCAACCAATATTATAGCAGGTATTGTTGTTTTGAGGAATGCCCACTTCGCATCAATGACCGCCGTAGGCTTCCGTAATGGCTGGTCTACTGGGGACTACGCACTTTGTCACCGACCAATGGCTTCAGTTATTGACACACTCAGTTGAAGTAGTGCCATCGCTCTTAATAATGCCAAAGCCTTCGACCGCGTACGGCGTGAGGACTTCTTTTGCTAAATTGCCTGCTTTTGGCTTGGGCCCGAGTCCTCAATCTCATGGCTGCTATTTTTTCTCACGGGCATCCGGGTGATTCGGTCAGAAGAGCTATTACTCTAATTCGTCAGAAGTAACGAATTTAGAAATCGGCCGATGTTTTATTCCATACATGAATAGCATGATGTAGTTTCCACAGGTCGCTAAATATGATAGCATACGCTAGTTGCGAATGTAGATGAGAGGGTCAGGTAAATGGGCTATTGTTAGTAATACTTGCAACACAAGTGCGAATCTTTCCGCCCTAGTTATCACGTACTCAAGTAGAAGTATCAAGTATGAAAGTAAAGCTGCCCCGTACGTTCCTTTGTATTACTAACTCACGTACGTTTTCTAATAACAAGCATACCGGTAGGTATGTATGCATGACGTAGGCTTACACTAACATAACACGGGACGTAATACTGTTCTAATTTCGTTCAGACATGAAAAAGTATGTGGTACTTGCTTTGCACGTAAATTACCCACGTATGCTTAATTGTTATCATAAGCACCTCACGTGCGTACGTAAACAATATTTTTTATCTACATACTGGTAGAACGTATACGCACCAATTTTTTTATGTGTTATTAAATGTGTACACGGTGCAATATTACCAAGTATGTATGCGAGTAACGTAGACGATAATATTAAGTACGTGCGACATACGTTTAACGTACGTACGCTATAACACCACGGCGCGTATGCGAGTGTGTTATTAGATTTCAGTACTTACCAAACAGTATTACGCGACTTTGTAGTGTACGTACTAATTCCGTACGTACGTATTGGCCTGCGTATGTTCTACTAATAAATACGTACATGTACTGGTCATAAAGTACGTACGTACGTACTTAATATCGATATACGTAATTTCGATATGACCGTGCGTTGGAAGTTTGGCGTTTATTGGTATTACTTCTACATGAGTGAGTGAAATTTTATACGCGTATATATGCTAGGGACGATCCTACGTCTGTATATCACTATGCTACTTTACTGTGGGCTTCTACGTTACGTAGAACTCTTGATAACACACACGTAGAAATGGGATTGCGTCCATATTGCGATATGAACATAGACAGACTAGCATTCTTATCATTTTTTCAGAGGCTTCATATTGTGCACGACTTCACACGTTTGAACGCAACTGTTATTCCTGACACAATCCCTCTATGGGAAAACGACTGTGCTGGTTCTCTATTGAATTCCAATCGTTAGGATGACCAAAACTTTGAATATTTCAAAAACGGGCGTGGTGAACGCCAACGGACACGGCCTTTTTCGTGGATATGATAGCCATCTTCCCGAATATTACCTTCTACATTATCAGCACCAACACGGATTGTGAAGAAGGTTTTTTGAAAAATCCATCTAATGGCATTACACCAAAGGCGAATGAATTCTGGGTACTACGTTAAATGGCGGCGCCCATGCACAAGTATTCGTTAGAAGTAACGAATATCTGTTCGTTAGTTCTGACGAATCACCCGGACTGACTTGGACGATCTCTCTGTTTCGCGCCGACGGAGCTCTTTCTGAAACTGTCCCCCCATGGTTGGCTGTGTTTTTCCTCAAGGTTGTGTCTTTTACCCACACCTATTCTCTTCTTCAATATGACCTTCTTAGCTCCACCAGTCATATCCATTCATTCGCGAGAGTAGGATCTCCTAAAGGTTCTCTTTCTGATGAATCTATACTTCTACCATGCACAAGATGACGAGTACTAACAGTTTATATATTGTACTGACTAATTTCATATAGGCCTAGGCTAGGCCTAGACAATGTTAGGCTAGCCGTAATCTATGCCTAGTTTTTACTTACCACTCATTCATCCACGAAAGGACAGAGAGCTCTTCTTCAGGCACAGGGGTTCTGGAGTCTCCCCCCCCCCCCACCCGTTCATATTGAAGTCCTCCCAGGGGCCATCACTCTTCCCGCTGTCATGGTTCACTGACCCCTTGCACTCGTGGAGTTGGAAGCCATTTTGGATTGTGCATGCGAAGCTGAATTGACACATGATTATCAGGGACCGTTCCACTCGGACTGGAAACTGGCCTATCCAACTGTGTATGTAGGCGGGAGTGTAACGCTCTTACGTAACGATTCACGTGGACCGCCTAGCAGCGCCCTCTGTTGTATTAGACCATATTCTGCGTAAACGAGAGCAGTCTGTAACAATCCAATTCGTAAGCATGAAAAATCTCAAACTACACTACGCAGAAAGGACGCCCTCTATTTTTATTCAATTTCATGTTTATGAACGCCAACTTATTTACGATTTCTCAAGTACAGCAGTATGGGCGTTTGATCACGTGGTCTATGAGGAAACAGCGCCCTCATACGTAGATTTTTTTCTTCACAGAGTTAGAAGTATGGACTAATAGGAATGCCGCAGAGTTAATCGCATCTGCCAATGATGTGCATAGCATATGGAAAGCTGATAGCAGTTAAAAACTACGAGAGAGGTAGCATCCGTCAGTTTCATCTCCCCTTGCATGGACGTGTAACGTGCACAATTCGCAGTATGCTTGAGAAAATAGAAATTGTCCCCATGGAAGTGGCTCTTGAACTCATCAATGATCTTGTTCCCTCACTTCAAATTGAGGACAGCTCGCCTAAAAACAACATTGTCTGAGCAGAAAAGTGGGGAGATCATCATGGTTTGACATAACTTAGGCTAGGCAGGGCCTTGGCATCACACAACTAAACAGACAGAAGTAGTGGAACAAAACTGCATTTTCACAAAACCAATATTAGTGTCGACTGTCGAAGACTTTCTACGACATTGAAATCTGGAAGGGGGGGGGGTTGCTCTGTGTAAGGTGGGGGTTGCTCTGTTGCATAGCCTCCGGCCAAATTGATCGTCCCAGCTCATGCGAATAATCGGGAAGTTTGTTCCAACACTTTGGGATTGTAGCTCTCATGGGGAGCCTCATGGTAATGTTATGAGGGTACATCCATCACACAAAAAGCATTACGACAGCTATCACTAATTTGAAACTAACAGATATAATTGTCTCTGGTTTAATATCAAAGTCAATCCCAGTGGATTTTGTTTTAATACCTTTGCCTGGATATTACTGATTCTGTGACAGGTGAACTGTGCATCATTAATTTCAACTTTTTATACCACTCTTTTCTACTCCCGGCCTAGGCCTACTCGATCATAATGCTTTCATACAGAAATAAATCTATAGTTTATCATATAACGATAATAGGTGCCTAATGCAACAAAGAATATTGGTTGGCGAGGGCTTGCTGTTTGAAGGTTTTATGGGAAGTGGTATGTTAAATTGTCACTGCGCATCTATGACAGACACCCCATAATCCCATAATTATATCACTATGCATCTACATTACCGAAATCAATGTGCTCATTCATGTTAATTGTTCTCTGTTTAGTCTCAGTGGCATTAATGCACCATTATGCAGTATACCAGTACATACTTGAAAATCCTGCTGGAGGAATGGATAGATAAAACATTATATGTGACCAGGGGTGGAGCTGGCTGTTAGTGTCCGTCTGCCTCATGTTAACAGGTGAAAGCATACCCTCGCATGAGAAGCAGATGTTGCACACTCGTTTAAGTACATGGCTACTGAATAACTACTCCACAGACATATAACTTACCAAACATATACTCCGGACCCCCCCCCAGTCCCCTAACCCTATACATACTCACCATGGATGTTGTGGCACTGCCTGCAGCGTCCATTCAGCATCAGGATAAGAATATCAATCCTGACGAGCTGTGGATTGATTTAGGTACTGGATCCCTACCGTAACATCAACTGGCTACTGGCATGAACACAACTAAATGCAATCTCCATAATCTTCATGTTACAATCACAGTGGTCACTGACCTTGCTGTATAGGCTACTATGACTGAGCATCTAGAATTTTTTTAAAGGAAATAGAATAACATTGTTACACAGACTCACAGCACCATTTCATCCGATTATTCAATTTTGATAACACGTCACGATAACATAACCGTGTAGATTGTGGTGTTTTCCTAGATTTAAGAACTAAATTTCACTTCTGAGGTAGATTTCTCAGTCCTCGTGGAACGATCTAGGTTATCATGAACCAATGCATGCAGAGTATGTGACACTTGAATGTATCATACTGTTTGTGCATGTTGAATAGGTGTATGCCTCATATATTTTCAGGCTGATGCTCTAGTCTAGGCTAGGCCTAACTAAGTGTTAAGCCCTATGGCCAGTAACCTTTCACAGTCCACAGAGGTCAATTGTACGAACAAACTTTTATGAATATGCCTATCAAAGTTTAATGGAATGTAAAAATACTTGCCAAAATCACCAAAATAGATGTTCAATTTATCATAACTACCTTTATTATTAGACTTTAGATGGGGGCCTTATTGAGCCGGAAAGGAAGCATTCCCGATTATTGAGCCGGACCCTCACATCATATAAATGCTAGCATTCCCTGCTATTGAGCCTAAGTACACTTGGTCGATAACACATTCATTTCATAACGAGTTGTATGCGCTACCAATTTTAGAGGGCTCCCAATTTTCTGGTGAAATCACATTTTTAGACATTAGAGCCAGATACCCGGATCAATAACATGAGATCCAGGCAACAGAACCTGTCCTACAGTTCGCCTGCGGCCTAGGCTAGGCCTAACTTAACGTCACACACTTCACCGGAGTTCATATTTGACTTACGCCTAACTTAGCTAAGCGGAAAGAACGACTGCTTCCTCAGAAAATTGTATAACTAGACAACTCTCGTGAGAACTTTAGGTCAGCCAAGACTGAATAATGACGCCAGCTGGGCGAAAAAAAAGTTGACGAGAACTCTGACTGTGTTTTCATTGTTTAGTACACTCCCATGCTCGGAGCCTGGTTAGGTGCTGATAACGTGGGGGCTATTGTTATCGTGACAATATAAAAATTACCGTTAGGCTATCTCTCGGTACATCCCATATCAATTTTCAGTTATAATTACGTAATTATAAAGCTCAAATCGCACTAAGCTCGTCGTATACTTTAATAACTAACAATCGTATTCATATCGTAATCCGTTTTTGACAATTCCACACATTTTTCCTGACAGTTCGAAGGCAATTTGCCCCGTTCGTAGGTCCCCTTTTCGGTTCACCGCTAGTGCTCTCGACATATCGTGTGTTGCTCAAGTGCATCTATTGTACTGCGCGGCAACGTGCTTTTCAGAATATGCACAGCTCTGCAGGCCATCATCCGATTGCGCAATAGCTCTGAGCGTTACACTTTTTTTCGGCGCGTGTTCATTTCTTGTTCCACAAGTTCTTTATATTATCCCTTGCAGGAGCATACCACAATATAGACTAGTGTTCCTCCGCCAGCCCTGAGTTATCAAAAAATAGTCCCCGCCAAATTATATCGGAGTGCACTTCAGAGCAATTTTCCGATCCTTGCTGCGTCCAGTGTTTGCTACAGTGTACAGGCCATAATCAGGAGTATCACATATGCCAGTTCTGGACATTTGGGGCAAATTTCTGACCGTTTCCGAATTGACACTTGGATGCTGGGAAATCTGATTTCCGACGGGCACCCGATCGGAAGTCACCTTAAAAAGCTACAGGCAACCCTGGCGAGAAATCTAAACGTGGAGGTACAGTGAATTGAACGTGCCATGACAGGTATGAATTTCAGCTTTAAAATGGTGGGAGGCTCATCCCTGGAAGTATGTTTTGTTGGTTTCAGCAGCTGGTGGAACGAAGTCAGTGTTGTGTTGGGGGTAGGTCAATGGACGGCTATATGTGGCGTGGCCCCTGCACAGGATGGCTTGATCGAAATGAGAAAAATGGGGGGAGCCTATGCAAATCTTCCATCTTCATCGTAATACTCCAATGCCGCCCTTCAGGTCATTTTATCGAGGATAGTTGGGGTGCAGGAAACAGAAATTATTGATGTGTAGCCAAGTGTCGACAGCCCGCTTGAAAGCATTCTCATCATCCAGAAGCCAATGCTCTGGGGGAGTTTGTTCCATTTTTGTTAGTGTCCTTGGGAAGTAGGAGCCCTTCGCGGCATCTACAGGCAATAATGTGTTTGAAAGAATGGTGTTTTGAGCGAGTGCACTTGTGTGAGGGATAAAAATGCCCTGAGTGGGAACAACCAATTTATCTACGAAGAATCTTGTGGCAGGTACTAGATAGCGACAAATCTCTCCTGTGTTAAGGAGTCCCATTTGACGGAGGACAGAATATCGTGTATGCTATCTGTCCGTCTGAAGCGCCTGTGACAAATCTAGCAGCTCTACACTGGATCTTTTGGTCATTTTTCCTCCAAAAATACCAGTACCGTGGACGGAGACCATACTTGGGAGGCGTAATTCCAGTGGGACATTATAGCATCTTCTTTGACTGCTTGGGACAGCCTGAAAATTTCCTAGAAATAAGTTTTAAGGGACATATGGCTTTAGCTCATGTCGTCATATGCGCAGTCCAGGATAGCTTAGAGTCCAAGATTAACACGCGGTACGGTGGGACTGACTGGTCAAGCAGAGAGTGGCCTGAATACAGATATGTAAATTTGTGGAGCTTTGTTTTAAGGGTGGTGGTAAGAAAAGGCCATTTCGAGAGTTGAAACACATACACCGGTCTTTAGACCACTTGTCAAGGGAGTCCACGTCAGCCTGTAGGCGTGTTGGTCTAATCACATCTTTCTACAGAGGAAATTGTGTGCTCTTTCCAATTGAAACCACTTTCAAGTAACATGCCCCCTATGTTAGCCTTCAGATTTTCTCCATATTCCACAGATTTTTGTCCATTTTGCTGAGACCAAAGGGAATTTTGCAGGTTCCCTAAAAATCTAGAGAATTCCCTACCAATAATGGCTGGAATCTCAGGAATTTTTTTCATGGGCACTCAGAAGGACTTCATCAAATGACCTGGGGTCTGCCTTGTTTTCTTAGATAGATTTTTCAATTCGACCTCCAGTTTCGTCATTTTTTCATCTTCCGACCTTTTGACCTTCTGAACTTTAAACTCCGATGAAAAGATCCGCCCCAATGGGCCATGGTGGGGGTTGGATGCCGGTTATATTCTTTTTCAAATATTTTTCCCATTTAAGGAGGTACCATGTTTTCCTACAACTGTGGCCGAAAAGTAGTATATATTATGATAGGTTCAGCGGTGGTATTATCAATTTCTAGGCGAATTTCTCAATGGTCATCGGCAAAGAAGTTAAGAAATCCATCAGCAATAAAGTCATCCGCGCTTGCTTGAGAATATCTGGATACAATTATCTACTGCGTTTTGGCCAGCTAATTCTTTATAACATTACCGCCTCCTGGACGCAAGTTCCCGGAAATCCACCGTAAGGTGGCTACACACACACAAAAGCTTTGATGGAACACTTCTAATTGTCTAGTAGCCTGATCGACGGTAATGGTTTTAAACGCAATTTTATCTTTGTTTACAGTCGCCCTGATGGCGTTGAACGCATGGAACCTATTGCTATATTTTTAATACCGAGAAATCATTGAAATATTACGGCCGGCGCGTTATTTTGGCCCGAAATTTGTGGGATTTCCGGGCTATTACTTAATCGTTCTGACGTCATATAACCTATGACCCGGATCTACGGGCGATTACGTATCGATCTGACGTCATTCTAACCTCTGACCCTGATTTTCGGGCGATTGAGTAGCGTTTTCGTGACGTCATTATAACCCTATACCCGAGGTCCTAATTGACGAAAACAACAACAACAACAATAACAACAACAACACAACAACAATAACAACACATAAACAACAACACCAACAAGTTTCCCGACTTGCCAGTCCGTTAGGCTTGCACGCACATCGTACGTGGGCGCTTGCTATCGGGCCATGACTTCCGCTGTTTGCGGAGTGCGAAGCATTCCACATGTGCGTTTACAATACCGCACGCGTCACACGACGTGACTCTTCATTTTCTTGCAAGTTCTCGGACTTATGAGGCGGTAATAGTATATTGTAGTGCGTTAGATTACGTGGTTTACCTGACCCAGAGCTGAAGTGAAGAGGCTCCGACCTAGCTTAGGTTAGCCTAACGTAGCCCTCATCTTGCCGCCTAGCCTAGGCACTAAAAATTCAAATTACAAATCTACAAATTAGGTTACACAGTCGCCTCAAGAATACAAAATAGGCCCTAAACACTATCCGCCCAATCTCATTCGCGAAGCCTTACTTGGGACTATATTATTGTATGTGTGTAAGTAGATTATGAGTAAATGAATAGGCTAGGTTGTACTTGCTAAGTTGTTACTGCCATAATGTTCTTACACACTGTCCTTAGTGGAAAACTGGATGTAGGGTGTGGCACGGCAGTCAAATGAGTGACGAAGTTTAAAGCCTACATACAGTCCTATGCCTACGCTATACCTTTTGGTGGCTGGAGTCACATAAAGGCTGAACAAACTTTCCATTGTGCGCACCAGTAACCAATATGTTAGCTTTGTCTTACAATTACTTTAAGTACATGTAGAGAAATCACAACAAAGCTGATTAGTTCTGTTTTTTATACTCTAATGAGTTCTTTTCGGCTGACACTTTAACGTCACGTAACATTTACTTTCCCCAACGTGAGAAATCCCCAAATTTTGATTGGTTTCTTTTAAACCCTAAGAAAAATATTTTTAATGATAATTTTTTTATGATAAAGTTTCGTTCTTAACATCACATAATATTGTTATTTGATGAACTGGAAATAGAACCCTATCATTAGGTGAGAGGATGCATTCCCTTTAGGGTAGGCATCCTCTCACACCAAACATCTTCAGCAGATTTTCCCATTGCCAAGCTTACAGCGACAGATCTGTGTATTATTAAGGGCAAACTGATTTGCCCTCCAGACAGAAAAGGCCTCGTGTGAAGAGGCGGCCTTTAAACCACACTTGCAAAGTTTAGTAGCATGGGATGGAATCCCGCACACGTAGTGTTTTCACAACTTAATATGAACAAGATGCTCATCACAAAGGCGAGTCATGACCTGTATGCCACCATTTCATATTCGCACCTTTTTCTCAACCAAGCAATGACGGTATTCTGTTTGAGAGTGAGACACAGCTGATAGGTCCTTCCCACATAACGTACACTATCGGTCTTATATTAAATCACCCATACTCGCCATTGACCACCCCGCAATGAAGGCTTTAAATTCTAGTTCCGAAAACTCTGGATTCATTCCCAGTACCCGTAATCTGATTGTTTCAAATAAGTGATTGCTTTCCTTTCGAGCTGCTGTCTGACTATTCATCATTTTATGTTCAAGTTTGCATTTTGCACTTCTTCTCAGGCAGTTCTTCCAGTGAACCATGATTCTGCGGGCCACCGATTGTTTGCTCTTCAACGAGCATGTTTTGTCAGCAGTTCCCGCCAATTTAGTGATTTAATACGTTTGCCAGAAAGTTTGAAGTAATTTATATCCACTCATTTTATATAAACTGCTGCAACGTGTAATCGGATTGTTAATTTTTCTTGATTCGACTTCTTAGATAGTTAATGGTCGCACCAGGTGGTTGATAGATCACACAATAAACCTGTGGTCAGAAAACATCTCATCGACACAACAGAGCAAATAATATTCCCCCCGGATTTGTGAGTAGTGGCCTCACCTTTCTCTGATGCCATACTTAGAACAGTCGATTATGGAATGAACACTGTCTCATTGTCCTCCGGTTTATTGTAATGGATGCTAGCATCCCAAGCAATGATGAGAGGCGCATGCTCCAATGACAGACTCCCAAAAGACTGGAAGACTGTCCATTTACATATTGCAGCAGTGACAGGGTGATTGGTAGAGTAACATGGACGATATACAGGTCGCTGAAAATTCGAAAGACTAATTCACCAGATATATAGGTTCTAATCTTGATTTTCTCTCACACCACAACCGACACCACCTCCAGTACGAGCGCTTAGTCTCGGGAAATCCCGACAAACAGTATCCCGGGATCTAAGTTACAATGGCATTTGGCCAAGGCCATAGAATCTGTTGATATGCCATCAAATTGTAAATTTGTCCAAGCCTCCGTAATGACGACATCCCGGTATCTCTGTAAAGGGCCTTGTATCTGTTCATTAATCCCTACATCATACATGTCATTTGGAACGCTGCAGGAAGCCCTCCACCTTTCCATATAAGTGTCAAATGTTTTGTTTTGCATTAGGTTTGGCACAACGTCAACATGCGTACCAAAATAAATAAAATGAAGCAAACTCTCGATGTTGGCATGCATTCACCTTCGATATTTTCATAGAGAGGAATGTGGTTTAAACTCATAATGCAGGTAAGAAATAATAATAATAAGCATACTATAATAATACTAAGATAATAATAATAATAATAATAATAATAATCATAAGAAAAAATTAAAAAAAGAGATGCCCTGTCCCCACTACGGTTTGTGGTGCTATCAAACCCCCTCATCTACATACTCAACAACGCCGCCAACCTATCCACCGGTCAGAACGAACGATCCATCACCTCCTCTACACTCGCGATATATCTGCAGCTCTACGGCAAAAACGACGGGGCATTGGACTCAATGATCAAGACTGTGAAGATCTCAGTGACGACATTGGGGATACGTTCGGCATCGAGAAGGTGCGAGACTGATAATCCACAGAGGGAAGGTAAAGTCTCACCCAATGCTGAACCTATAATCGGCCGAATACAGACGTCAATGTGGCACGGGGTACAAATACTTAGGGATGCACCACAGGCGTGAGAACCTAACAGAAGAATAAGGCCAACGCCGTTGAAGGTCTACTCAAAACGGTCAAGACAAGTTTTCTCACGACCAGACTGAACGGCAGCAACAAGGTTAGCAGTCCCTCAATACATACGCCATGCCCTTGATCACCCTACACAGCAGGGGTGATAGACTGGACGAAAGCAAGTCTGAGGGAGTTCGACCGAAAAACCAGGAAAGTCCTGACCATCCACGGTGGACTGCACCCCCGAGCCAGATGTCCACCGCCTGTACCTCCCAAGACGACAGGAGGCAGAGGCCTCAAGCAGTTGAGAGTACATAGCGTTGAGAAAATCGTACTGTGCGAATACACCGCCAGAAAAGTCGAGGAACCACTACTAGAGTTGGCATGGAGAGTGCAATTGGGACAACTGACACAACGGGGAACAAAGAGTGGAAACACAATGGCTCCTTGAATACCAGAATGCCTGGAAGGAAAAACCACTCCATGGTCAGTACCCTCGGCAGATGGAGGAAGTCACAAGCCAAGAAACGGCATTCAAATAGTTGTCCAATGCAGGACTAAAATAGAAAGGAAGAACTGATAACAGATGCACAGGAAAGGCCCTGAATACACAAATGCCACAGAGCCAGGATCCTCCACAACACAACCGACAGCAAGTGCAGAATGTGAGGTGCTCAGGATGAAACTGTGAACCACCTGTAGCAGGATCCAGAACGATGGCCCACGGGAGTACCTGGAAATGAATAATGAAGTTGCAGACGCCATTACATTGGGACTGCAAGCACTACGAGATAGTTGTTCCAGAACAAGCCATGTTGCACCACCCTGAGGCAGTAAACAGAACGGAGAATGGATGAAGTTCAAGATTCTGTACGACTTTGAGCTGCGAACGGACAGGTCAATCACAGCGAGAAGACCAGATATCGTGGTCCTGGAATAAAGCAGGGAGACAGGCCAAGATAATAGATGTCGCAATACCGGACAGATCACGACATCAGAAGCAGAGAGAAAGATAAGATCGAAAAAAATATCAAGACCTGAGGGCCTGGAGGGTACAGCGACTATTGGATGTCAGCGCTGAAGTAAGCCCAGTGGTAATTGGGGCGCTGGGGGCTGTAACCCCGCACTTGGAAGGACACCTTCAGAAGATACCTGGAAGCCAGAACACCAGGCAACTGACCAAACAAGCCATCCTTGGAACCCCGCCAATACTGAGATAGGACTTGAACCTTACAGAATCGGGGGTAGGATTCCGAGGTCGCGTTTGTAAATCTGTACAGATATTCCACATTGTAATAGTTGTGAGAAAATAAAGAAAGATAATAATAATAATAATAATAATAATAATAATAATGATAAAATATACACAATTTATATAGCGCCATATACAGTTAAGATTGATCTAAGGCGGTTCACAAACGGCAAAAACATTATATAAATACGTTTGACTCTACTCTTAAAGGAGCTTAGGTTTCTAGCGGAGGGATGTGCTTGTGGAAAAGAGAATTTCCAAAACCTAGCAGCTACTGCACTAAAACCCATATCGCCACAGAAAGTGTTACGAACAACCGGAACAATAAGTTTAAAATTGCGACAGATCAGAGGATACGTGTGTGCAACTCAGTAACCTGTATATAAGGTAACCAGGGGCTATGTCATGAAGAGCTTTGCAGGTAACAATAAGAATTTTGTACTGAAAACGATACTGTATTGGTAACCAGTGTAAATCTCTAAAAAAAATATGAATTATTGATGTTCGTTGTCCCCGTGGCCCAAGGACGCCTAGTTGACATTGATGAAAAAATGAACTGATCAAACACACACTCGTCATCTTCTGTGGGGGAACGCGGAGCGATATTCTCAGGTGCCATCATGTCTGATCTACACGGGTCTATTCCGCATGACAAACTGCCCAAAATTATTCAAGCTACATCGTTAGCTAAAAACAGAGCGACCAGAGGTGTTCTTTCGATATCATTTTTTTCACATTTCAGTGAAATTTGGCTCATGTTATACATGTATTTTTGCTCTAAATGAACATGTCGAGGTCGAACAATACTCACTACATTAATGCCCAATGCATACATCTAGAAAGAAACAAAGTGGAAAATATGTTGTCACGTACCTTGCATATACGTCTAACCGTGGTCTGAGTACCAGGATTCTTTTTACCATTGAGCAACGATTGTCGACATAATAGTAAAACATAAGAACGCAGCCATAGACAAGGGCCGTATGATGCTTATTACGTGGACCATTCCAGTACAAATTCCTGTGGCATATCACTACTTACATACGCTCTTCTCTCGTACCTCACCAACGTCAACACCACCCCAGGGAAGAATGTGTATGAAACAGGAATAATTTCGAAGATCGAGACTGAGGTCGACGAAATTAAATAGACAACGTCGGGGTGGCTGCTCTAATCTTATCAACGTCTGGAGGGGTTTGTGCTTTGCATTGTTTTGGGGGAATTCCCATTCCACTTGGGCAGCCTTTTCCTTCGGCTCACCAGGAAGCATTTCACACGGGGGAGAAAGTTGAACAAGATCCTTAACAAGAACAATCTAAAAGTGAGCTACAGCGCGATGAAAAACACGGCAAACATCCTAAAATTTCAAACCAGGAGACTCACAAAAAATGCTAATGAGCAACCCCAAGCTAGAGCGTGCAATTTTAGGGATATAGGAACACCTGCCCCCTTAGAGGTCGAATAAATGGGCGAGGTGCGGTAGTAGGACCAAAGCCACTGTTATCTCTACTGGTGACACAAATTCCTACAAAGGTTTGGCAGGCGGGAACCTTAAGGCCCGCTATAATAACCACAATAAGTCTTCAGGCACGAGCGATATGAGAAAGGAACTGAACTATCTAAATATATCTGTGCTGAAGAGGGAAGGGCGGGGTATTCTATCATGAAGGAGATAGTTGCGCGGTCGAACACTCATAAACGGGCACTTGGGTCAATGTAACTTGTGCCTCGAAGAAAAAATCGTCATTATCGGCAAGGGCAACGAAATCAATAAACGAACCGAGTTAATTTGACCTGTCGCCACGGCAAAAAAGGAGCCCACGCAGCCCGCTGACCCAGCAGGGCAGACACGATAAGCCACAATGCGTGTGGGTCAGATCAAGCTTGAAATTCGGTGTAGTATAGCTTTTTTTATGGGGAGCACAGAAACCCTATTGTTTGTGGTTAAGGTAGAAAAATTGTTAAAAATCGATATTTTGGCCAATTGTGGCTCGTAAACACGATTACTTCCCCCCCCCCCCCTGGATGAATTAAGCTTATACTTGGTATGTGAGTTCCCATGATGAGTACGTAAACCCTATTGTTTTGGGTCGACGAAGGTCATTTGAGGTCAACACAAGATCAAAGTCCAGGGACTGCGGAGAGAGAATTTGAGTGGGGGGGCTAATCATTGTGGCGGCCCACCATCTAAGCGGAACGCCACCATCGGTTGGCGCGGAGCGTCCACGGAAATTTTTCGTATGACAGACCCTCCAGATCCAGGAGAAGCAGAAGAAGCTAATTTCGTGCGTTTTCAGGCAGTAAAAGACATCCTAAATTAATTGGATTCATGTACCACATTTTTTTTATTTCGCGACAAACGAATTACTTCTTACCCAAGTTAAATCAAGTAAAAACCTGAATCTAATAGATAAACTTGGAAAATGTCATTATTAAGCCCTACAAAAATAAGATTAGCACACTAGCTATAGTAGGACCGAACAAGACCATTGAGGGATCTGCGGAAAATATGTAATGAAAAAAAATCAGTGAAACATACAAAAATGAATGGGGGATGTGTGCCCGCAGTAAAGTGACGAAGGTATCTGGCTAAAAACCATGATCATGGTATCTACATCTAGTACCAATCTCCAGCAAAAGGAAAGTTGCTACACAGGAAGCTCCAATATCATTATTGAACAGTACATGTATATTGTATACAGTCCGCGTATACAGTCGATTCTCTTGTAGTAGGCCTACGGCCGCTCCGGCAGTCGGTAGCGAAAATTAACGGGCGTGCCATTCCCAGGGTGATTAATCACTGACCATGTCGGACTGCCGAGACTCAACCTACTACTACTACTACTATACTACTACATTCTCAAGGTGGTACGTACATATCTGAACGCAGCGTGGCCTTACGCGCTACTTGCAGTGCACAACAAAACGGTTATACCCGTTCCTGTACACTATAGGCCTACTCGACTCCGGCAGCCCACAATGCTACTACCATTGTGGGCTGCCGGAGTCGAGTAGGTCTAACCGTACGATAGGGCGTGCTGCAATTCCGGGAGTTATCGTAGCATAATCCTACGTATTGATTGTTCTTCAATTTGCAGAGCTGTGATTAGCCGACAAGTCCAGAAAAATGCTCATTGTCATATCTATTTTTGTAATACCTGAAATTAGTAGGCTAAACATAATTTTTACCCGTCACAGGGCAGCCCAAATTTAGGCGGCCCAAAATGACGATGGCAGAAAAGTGCGGGGCCCGCAGCCCCCGCAGCCCCCCCTCCCTCCCCCCACCGTCTCCGTGGTCCCTGAAGTCTGAAAATGGTTCTCAACATCGCCGCCCTAAAGGGTATATAGTTGAAACATGCTAGCAATAAGCCATGCCTATTTGAGATGTTACTCAGGTGATTCATATCCTCATATGCATTCGTGCATGTGTCAGTGTCACTGTCCTCAATGTGTTGATAATTGTACAAGCTTTCGATTTAACTTCAAATATGTCCCCGCAAGTGCCACGCACGACTTCGGGCTCTGCACAATATCTTTGACAACAGATTCAACACTTTATAATAACAGTTTTAATTCAATGCCTGCCCCATTCTGTCGGGTACATATTTTAAATAATATCTGCTCCACACTTCACGACTTCATGCTTCGACTCGAATGGAATTCATGAAATACATGGGGATCAGAACACTTTGCCAAGGGCATTCACATCAATCAGAAGTAGTGTAGGTATTTTCTAACAATTACAAGGGATAAGTGTCCACGTGTACAGATGTACCAGGGGGGTATAAAAATAGCATACTAATCTAGCGCAATATTGGAAGGCAGTTTGAAATAATCACATGTTCATAGCCTCTAAGAATGGTCACAGAAGAGACTGCAGGTGAAAATGAACTCTCGAAAATAAGAACGAATTGGCTTCTTTCAGTTAGTGTGTTGCTAGATCAAGTGAGGACAACGTGATGTATATCAATATAATGGACGATATTCTGGGCTAGTTTCGTTATTTTTTACCCCTTGTTCGTTTGATTGTTTGCATGATTGGGTACTCACTAGGTATCCGACAGATAATTGATACCTGATAGTAGGTATAGATGATGAGGAGATTGCCATGAACGGGTATTGCTCTGTGCATTAACATACAGCGTGGATTATTTGTTTTCGAAATTTGAAGAAAACTAAATCTATAGGGCCAGTTGAAATGTTTTTGGTACGTCCCCATCCCACTATCAGCGCCACTGACCAAAACTAGCAATAACATGCAAGTTCAGATATTATGGTGATATGGCGATCCCTATCATGTCATGTCTGCTTTCAGCCGATTGGGACAGAACAAATTAAGCAGACCCTAAATGACAATTTAGGCATGAACCCTGATATCGCATCAGTATTGCAATTTCACTGACCAACTATACCAATGGACAGCTCGTGTGCGTTTCTTTATGTACCATTGTCAATTTAACCCGAGCGTTAGAAGTTTACGTTTTCAATTCGCGGGGAAACTGTTGGCATCCTGTTGAACCTCGGCTTAAAAGTAGTGTCTCTGATACTTACCCAAATTAACCAAAATGTTCCAATCGGATATAACCCAGGCTTCAGCCTGAAAAGCAATATCACGGTTGGACTATTGCTATTGACAGACGCACAGACAACTGCCTGACCCACAAACGCCTAACGTATTAGACTTATTGAAGTCCATATGTCGCGACATGGTCGAGGCATTGTCTTTCAAGTTGTTGTGACATGCATTCATAACGGCAACTTCAGCCCCCAACCACGGAGAATATAATAATAATGTGGTTTTCGCCCCATGATCCGCGCTCAAAATCTGTTAACTCGGATTTCAGGATCTGAGGTAGCCTCCGATACCACGAAGGTGTTGGCTAAAATCATGTCTGGTATCTACATCTTAGTACCAAATCTCCAGCAAAGTAAAGTTGCTACACTGAAGCTCCATATCTTATTGAACAGTACATGTTATTTGTAATATGTCCGCGTAATCAGTCCAAGTCTAGTATAGTAGGCCTACGGCCGCGCCGGCCAGTCCGTATCGAAAAAAATTACGGGCGTGCCATTCCCAGGGTGATTAACCCTGACCATGTCGGACTGCCCAAGACTCCCCTATTACTACTACTACTATACTACTACATTCCTCAAAGGTGGTACTTACCTATCTGAACTCAGCTGTGGGCATCGCGCTACTTGCATTGCAACAACAAACGGTTTATAACCCTTCGCTGTCCTATAGGCCTACTCGCCCCGGCAGCCTCACAATGCTAATCCCATTGGGGCTGCCATGAAGTCGAGTAGGTCCTCACCTACGATAGGGCAGTGCTGCATTCCGGGAGTTATCGTAGCAGAATCTACGATTGATGGTTCGTTCATTGCAGAGCTCTGGATTAGCCGACAAGTCCAGAAATTGCTCATTGTCATATCTATATTTGTAATACCTGAAATTAATTAGGCTAAACATTTTTTTACCCAGTCACAGGGCGGCCGAAATTTAGGCGGCCCAAATTGCCGATGGCAGAAAAGTGCGGGTCCCAAAGCCCCCGCTCGCCCCCCCCCCTCCCCCACCGTCCCCGGGGGGGGTGTCCCTGAAGTGTGAAATGGTTCTCAACATCGCCGCCCTAAAGGGTAATAGTTGAAACATGCTAGCAATAAGCATGCCTATTTGAGGATTTTACTCAGTGATTCATATCCTCATATGCTTCGTGTATGTGTCAGTGTCCACTGTACTCGAAGGGTTGATAATTGTACAAGCTTTCGTTAAACTTCAAGATCTGTCCCCGCCTAGTGCCACGCACAGACTTCGGGCTTTCGCCATATCTTTGACAACAACTTTCAACACTTTATAACAGTTTTAATGTCAATGCCCCCATTCTTTCGGGTAAATCATTTAATAATATCTGCCCACACTTCACACTTCATGCTTCGACTCGAATGGATTCATGAAATACAATGGGAATCAGAACCTTTGCCAGGGCTATCACATCAATCGAAGTAGTAGGTATTTGCTAAACAATTACAAGGGATAAGTGTCCACGTGTACAATGGTACCGGGGGGTATAAAAATAGCATACTAATCTAGCGCAATATTGGAAGGCAGTTTGAATTATCACAATGGTTCTTATCCCTAAATGAATTGTCCGCAAGAGACTACTGCAGTGAAAATGAACTCTCGAAAATAAGAACGAATTGGCTTCTCCAGTTAGGTTGCTTGCTAGATCAAGTGAGGACAACGTGATGTATATCAATATAATTACTATCTGGGCTAAGTTTCGTTATTTTTCATACCCCTTGTTCGTTGATTGTGTTGCATGATTGGGTACTCCACTAGGTTCCGACGATAATTGGATACCTGAATAGTAGTTTCATAGTGATGGAGATGCCATGGAACTGGTATTGGGGCTTGTCATTAACATACAGCCGTGGATTATTTGTTTTCGACTTTTGAATAAAATTAATCTATAGTCCATGAATTGTTTGGTACAGTCCCATCCCCTATCACGCGCCACTGACCAAACCTAGCACAAAACCTGCATGTTCAGGATAGTATGGTGTTTCAGATCAGCTATTGTCATGTCTCTTCAGGCCGATGGGACAGAAACAAATTAAGCAGACCCTAAATGAAACAATTTCGGCATGACATGATATTCGCCATCATGTATTGCAATTTCACTGACAAACTATCACCAATTGACAGGCTCGTGTGCCTTTCTTTATGTTACCATTGTCCAATTTAACCCGCGTTAAAGTTTACGTTTTCAATTCGCTGGGAAACTGTTGAGCAATCCTGTTGACTCGGCTTTAAAATAGTGGGCCTCATGATAAGCGTACCAAGGAACCAAAATGTTCAAGTCGGATATAGAGACCCAGGCTTCAGCCTGAAAAGCAATATCACGGTTGGGGGGACTATTGCCTAATTGACAGGCGCACAGACACTCCCAGATGAAACAAACGCATAACGTATTAGACTTATTTGAGTCATATGGTCGACATGGTCGAGGCATTTGTCTTTCAAGTTGTTGTGACAATTGCAATTATAACGGCAAATTCAGCACCAAACCACGAAAATAATAATAATAATAAGTGGTTTCGACCCAGGATCCGCGCTCAAAATTGTTAAACGCGGATTTCAGGATCGGAGGGTAGCCTCCGATACCCACGAAGGTGTCTGGCTAATCCGCTAAAAACCATGATCATTGGTTATCTACATCTAGTACCAAATCCAGCAAAAGGAAAGTTTGTACACGGGAAGCGCCAATATCCAGTATTGAACAGTTACATGATAGTGTGATAGGCCGCTTATCAGTCGAGTCTATAGTTAGTAGGCCTACGGCCGCGCGGCCAGTCGTAATCGAAAATTAGTAACGGGGAGTGCATTCCCAGGGTGATTAATCACTGCGCATGTCGGATGGACGAGACTCAACCTATTAATACTACTACTATACTTTTACATTCTTCATTGGTGGTACGTACTATCTGAACGCAGCGTGGCCTTACGCGATACTTGCAGGCAAAACAAAAGGTGATACCCGTTTCCTGTTTACACTATAGGCCTACTCGACTCCGAAGCCCACAAAACCCCCAAAAAAAAAAAAAAAAAAAAAAAAAAAAAACAAAAAAAAAAAAAAACAAACAAAAAACAAAAAATGCTACTCCCATGGTGGGCTGCCGGAGTCGAGTAGGTCTAACCGTACGATGGCAGTGCCTGAACCGGGGTGATCGTAGCAGATCCTACGTATGATTGTTCTTCAAATTTGCAGAGCTGTGATTAGCCGACAAGTCCAGAAAATTGCTCATGTCAACATTTTGGTAATACCTGACATAGTAGGCTAACATTATTTTACCCAGTCACAGGGAGGCCCAAATTTAGGCGGCCCAAATTGCCGATGGCAGAAGAGAAAAGTGCGGAGGCCCAAAAGCCCCAGCAGCCCCCCCCCTCCCCCCCCGTCTCGTTGGTCCTGAGCTGAAAATGGTTCTCAACATGCCGCCCTAAGGGTCTATGTGAAACATGCTAGCAATAAGCATGCCTATGTGAGATGGTACCAGGTGATTTAATATGCATTGTGTATGTGTCAGGTAACTATACTCGAAGTGTTGATAATTTACAACTTTCGATAAACTTCAAGATAGGTCCCCAGCATAGTGCCACGCACGACTTCGGGCTCTGCACAATATCTGTGACACATGATTCAACAACTTTATAAACAGTGTGTATGTCAATTGCCCAATTCTTTCGGGTAAATATTTTAAATAATATCTGTCAACAATTGCACGGGGGGGGGGGGGAACCGTCATGCTTCGACTCGAATGGAAATTCATGATACATGGGGATCAGAACACTTTGCCAAGGGCATTCACATCAATCAGAAAAGGTAGGTATTTTCTAAACAAGTACAAGGGCTAGTGGCCCCCGTGTACAGATGTACCAGGGGGGGTATAAAAATAGCATACTAATCTAGCGCAAAGTGGAAGGCAGTTTGAAAGAATCACAAATGGCTATAGCCTCTAATGAATGGTCACAGAAGAGAATGAGGTGAAAAACTCTCGGAAATAAGAAACGGAATGGCTTCTCCCAGTTCGTTTGTGCTAGATCAAGTGAGGTCAACGTGATGTATATCCCTTATAAGGACGATATTCTGGGAGTATCAGTTTCGTTATTTTTTACCCCTTGTTCGGTTTGATTGTTTGCATTGATGGGTACTCACTAGGTATCCGACAGATAATTGATACCTGATAGTAAGTGTTAGATGATGGAGTTGCCATGAACTGGGTACGTGCTCTGTGCATTGCTTACAGCGGGAGTTTATTTGTTCGAATTTGAATAAAAAATTAATATATCGTCCAGGGGAATATGGTTGGTACAGTCCCCATCCCACTACAGCGCCACTGACCAAAATAGCAATAAACATGCAAGTCAGATAGATGTATTATGCGATCAGCGATGTCATGTCTGTTTTCAGCCGATTTGGGACAGAAAACAAATTAAGCAGACCCTTAATGAAACAATTTAGCATGAACATGATATTCGCGCATGTATTGCAATTTCAACTGACACAACTATCACCAATTGACAGGCTCGTGTGCCTTTCTTTATGTTACCATTGTCATTAACCCAGCGTTTAGAAGTTTACGTTTTTAATTCGCTGGGAGGAAATGCTGAGCTAATCTGTGAACGCGGCTTCCTCAAAGTAGGGGCTCAGATAAGTACAAAAGTAACCAAAATGTTCAATCGGAGAATATACCCAGGCTTAGCCTGAAAAAGCAAACCGGTGGCTATGGCAATGACAGGCGCACAGACACTCCATGAACACAAACGCATAAACGGATATTAGACTTATTGAAGTCATAAGGTCCGACCATGGTCGAGGCCATTGTCTTTCAAGTTGTGGACAATGCAATTCATTAACGGCAAATCAGCCACCCCAACCACGGAATAATATATTAAACGGTAAGTGGTTTTTCGACCCAGGAGCCGCGCTCACAATCTGTTAACTCGGATTTCAGGATCTAAGGAGCCTCCGATTAACCAATCTGGCACGGTTCGTCGGCCACCAAGCGCAACCATCAAATGGAGTAATGAAAAATCCCAGGTTTTTCAATGCCGAATGGGTAGAGCCGGAGCTTGATGTTCCAGGAATAATGATCAGTGAACACAAGCTGCGAAAATATGCTGGCGGTAATCACCATATTATGGGAATGATTATTTTACATATGTGTATGGGTGTTTTAGACAGTGTCAGTGTTAAACGCGTATTAGTAATGGGGTAGACCTGTAAATATCAGCTGGGGGAGTTTGAGACGAGCTCGATAATTCAGCATTTCGCGTCATCCAAGTGTACTCATTCCCGGAACTCTTTGTAAGTGGTGGTGATATCCACGGCGACTCAACTGAAACTCTTCTGTAAGTGGAGGTGATGTAACCCACTCTCACTCTTTCATCTCCTTGTGAGACCCATTCAGGTCGATTGCTAGCTAGCGACGTAGCATGCTGATGGGACCAAGCATTCATAATCATCTTCGGGATACTAAAAGGATAACGGACGATGGTTTACCAGTCACATTTATTAACCAAACCTACCCCTCCTCCTCCCTACACAGTCACTTACTCATTCGATCGGTAGGAGGGCATATGCCGGCTATTACACTTTGATGCATCAAGATCGCATCATGGAGCAGTTAGGGAAGACGATTAAGACATTGGGGAGAGATTAACAGGAATTATGACAGAGATGAATATTCTACTTAATTACTAAACTAATTTTCCACCGAATTGCAACTGTGCAAACTTACAGTAATTGCTTAACCTTCTTCCTTTTACATACCAGGTTATTTCCCGCCGCTCTCTATTTTGAGAGTGGCCCCAACGCCTGTAAGCTGACGCTAAATACAGTAAATCAACCCGCAAACCTGGGTTTTCATCTTTGAACCCCAGATTTAAGAGCAGTTCTTGGTTACATTATATCTGCAGAGTAAAAGATATTAGGTTATAACGCATCACATGCGTTATTGTGGACATTCTTGGTTATCTTTCCGCAGTAATGTGTCTTTGTATCACTTAGGTTAGCCCATATACCTACCATTCGCTCTCTCTGATATGTAGTATATGTATTGTGATGCAGTCCAATGTCCATCCAAAAGCTTTCAGAAAGACATTTCACCGTCTAGGTTTTTCCGGGGGCAAATTAGCCAGATTAGCCCGCTACGAAAAGCTCCTGATGATTTATTGCTTCACCGGAAATGCAAAACCCATTTTCGTATAACACATGAAGTCCAGTTTAATGTATCATAGCAGCAGACTGTGGGATCCACTTGCAATTGTTCGATGTTTCGATAGACTTTGGGTATTTTGACATAGTCTCGGCACCGACGAATCATTTGGATTATCCGTGAGGGGACTCCAATAACATGCCGAGGCTGGTACAACCCAACATTTCCTGCCTAACGCAGCTGAACATAGTGTTTAGAAAAAACCCTTAATCAGCCAATGAAACTATTTGATTTTTTTGAGGGCGTAAAAGCGTTTAGTTATTCATAGGATCTTTCTATGTACTCCCGCGTGTTTACACGTCCTAATATTATAAGTGTATACGCCTGCCGAATACAGAACAATCCGGTCGAACGGTAATAGCATTAGGTTTGATTACACACCAAATTGCTGTGGCCTTTCAACTAGCGTGTCCGTTAGGGTGTTTTCGGCCTCGGGTTACGGGCTAACTGTTATGGGATTGAAAGGCAAGTTAATCGTCTGTCCGGCTGTGAAATTGGGAGATTATCATAAAACCGGGTTGAGCTTCAAGGGAGTTAGTTTTAAAAAGGAGTTTAGGAAGGATGAGTTCTTATAGGTCCGAGTCGAGCGGCTAAGGGCGCGTGGGCATATGGAGGATGTGAGGGAGGCGCTTTTGTAGTTCACAGGCGGTTAAATCTGGGGATCCCAGCCTTGAAACTGCTCTCATTTCGGTCAGGCTCCGGGGTGTATCAAATTCCAGTGCGGACGTTTTAGTGGTATTATATCACCACTGATGGAGAAACAAACTATTTCAAAACGAAGACACGCGACTGTTTTTTTAGAATCTTCCACTTATTGACTTCATAACGTGCATAAAGCCCTCGGCTTTATCTCCTATTCGTAGCGACAATCCTAAATACCATTCTTCTCTCATTTTTGCCTGGTCGTCGATCAGTCAATCAGTTGCTTAGTTAGTTTATCGTGATCGGAAGCATACATATAAGCTCTGAAGGAGGTGCTAATACATATAACAACTGTTTCGACGGTTTATAGAGTCGTTATTCATCCGATTTATAAATTATCACAATAAGGCAAAAGATACACGATATGATCACGTGCTGCTTGAAAGAATAACACATCAAAATAGCTACTTCAAACCATTTCACCACGTTGACAGTTTGTAACTGTTGGAATATTAACGATCTTGATAACTTAGTGCAGAGTGAAAAAGTTTGCAGACGTCGGCACAAAGGTTGTACCGAGAGGTCTCGGACGACGATGTTAAATTGTTCAGAAGTGATCTTGACCTGATTTCCAAGTGTTCTTCTGATTGGCAGATGTTCAACGCTGGCAAGTGTAAAATAATGCATGTTGGTTTCCAAAATAGTGATGCCTCATTCAGTTTGACTGGTCAGGATATCCAGCTGGTGGACTCGGAAAAAGATCTTGGTGTGTTTCGAGGCTTCGTTGAAACCTTCCAAGCAGTCTGCTGAAGCTGCAAGGGAAGGCAACTGAATTCTTGGTCTGATAAAGCGGCATTTCACTTCTTTGGATGAGGATATAGTTTTCAGACTCTTCAAGCAACTAGTGAGACCTCACCTGGAGTATTCGAGTGTGGAGCCCTCATTCCGTGAAAGATAAGCAGTTGATTGAAAATGTTCGAGAGGGCTACTAAATTAATCAGTAGCCGAGAGATTTCTCTACGAGGAAAGACTCAGGCGTCTTGGGATAACTTCAATGGATCGAGGCTGTTTCTGGGTGATTTGATCCAGGTCTTCAAAAGTGGCCATGGACTTGATGGCTTGGCATTCGATGACTTCTTGAGTTTTCCAATGTGACTACTACTCGTGGGCACCACCTCAAGCTTCGAGGTACTCGCTGTAGATTGGATCTTCGGAAACACTTCTTTCACAGATAGTCATCAACGAGTAGAATAGCCTTCCGGAAAATGTTGTTATGTTTAGTAGTGGAAATGCCTTCAAGAACGCCCTAGATTTATTCTTCAAAATTGTGGCGAATTATGTAGCTCCTGGCTCGTTTGCACTTTTTGGGTTGTGGTTTCAGGTCGTTCATGAGGACTATGTCCTTCCTGACCCTTCCTCACTAAGTTATGGATTGCTCACTCGTTCAATACTGCTACCCTTTATTTATCTCAAAATTACAATGAAGAGATTATTCCAGATGATAACCTGTAAATGTCTGGGTCTATAACATCCTCTCCTGGTAAGATTTACGTAAACGTCATTATATGCTAGATCTAAATGGCTTTGCTATAGTTTCGTAGACCATGCATGATTCTCATTCAAATTTATGAAAATAGTTGCTACAACGAGCACTTTAACTCTCTATCTGGACCCACTCTTGATTGTGAGCACATTTATAACTCCTACAATACATCGCATACCTCCATTTAGCACAAGCTGTAACGAGAGGACATCTTCCATCCTCAAAAAGAAATGGAAGGTTGGTTATCACCTGTATCTGATACCTTGAACAAATGCTTGGTTCTAGCCCTCGCTCTCAATGCAGTGTTCTACTTGAATGACCAGCATTTCTGTCTTTGGCCTTCGCTGGACTCAGATGCCTCTGCCCCCGCAACAACCAAACCGGTCGTGTTATCGTTGTTTACAACCAAGTAGTTATTATACCTATTCCACTAGATAAGTGGTTTACTGAATGCTAGTACTGTTCTTGTATTGTGAGACTTGATTTTTCCAGACCCATTTAGAGGAGACCGATTTCCCTAGTCTAGAATGCTGGCGTTAGGTTTCAAGCTGACGCACAGCATTTTTGTCTGTTTAACTAATCACGTTTGAAGGACAACAATGTCAACAATCCGACACTCCTTTCTTCTCATTTTAATTCTAGCTCAATATTCGTAAAACTGATAATTTCCGACTTATATGATTAGTCACGAATTTCAACTGAAAATCTACTAATCACATCACGTGAGAAAATGGCTTCAGACAAAATTGCCTTCTCATATTGTACGATAAATTGTTGTTTCTACTCTATCAGAACCAGTGTGTAATTTCATATACCCAATGTACCATATTAGATTCCAGGAAAATTAAGAAAAAACAATAAATATACAATTGTCTGTTTAGTTAATCAATTGTTGTCGAATCCACCATTATTGGAGGGACGATGAAGATACTAGTACCTTCCACCCATCTGGTGACACTCCACCGAATCAGTAGGTATCTCTAGGCGAATAGGTTCAAATAGGTTCCTGGTTTAGGTGATGAAGAGCCATGACGATTTTTCGAAGGTAAAACAATATTCGATTTTTTGCTAGGATAATTGTTAACAGAGACAATGATCACACGTTGATCGTATTCTAACAACCACTATACAAGCAACTATGATTTTTCCTATGGACTTTTACATATTCCTCGTTATGTGATAAAGTTTTAGTCTAATTACGACTCTAGCTTGTCCACACTTTGGGGAAACTGTAACAATATTCCAGGTGTTCGATGAAAGCTGTCCACGGCTGATGCGATAGCGAAATAATACGACAATTACCTTTACAAAGCCTCACGCACGGTGTTTTCAGCCCCTCAGCAATAACAACAATACTCTTGCGATGCGTGACAAGCAACCAGTGCTCCCAAGGTCCAGGAAATTACAAGAATTGTGATAATTATAGGAAGATCAGTCGAAGTCGCCCTTCAATGGAACATTACTATAGAGACAAACACATCGCTAGCATCAAAACCATTGAATACTAATAACCCCTACTGATCAGTTTTTTTATTCCTTGAAGAATAAGAGGAATCTTTGCAGTCATGACAGTTTGTGTGTGTGTGCGTGTGTGTGTGTATGTGTGTGTGTGAGTGCGTGCGTGTGTACGTTTGTGCGCCTATCCTTGTTCACACGATAACTCGAGGTTCCTATTGTTTCCGGTGTGAACCGGTGTCAGTTTGGGAGAGAAAATGAAGAAATTGTGAAAAATTGATATTCTAGCTTGTATTGTGTTCCAACTTTTAAACACGATAACTCGACCCGCCTGGATGGATGAGGCTAATACACGGTATGTGAGTTCCCCATAATGGGCACATGATCCTCATTGTTTCGAGGTCAGGTCAAAAGTCATTTTTTAGGTCAAGAGGGGTCAAAGTCTGAAAACTGTGTTAACGTGATAAGTTTCGAATGCCTGGTCTGATCAGGTTGAAATTGGTATGCAGCTTCCTTAGAGGGAGACAATAACCCTATGATTTTTGGGTACGACAGAGGGAATGGGCTAGGTTGGAGCATAGGAGTTTTTGACAATGTTTTTGAGTTTTGATCATCGGATCTCTAGGCTTTTTGGCGTTCTGGTTTTCTATTGCTCCACAAATAGGTTTTTCCTGAGGCAGCTAATGGTATTTTATTGTACATTTCATGCATTAGCTTGTCGAATAGTATCATTCGAGTATATCATTTGTGTGTGTATATGGATATTAATAGAAAACTGAACAATTATATTCCCTTTAATGGAATATTACTATACACACAGCACACATCGCTAGCATCTAAATCACTGGATATCAACAACCCTACCTGACCTTTTTTTATGGCTCCACGAATAGGTTTTTTTTTTTTTTTTCGTGAGGCGGCTGATAGTATTTTATTATACTTTTATGCATTAGCCTGTCAAACTAGTACTCATCTGGGTAAATCCATTTTCAGTACGGTTTTTAGCTGAACTAGGAAACTGGAGGAAACACTGCATTAGTTGAATGTGCGCGAGAATTTTGTAATATGGAACATAAAAATGTGGTCCTATTTTAGAAGGTTTTTATAAGACGCTAGTTCGCAATATCTTAGAATATATGAACACATCGTTTTTGAACGCGTCACGCCCCTGTTTGTTCCGGTTTGAAATCTATGGGTATCGTAAGTGTATGTTGCATTGATAGTGCAATGTAGCAAAGAGGCTGAGAAATATTTTGTTTTTCTATAGATCAGCCTTCATAGTAATTATCAGTCATAGTTGCCCCCTTGAATTTTTCTTGCCTCTCATAATTAACTGCCTTCGGCAGCTATGGGGTCCTTGTATTCTTATCAGTGTCTGTTGAACCGGCGTTAGCGTATGTCACGTGACGCTTCCGAATATTCCTCTCTATTACCTGTTTTTGTGTTCTTTTGTGTCTTTTGTTCTACGACAGGGTAACCGCGATGTACGGTAAATATCTCGGAGTAAAATATGTAGATCGATTTGCCTGCAGGACTGATTGGGTGAATAAAAGAGATGTGTGGTGTAAGCTTTGGAACAAAATGACATCATTGTGCAATTCCGAAAAATCTAGGGCACTGTCAATTCTCATTTCCTCTCACGTATTACAATAATGTTACCACTACCACTAGAGGGGAAATATATTACCTGCGAATTTAACAGCTTGTCTTGTACGAGATGTTGGTTGCGGTAACACAGATGTAGACAGTATTGGTTCGATGTAACGGGGTGCTTTTAATGGGTATTCGCTCTTACAATGTGACATCAATTCCACAGATTCCTTCACTGCATTAAAGCATGTTTGTCAACTGCATTAACCAAATCATTTTATTCTATAATCTTTCAGCGATTTTTCACAATCCTCGGGATATTTAGGGATCACAATGGCAGGTGGTACTACATCTGGCAGAATATCGAAAAGGCTGTCGGGCTTTCCTTGAAATTGGTTGTGTCAATTTGAATACATTGATTTCTTGGAAATACAATGAAAAAAATTCTAACTGAAACACGTTATGTTCTTTATAGTTCAGTGAAGAAAACAAAACAGAAGAAATTGTTCTATTTCCAGGAATTCCCGTTTACTCAATGTTGTATGTACCAACAAAGTATGAAGCCAATAGGGAATTGCATTGTTAATGAAAGCAGAGGGCGACTGTGGATTCCCTTTCTAATTGAGAGGCAGGCCTATAATCCCCTAGTACACAGAAAAAGAGTCCCGGTTGCTTTTGCTAAAGGTCGCATATTCTTCCGGGAAAACGGCAATCCAACTATCAATAATAATACACACCCAGCCTCATCAACTCTATTATTGCTCTTGTAGTATTTGGCATCGAACCCCCAACTTCGTGGATTCTCAAGGAGGTCGCTATACAATTTACTCTCGAGGAGTGTAAAACATTCGTCTTCGTCGTCAATACAAAATCAACTCACACATGCACCTGATTCTGAATTGTGTCTTGATGTCAATACCACACGACATCCGTGGCTTCTGTACGTACTTGATAATTATGCCCACATCTTCAGTACATGATTTGTATTACTCAGTTCATCTGACGTTTTCTTCAGCTGCGGTGAAGCACCTCTATAAGCCATCATGGCTCTCCGTCCGTTCGTTCGTTCGTTCGTTCGTTCGTTCGTTCGTTCGTCCGTTCGTCTGTTCGTCACTTCGTCCGCTCGTTTGTTCTTCCAAAACGTACATGCGATCAGGTTGACACTTGGTGGGTGGATGAGGCATGCCACTGGCTAGGCTGAGCATCCCTGCCAGTCTTCCCCCACAGCGATTGCCATTCAGCTCTCTGTGAGAGAGATTTGTTTTCATTACTCCCTATCTCTGCAGAGCAGGCAACAGCTAGAGAGGGACTGTTAATTTATCGTCAGCAAGTGGAGACTAATAGAGGCAATAGGGGATTTACAGGCAGTTCTGCGAGAAGATATGTCATCACCTTCTTATTATGTAGGTGTTGGCTGGACTTTAGCCCTGTGTGGAAATACATACATGGTGGAATGAATTAAGGCAATGGGGGATTCATAGGCATTTCCAAGAGTGTTTCCACTGTTCACTGCTACAAGGCCTAGAATCATTTGCTGGGTACATATAGCAAATATACAGGCCTAGGAATGAATTGTGCTGAGTACATATACTTTTCTGGGCACATATAGCAAATATCAGGGCAATGTTCAAAGTCATTTCAAAGTTATGCCAGATGGTCAGTTAAGGTCAATTGAATGTGAACATACAATAAATGTGGAATGGAAGAACATGATGTGTATTCGTCAGGGAAATTTTGCCGTCCGCAGCTACCAAAACGTTTTGCTTTAATTATTGGAAGGTCCGGACCAGCATACGGCATCACATATATCCGTATATCCGTATATTCCAACTGACTGACTACATTTTATACGCCAAAGGACAAACATCTACATAATATAAATGATTGCAACTATCTGCGCAATAAATTCGGGCAGAATGTCCGGTTTACTACCTCTTTCCACACCCACACTATCCAGATAAATGATGGGGTTCGGGTAAATCTTTATAGCTTCGTGTCGTGTGAGAGATTGCAGCCCCGTAACTTTCGTTCTTCGTTTTAACGACCTTGAATCGTATCGTACAGGCTAGCCATAAACCAGAATTCGTATACGTGGAATTAGTAACGTGTTCGTGAGAGAAGCCAACCTCGGGGTGAAACGGGAGATACGTGACGAATGGGGGCAATTCATAAGATTGAATATCCCCTTTTGGCAAAACCTTCTAATTCCGACCAGGACGTAGCAAGGGTCCAATGGATTAGGGGTTGAAAGCTTCAAGTCCAACCTTGAAAGAAACAAATTCTTACTAACTGCGGTAGTTTCCGGAAAGGGGGAATAACATTATGGTGTAATTTAGCCAATGTCGCCAGGATAGTCGGGGAGTGTTGCTCGACATATTGCGAGTAAATTTATGAGGGCTATTAAATATCATAATATCGGCAGAGCGCCACCACGGTTGAACGACTAGCACCCGCGAAATTGGAACATAGTGCCTCTCATATCACCAGAGAAGCCTTCTCCAGCCTACGAAAGGGCTCATTTTTTCATTGCCGCAGCGACAAACGTTCACTTCAACTCATTTTCCTACAAATGAAGTAAATTACAAAGCTCTCACAAAATATTTATACCCAACTATTTAAATGGTTGTAAATTTTATATGTTTCATTGATGGAGCTGGGATGGGGCTGGAGTCTCCCTAGATTTGCCGTGAAACTGCGTGGACCAGGGGTACAGGTGACCGCCGAAAGAAGTCACAGTCTGGTGCACTCTGAAAGACACAGATCGAATATTTCCCATTGCCAGGATGCCAGTTTCTCTTAAACTAATTTTCAAAGACTTCAAAGACTTCACAGCTATAGTCTAATGAACCCAAGTACGAAATTTTCATTGACATTTTCCATGCAATTTATACTAGGGTCAGTGCTACTAAGAGCTATTGCGCCTCCAGCCAGACCAAGAGGGACTCCTGAAGTTCCTATTGGGGTCCAAATCCTCTCGGAGCAAGCAAAGTTGGTGCATTCTAGAGAACAGATCGCAATTTTGCACTGCCACACGTGCCCGTTTCTCCGAAAACAATTTATGAACCTTTGGAACCGTAGTCGCAAACTGTCATAAAAATCTAACCGATCACAGATAGTGCGATTTACAGGCGGGGAGGGGGAAACAGTTCTCCTGATGTACCACTGGCTTGGCCAGTCGAATACTCTGATAAGAGGGGGGTCAGCTTGTTCACCCAGAAAACCGTACTGAAAATACTACCATAATTCCAGAATTGCATGAAAACTTTATTATTAGCACACCAGACAACATCCCCATGTTTTTTGAGGTCCAGGTTTGGATGATATTATAGAACGTCTTCAGTTTGTCCGGCACGAACTGGCAGTAAAGCGGAGAAATATCGCAGGCAGTAGCAAAGTCGGTCATGATACTTTCACATGATACATTTAATTCATTTTGTCTGGATTTTCCATACATGTTTTGAATCTGGAGACAGCTGAGAATGCCATAACGCTATTGCAGGTGCTAAACGCAAAAACCTTTTAGCGTTTCCCTTCCTACGGCTTCGTCCCGCAACACTGGTCCTATGGGCGTACCTGATACTTCGGTGGGGGAGCAATGAATATCTCCCCGAATTGCAGAAAAATTATTCTGTACGATACAGGCATAAAACGAATACTGTGCGTGCAGCGCTGCCTGAGCATCTATCAAATTAAAACTCTCTCAGCACAAAATGCTGATTAGGGAATATTTCCGCATGAACTTGCGGTTCATTGCATTTTGTTATTTTTCCGTTCTCCAACAATCGTCCACATATTGCGAGAACATTTGATCATTATATAGGTCCTTCTCACTATACCCTGTTTTTAATTTAATTATAAGAGTCATTTTTTCAGTTACAAGTTGCGGCAGTTTAGTTGGAATTTCTCATGGAAAAGTTTTAATCTCAGTATGGAGAAAAATATGTCTAGGTAAATTGGCTATCTGGATCGCCATGTTGATATTAGTCTAAAGTACCAATAGAGCCGTCGCCGAGCGCAATGCAGAAATCTAAAAATGTACAACAAAAACTACAACAATTCCGTTCATGCTACGGATTTGGCAATTTAGTTGAAATTCTCAAGGAAAGGACCCTCTTTGAAAGAGTATGAAAATGTTCTTAGTTTACCCAGATTTGTCTCAAAATAATTTCAGCTAGAACCGAATATTAACCAAACCCCGGCACGATTCGAATTATAAATGCCAACAGCACCGGCGTGAAGCGCAATTTTTCTGTAGATATTAGATTCCAAATCGACCCCCAAATTTTTATTTTCATCTTGTTTCGAATTGTGAAAATTCAACTAGAAATCTTCAACATGAACATGTCTGTCCTAGTTGGGAAAGTCTTGAATATGGAAACTTAATGTCGGACAAGTAATTAGCCGGAGCTACTTTTCGAAAATTCCGATTGGTCGCTGAACTATGCCATAATTTTGACAAATATCGGGGGTGGACACTCCTCTCCCCCTCCCACCGGCTGTAGTAACGTCCCTTATTCCGACATTGCCCCATCATTGACGACGTTTTTTTTTACGAATTTAGTTAGTGTTACAGGTCCATCTTAGATCTTCTCCGTAGAGGAACGAGGAACGGCATACACCAAGCGCAATTTACCAACTATGAGGCGGATCAATTCTACAGCCAAACGCCAGTTCTACTTCCACAATGACATGGAGCAACCAAAACCCACCAAGGTAGGAATGAAAAGAAGATGTTAAATATTACACTTTTTTCTTGTTTTTAATAGAATCAAAGTTATCAGTTATGCAGTCTTTGCCACAGAAGGTTCTAGGATTACGATAGATCCGCTGCTTATTGTATATTATTAAATGTAGCTTACGTCCAGATTCTGATTTTTCATTTTTATGGAACTCCCTAACGAAGGTCGCTCTATGTAACGTTTGCCTCTACAGAGTTTACTCTGTTTTTTTATAGTTGGTTTCCGGGATTACTCATTTTTTTAAACAAATGCGTGGTTACTCGTAATTCACTGTGCACAGCCACTGAACTGCTGAACGAGTGCCTTATTATTAGAGATGGTTGTTCAAGTGTATCTGTGTTTATGGAGAGTGCTTGATATTCCTGAACTTCACTGTCACTGTACTGTAGGCCGCACCGTTCCAGTTACTGCTCGGAAATGGTTTTTGCAAGTCGAAATTCACGAAATGCGTGATGGTGTCATGTAATTACCGAACCTGCCACGCATGGGAAGGGCAGTGACACCAAAAGTCGGTTATCATTTCTATCCAACGTCTCTAGCGGTCATGACAAAGATATAGGTTACCCGGAAATGCTAGGTAAGAAGGTCAGGTCATTGTGAGAGCAATAAATTTGGAAAACAGTCACTACTGAGATTCAATGGCGGCTGTTTCTGCGGGTTCTTCAAATGATAGGTAAAACATGACACATACCTCCAGTAACCACCCCCGGGAATAGAACAATGATAGTGGACTATAGCATACTTCACAGTTTAGGGTCGTGTACCAATAATTGATGTTGCATGAATTGTCCCAAGGTCCCAGAAAGTGTTTCAAACTATGACAGAAACACAACGGCCGCCATTCGCCATTTTCAAACTTAAAATCGCAATAATGCCTGGAGAAAATATGCTAACGAACACACAGATGTCATATTCTACTACTCGGCATAACCAAACCATAAGAAAATAGATCCACCACTGAGTTCCAATTCCCAACTTGACCTCTGAATTCATCTGCCATGATCGCAGTTGCTTCATCTGATTGTATGATGTATTTTAATTTCGACGGTTGCCAATTCTAGATGATGGTATCCACAATATTTATACTATGGGGAATGTTAACCCACTCAGTCAATCGATACAGGCTGGCAAAGAACGCGGCGCCACTGTGGTCTGTGTGATGGATCTTCGGTGTTCTTTCGTCCATAATCGAGATTCATTACACATCCCCCGGTGGAAGATATATGGCATCGCTTTCAACCTCGGTATATACAGCCTCCATCCAATTGTAACTTGCTACCAGTGGTCCACTTTATGACCAACCCCTGTAGGAAGGCATCAGAATGAAAGCAGGATGCTTTCCTTCTTGAGTAACTTAACACCTCATGGATTCGCCGTTGTCAGTGCGCGTACGCAGAGTGGCCTAATTTTATTTGTTACCGCTGAGTGCTCACCCTAAGCAATTCCAGTCGATTCCATTCAAGATGCCCTTTCTTAGCGTGGTGGTGTGGCAATTGCCACAAGATAAATATCGATGGATCTTCTCACCACCCTTGTGCCGACTGGAAGAAAATGGTACTGGTACAAAAGTTCGATACGCGTGTCAAAAGACTGTCCCATTGACTTTGTACAGGGTTTAGCTCTTGTTTACACCAGTGACGTCATGGGATAATTTTTGACGTAGCAATTTTTGATAGGTTCGTAAACTACGCAGAAAATGCAAAATACTTTCTGTTGCATTTTTTGTGTCATGCGAATCTCCCTCCCGAGAATGTTTGGAAAGAGTGCTTGATCATATCTTCCTTGCTTTTTTTTTTTTTTTTTTTTTTTTGACCGTCTCACCTTTTTGAATTGTATAGGCCTATTTGAGATGAAATTCGCTATAACGATTTCACGATGGCAAACCGCAATATGTAAGGTACGATGGTCAGGAAAAACAACTTTTCATATTTTTGTGTAAGTTATCAAAATGATACAAATGTCATGTAAATTGCCTTCAATCAGAAAAATGGGATTTTGTACCTGTCAGAGGGCCCCCTGTGACTTCACGAGAGACCTTCCCCTGCTGATGTGCCATGAACTGTCTGTATCCTAGCGCTGTCTGTAACTGTTCTTCAGATGCCTAACCCTGAAAATGTCCCCGACAGAGTCACTCCCGTATTTGATCAAACATTTAACGCACGAAAATGTAATCCGTCCATGTCCAGGGGAAATCCTGCGTCAATTTGTCCCCGGTAGAGTAAATGTGGGGATTCCTTTTACGCGTATGTCGGACGCGGAGTGCGGGGACGGGGTTGTGCGGAGTGCGGGGACGGGGTTGTGCGGAACGCTGAGAAATAATGGGGCGTAAACCCATAAACTCGCGGCGCACAGTCATGCGGGGTGCGGGGTTGAGATCACTTGTACATACGAAGGTGAGTACTGACTAGACTGCCATCAATCAATAATAAAGTCATGGGAAAAATTTCCCCTTCAAACTGGTCATACAGAGTTTTGTTGAACAGCTTTCAGCATCATTTAGATTTGTGATAAAGGTCACAAAAACTATCCAAGCCATAAGCCATCCCTCATGGTTTCCTACTTTCTACGCGTGGCGTGTCTGCGTGTAAGGGGAGATTCTTCCCACCAGTATAGCATTCCTCTTTGGTCACTGGTTTATTTCTTCTGGTTGTTAGACACCACTCTGGGGGGGTCGCTTACGTGAATACCACGTACACTAGCCTTATGCCTGACTCTTTGGAATCATGAAAGGATGCAGGGGTCCATTTCAAAATTTTCCACTCCACCCCTAAGACAAAAATAATTTGCAGATGTTTGGTCCTAAACGCCCTGTGCAATCATTGCGGAAGTCAATACTTTGAAGGAGTATGCACTTGGCAGCCCTGCTACTTCGAATATCGATGAGGACCGTAACCCCTTTCCTTCTATTCTTCATCGTTTGTATGGACGGGCCAACAACACAAGCGGCATCATCGCTGGTGGGTGGCACCCGCCATCTGCTGCAGAGATATCGCGCCTACCACCTGAAACAACTCCTCTCCGACGCAAGCATCGAAAGAATATTCTACCAATGTTTCCTGTTGCCATGTGATGAATTATTACGTCCGTACCACTGCGCCTTTTAGAAATTAGAAGCATAAATGTGGCCATCGTTTGTAAACTATGCCTCACATTTGAACACCACTAACAAGAGGCCATGCCTACCAGCTCCGCAAAAATGTGACAATTATTCAATGTTACTAAGGTTACCAGCCAAGGACCGCAACTCTTACTCACATTAAATCAGAAGCCAAATACACATTCACCATGCTCCCGTGAAAACTTTGACAAACGTCAATAAATGCCAATTGGTTTTCATTGATGACCCACAAATGCCCAGAATCTAACTCAGTTAGCCTCGAATCCAACTCGGTTACTTGGAAGTAATTTTCAAGCGTTTCCAATTTCCATGAAATTCAGGCTGGACTTGGAAATAGTTACAGCAGAAATTTGGAACTTGCTGAACCAGAGATACTTGCTGAGAACAGAGAATCAAACCACTGCAGACCTAGCAAGAGTGCAGATCCTAGAAGGCTGGATGTTGCCGTCCAATGTCACCTGAATGCTCCTTAACCAGGTATACACAAGGCTGAAATCGCCAAAAAGGGTCTCGCCTGGTTGCGCGGACTGGGGTTTTATATATTATTCACGTACACTAACACAACCAACACCCAACCCCCCCCTTTAGTTTCATGCAGACCATCGTCATGTCAAACGAACATCCACATATTTTTCACATATAACACATTTCTCAAATTCCTAAATAACTGACCAATGAGATTGACTCTTATTTCGAAAAGTCCCTCACTTGCTTTTTTCTTCTTCAGCCCTCCCCCCCCCCCCCCCACTCCATAATAACCAGTTCGGAATTAAATTTTATCCCTCAGTCAACTCGCTTCTTTGACCCAAGAAATCCAACTTGAAATGTTTCTAAAAAATCCCTTTAGGCAGCCCGGGCTTCTTGCCTTTTGAGGAATATTTCCTTCATTATCATTGCCTTTTTTTTAAGCAGCCAGGGCATGCCTTCCTACCCCAACCCGGCAGGCGGCGAACACCCTCCCCCGCCTTCCCCCACACACCAACAAACTATCCCCACGGCGCAGTCAAGGATGTCCCAAAATTAATCTTTAGGAAACCTAACATTGTCCTCCAAGCAGAAGAGGGGGAAAAATTTTAGCAGCATTTTTGAATGTCTTGAAACCTAATCAATTGGTTGAGTAATAAGGTTTTGCTTGTGTGCAGCTTATAACAGCGCACTTGTCATCACGAGCTTACGGTTTACTCGTTCCGCAGTACTTTATTCTAACAAAAGCTGTTATATGATGGATTTCAAATTCATGAACATCAAACACTCAGATCCAGAAAATGTTGACGGACCATAACCTGCCGAGTTCCGCGAAATTCTTACAGTTTGAAATAATGGAATATATTATGCAAATTAGGCACATACAATGGACCTCAAAATACCAAGCTTTTAACCGTTACAATATCTGGATCAAGGTGGATCACATCTACCAATTTTGTAAAAATCCCACAACTTTAAAAAAATTGCATAAATTGGCAAATTAGACACATTAAATGACCCTCCATTGACCCCCCCGACTTCTCTTTTAACTTTCTCGGGAACCATGGTAGACCGACCTCCCCAGTTTGTGAAAATTCTGACCAACTGAAAAATTCGCATATTATGCAAATTAGACCCTTAATTAGCATACTTCAGGCGAAAAACTGATCCGTTCATCTACCTGTTATCCAGGTCCTACATGGCCACAACTACATAACTGCAGCACATACGGTTCTTGCGTGATCCTTGCCTATGATCTTCGATAAATATATACAATAAGCTAATCACCCACCTTAATGACTTTGCTTGCCAAAAAATTGATCAAATGTGTACACCCAGCCCGGTGCTACTGCTCCCACAATTTTGGTCATAATCGGCCTCACGGTTTGTGAGAAAAATTCCTGCTAGGAGAAAGTGGACATACACACACGCCATGGTGACCACTGTGTCTCTTCTTCCTGAATTTCATCCAGGCGAGACAAAATGCCACATTGCCTCTATGTGGTACCACAATATGTTGTGGGGGTAGTTACAGACCTGAACAGTACATGGCAATAGCCTACCCCTCATCAAACCACAGGTACACACAATCCGGAGAGTGCACAATTAAGTTGCCTATATGCAAGTTAGCCTCCCAATTACATAATTCCACTGTACGCCCAACGGCCCAACCAGTCAATGTAACAGTAGCTTCATCCTTCTATGGTCCTGGTATAATTCGACTGATTTGGCTAGCAAGTAGTCCAACAATGAAATAAGCTAGACAGGAAAAATATGAAAGGAAACACAGACACACATGACAGAGTGATCACAAGTCTCATCCTGAATCATTTAGGTGAGACAGAACACATGGCTGGGAATGGATACAAGATGAAATCTGTAGACGAATGCTCGTTTTATTTACCTGGGTTATATTTAAACAAATATATCATGTTTTTCACAGAACCCTACAGTGGCAGGTTCGTTTTAGTAACCAAAAATGGAAGTATAACACAGTAAACATGCAGTTTCAGTTACCGGATTTCAGTGGCAATGGTAATTTTTATTAATATATTATATCTCTATAGCTGGGTTCAGGGAGCCAATTAAGGCCCATCTGAAAGGACTATCAGTGAACTTCATGACCCGACCACTTATTGGAACCTGGAGGTGTGGAAGTTGTGGAAATTCAACGTGACTGTTCCAAGCAGAGACTTTTTTTCAAATATTCTGTAACAACCCCGGAACGGTCCCACTTGCCTTATAGAGCACGGCTGGTTGCCATCTCACATCAACCCTGTAAAGTTATTCAACTATTTTGTTTTCATTTGAACACAAATGCAACTGCAATCAAACATCTGGGATTATGTCTATAATTTGAAACTATTTATCAATTTAATCTCAATTTTCCACTATTGTGATGAAGAGTGAATGGAACTCACCATCAGCCATAGGGATAACAGTGACCCACTTGCACCGAAAAGAGTAACAATAGTAACCTATTCAGTCAGTTTATGTTAGTAGTGACCTACTCACATGAGTTTATAGTGATAATAGTGACCTCCTCAACCTGAGTATATAGTGATAGTAATGACCTCCTCAACCTGAGTATATAGTGATAGTAGTGACCTCCTCAACCTGAGTATATAGTGTAGTAGTGACCTACTCCACTGAGTTATAGTGATAGAGTGCCCTACCAACTGAGAATATAGTGATAGTAGTGACCTACTCACCATGAGTATAGTAGTGGATATTGTAGTGCTAGTCACCTGAGTATATAGTGGATAATAGTGACCTACTCAACATGAGTTTATAATGAAATAGTTGACCTACTCCACCTGAGTATATAGTGATAATCATTGACCACTCAACATGAGTTTTAGTGATAATAGTGACCTACTCAACCTGATATATAGTGATAGTAGTGACCTACTCACATGAGTAATATAGTGAAATAGTGACCTACTCAACCTAGTATCTGTGATAATAGTGACCTACTCAACTGAGTAGATAGTTATATAGTGACCTACTCAACCTGAGTTTATAGTGATAGTAGTGACCTACTCAAGAGTTTTATAGTGATATAGTGATCAACTCACGCCTAATATACTTATGAGAGTGACCTACAGACTTACTCTGAATATAATGATAATAGTGAAATCTAATCACGCCCAAGTAATATTATAAGAATATGATACTTAACTCTGTGCTTGTATATGTATGGGGGGTTATCCTGGAAAAAGAGGACGTGTGCAACGGTGGACAATTTTAACAAGGTTGGTTCCCTCCTTTTTTCTAAAAGCATATATAATAGAGGTGGGTATAGTTGCCAGTCTCTAAGTGTGCCACCTTTAAAATGAAACTAATCGGTGATAATTTATGTTGATATAGGCTGAATTGGACCATGTCTTTTGGGGTGTACAGTTACTAATTTTTTTTCTTAAAATGTGACTTGACTTTCATGACCCATTTTCCTAATTTCAAATTCTCCAGACCAATGGTGGACCACACTTGTTAACGTGTTCATGGAAAAACAACAAACATGTTTGGCATACCATAGCAATTATATACATTGAATAATCCACAGACCACTATCATTTGAGAAGGGATTATTTTTTGCATTGAAAAAAATTTGAGAGAATTTGACATTACGTAGATTTTGATTTTGGGAGAGTGACTCCATCCTCATCAGCATAGCTGAGAAAGAAGCATTTCATCAGCATCCAAGGTTTGTGCTCAAATTTGTTCTTTAATGCTTCTTGATCAGGCCCCTAGAACTAACTCCACATCAGTCTCTTTGGGCACTCTTTGACCCTCTTGCGACTGGTCCGATGAATGTGGTTGAGGGTGGGAAGCTGGTACAGAGATGCAGGTCGGTTCAGAGTAGTTCTGCTTCGGGGAGCAGCTGGAGAGGACCATAGTCAACTGGAGTCGCCCTAATACTGTCGACTTCATTGCTATGAGATGAATAAAATATATTGATATTGTGCATTTGCCTCCAATGTGTCACCGTCAGATCAGTTTAATGGCCCATCCTAGTGGCTTGGAAACTGACGAGTTCATTCACCACTTGCATGGGAGGGGGGAATGGCATGGCGATGTGGCCCCGCGCCTCTCTTCCGTTTTGTTTACCCTTGTGTAGCGGGTGGGTATGAATTTTACTGACTAGGCCTGAGAATCTTTTATCATGCACAATTGTCACATGGGAACATTTTCCTGATTAGTTAGCAATTTGCATTATTGAAATTTATCAGACAGTTTATCACTCACAATATTGGGCCCCCTTCTTATGACCAACACTCATTGGGGTTGTGTGGCCTTACGCAAGATAATGAAGCTAGTCTAAAGTTAGGTTCATGTGTGTTCATCTGTCGATCGGTAACTCAGTCAGCCATTGCCATATGCACCATACAGTATATACACGCACAGAGTCATGTGACAATCAGATGGCCGATTGATGGTTTGGCAGTATACTTTTAATTCCCTCATCCCAGGTCTGGAACCATGGTGCCATCCCTGGCTCCCAACATTATATCCCCCCCCCCCCACACTTATTCCGTGGCTTTCTTTTTCTTTTCCCGCCTGTTTTTCTTCACATGAAGGGTAGGATGAGTTCCCGTCAAGACCTCAGCGGGACCACCGCACCACCCCCCTCTGGAAACCTCCCCTCCTACCCTGCCACTCTCAACAGCCCCAGCACTCCCCTCCCCCGGCCACTCGCTATCAACCACATATCTCCTGCTTTGCATGTCACTGTATTGGGTGACGCCGATCGACACCACACAACCCTCCCATCCCCACTGTCACGCACGCTGCTATTGTTAATGGGGCGGGCATCGTGGATTCAAACTAAAATAATGGTTTTGTAGGTCCCGTACATGGCGGCAAATAGGACAGAGAAGCTCATTACCAGAGGTCGATGACTTCCCCGATACGTCACCACCCGGTACATTCATCAAAACCCAAGAATTTATCACTAAAACCCGCTTTTCACCGCCAACCTCCCTCATACCCCTGTTTGGCGTTCCATACTCTCTGCAAAATTGTGCATTTTGAAGCATTGCACAATGTATCATCCGATAAATTTATCCGTACGATAAATTTACGACTTAGAATCGGTGCCGGAGTACAGAGGTGTCCACTGACCCTAACCTTGTGATGCACTCTGACCCTGTTCACCCATGTCAACATGTTTGGACACTACATCGTCCCTCCCGGGCACTGATTCTACATTAGGCCAGTTAAAATTTTCCAACTTGGACGTCTGATAAATTGATCGTACCGTATCGCAAAGGTGTGAACACTCCGCTTTTCACTCGGATGTCCGATAAATTTCATTGTAATCCTATTGACTTTGTATCGTGTCGCACACGTGTGAACAGCCCTTTACCCTCCCTAACGCTAACCCAGCATAATCCACAACACTATCTCACCTTCCAGCTACACATGGGGTAGACATTATGCAATCATGGCCAATATATTATTTCTCATTTCCCTAGTGCTAGGTTATGTATCAGTTATCTTAGTATAGCCCTGAAGTTGGGTATTGTTTATTATTAACGCTAGGCTGAGGGGGTACGCAGCGTAGGCCTAACGTTAGGCCTACACACAACCACTCATCTCATTCTCAGTTTGTCATTCTTGCTGTGACTTGTCCTTTCAGTGTCTTGGACGGGACATTTATTTCAACCTCCTGCATTGATAGATGTTCCATAACGGATGAATGACAGTCAAGTTAGCCAGAATATCCGTAAAGCCTAGGCTGATAATTCCACACTCCGTACGGAGAGACTAGTACTAATTTTGACCAAATTATAGCTTAGTCAGTCGCATGCAGTCGTCGTGCAAAGTAATAGGTACCGAAGACTGACGTTCGCGCTATTTCGTCGTACCACCCAGCCTATGTCTATGTAATATAGCATCGTGAGTACTATGTCTACAATAGGCTACTGTCATAGTTTACCATCGATGTCCTCTCTCCCCATTTTCTTCCGCACTTCTCCGAATTATGAGATGCAAATGGCATCTCGATAGTTCTGGGAGGCCGTATATAGTACAGAGGGGGTGGCGCCTAACGAGCTTCAATTAATTTGGTCAGTTTCCACCACTGAAATATCGATTTCGATCGTGGCTCTTAACTTTTTCTTCGGGAGTGGGTCACGCCAGTAGAAGAGACGAAATTATCAGGTGGGATGATTCATAACGCAGACGAACCGGTATTGCGCATACCGTCCGGGGCTACCAGGAGCGATCGCTTGCTGCAACTGCCGCCTCCGCGATATCACGCATTCCGCGTCCCGTACTTATGGAATCAGGACCATTGAATTCTAACGGGAGCAATTGAGGCCCGCAACCCGGTCCCCGCCACCTCGCCGTCCGCATACGCGTAAAAGGAACCCACCTTAACTCATACCGTAAAAGTGTCAGACACTCAGTAGCAAAACGCACTCGAGGGTGATCGGCGTGTCAGTCCGGGAGTGGGGGACATTTTTCAATTGTTACAATATATTGATGCGCGTTGCCTGTCAGTATTAGTAGTAGTAATTGAGTCTCGTCTATCCGACATGCTCCCAGTGATCAATCTCCGCCACGCATCACGATCTTGCGCAGGTTCATTGTCTTCTCAAACTGTTAATGTTGATGTCCCTGAATTGCGATTTGATTTTTTCCGAGCAGAGTAGTCACCGGTCTCCCAACTGGCTTAGCATATGTCTCAATGCTTCTATCAGAGCGATCTTCGCTGGAGCTTTCCTCTTGAGTCTCGCGACGTGACCCAAAAATCTCAAACGTCTATTGCTACTAAGGAAGACAAGGGCCCTGATTTGGTCCAATCCGTAGAGTTCATCGTTTGGTGTCCAATTGTTATGGTCCATCTGATGTTGAGAACATTGGCGGAGTAGTCTTTTTGGATGTCAATGTTGTTGATCAAGCACAGTTCTTCGTTTTACCCACGTTCTCAATTATCAAAACTATCTGTATAAAGGACATCGATAATCCGGAGTTTGATGCTCGTACTTTTCGGTTGCTCTTGAGAATTGTTGAATAGAGTGTTGAAAGCGTGAGTGTTGGTTATATACCAATTTTCTGTTAATGTCTTTCTTCGGTTCCCAACAAACTTCCTACATATTTACATTTACATTTCTTCAACTTCCGTTGCCTCTCCAGTTAATACTAATATCGCCATGACTCCTAGGCCCGGCAATCCACGCTAACGGCCCTATGCTTAGCTGCACGTTTGGGGGTAAAATGGCAGTACGCGCGGTTTTTGCATTGTCTTCAGACGCGCCTAATAAAACTACCAATGAAAATGTCCCCGAAAGAGTACCACAGACCGTAGCTGATCGAACACTTTAACGCAAGAAAATGTAATCCGCGCGTCCGTCCATGTCCAGGGGAAATCCTGCGTCAATTTATCCCCGGTAGAGTAGCGCAATACCGTAGATTGCAAACTTTTTACGCACATGAAGGTGATCGCGTGTCATTCCGGGTGCGGGGGGACATTTCTAATTGCTTCAATATATTGCACGCGATGCCTCTCCGTTGATATAATAGCTTCCATGTTTGTATCCAACCTGACGCGTCCAGGATTATTGGAACATATAGCACGCCCGAAATCACTGACGCGAAAAGTACACGTGTTTCGATTTTTTTGCGCTCAGCCGTTCGAAAGTATCCGGATAGAAAATATGTATACTAGGGCCATCAACGCGTGCAATCGTCGTCATCGTCGTCTACGCTTTCCGGCTAGGTTGCCATTGCGCGTGTAGATCATTGATTTCCGATTCATTGCTAGTGTAACATAGTCCCGTGGTGCTTCTTTGATAACTTGCTGAAACTAAACCAAGTTTAGTTTCCGGCCCGTCCAACTGGTCTCTTGTGTTCGGTTCATTCCTTTAGTGCTTCGACGTGCATGATTTTTCTCCCGGAGTCTGCAAAGATGGCCAGCCAGTTAGAGCGTCTCCGTTTGATGTTCTGCTCCAAGGTTCACTGCTTTTTATTTCATAGAGATTCATCGTTTCTCAGTCTGTCCTGTCTTGGTTATATTTAGTGTACTTCTCAATAAAGACCTTTGGAGAACGTTTATTTGTGTCTTCTAAAATTTTGTTGTGAGTGTCCCAAGTTTCGCTTTGTCTAGAAAAATTGAAGATCTGTATGCATTGAAAATCCTCTCTTGGTGGTGATATTCATTCTCCTGCTCTGAAGAAATTTTTGGACTTGATTATAGGCATGATAGCGAGACCTGTTCTTCTTTTGAAATTTCTTCAGGTCGAGTAGGTTACCACGGACTTGAAATTTCCATTATGTTGATCCATCTCTGGCTGACTTTATATTCTTAAGTCTTGTCTCATTTATGGTGAATTACGGCCTAAGCGTTCTTGGTACGTTTCCTTAACTTTCGTGATCGTCCTATTTGTTGTAATCAGCTATGTATCAGCATATTGCCGATCAATCATTAGAGATTGGCTTTGTTGTAGCTTGATAAAGCGTGATTCTTCCAGATGCTCTGGGGAGGTGATATGGACTGTATGAGTTTCTCTAGGAATTGCGTAGTTGTGTTCATCCTCATCTCCTCTCTCCTGAATGCAGTGATTTGGCCAGGTACAAGTAAAGGGCACTGCACTTGCACAATCTCCTGTGGGGCTCCCTGTGTTAGTTGTGAAAATATCCCCCAATTCTTTGTCTACTCTAAACTTGTAATTGTTCATCCTTTAGCAGTAGAGAGAACATGTGTATAACCGTCAGCAGCCAGAAATTCTTCAGGTATTCCATAGGATATCTCTCTCTGATACTGTCAAAGGCTTTGCTCATGTCTAGATATACAAATACCATTGAAGCAATTGAAAAATGCCCCCGCACCCGGATGATACGCCATTTCATTCTCGGTGCGTAAAGTGTTTGACAATCTTCGGTATGGCTACTCTTACGGGTAAAATGATGGCTTAAATTCCCATCTGCCATGGCCTGACGCGCGGATTACATTTTCGTGCGTTAGGGCCGTTAGCGTGGATGCCAGGGCCTAGCCAACGAACGCACACTCACGCGTCTGTTTCTCTGGAGCCAGGTTGGGGGTGACGTGTGTTAGCGCGTGAAAGGTAAGAAAACGCCCCTGGCCTCAGCATTTGACTGTATCTATTATCTCAACGGTCCTGAAGGGCCAGATGAGAAATTGTAGCAGTTTGCCATTTCATATATTTACTGTTGCTGGTTGCCGTAGCAACGGTTGCTACTATGGTAGCCATAGTGGTGGTTAGGTACTAGCCACTGAGGGGTACCCATTGGGGTGGTTACCCGTGGGTGCCGGGTGTCCAGCAATGAGGTTGCACTTGCGAAAGTGTCCGTTTGTGTGTGCGTGGTGTGTGTGTGTTCGCGGGTTCCGTCAGGATTTTTGATGGTTTTTCGCAAATATATCAGTTTGAAATGGGCTGCACAAAGTCAAACTTTGCACACACTTGATAAGTCAAAAACACATCTTTGTTCTCAAAATAAAGTGGCGAAACCTATCAAAATTGTGGAATTTATGGGGCAAAAACGAATTTTGGGGCAATTACTAAATTTCACGAATTTTTCACTATGTTTCAGGTTATGCACTGGATTCCGATGGCCGAATGATTTCAAACTTTGTAGCAATGCAAAAAGGCAAAATTACAACTTCTCCCATGCAATCAGCCGTTTCAGAGTTACCAGCATTCATGCTGTAAATTTACTGAAATTTCTATGAATATGAGTATTTTTTTTGGGGGGGGGGGGAAACCGCAGACTTATTTGATAAATTTTGTCTATTTGTAACTCGCGAAAATGCAGCGGTGTACAAACCAACTGATTAGTTCCACATTGCCAATGAGATCCTGCAACTCTGGGGATTGCCCTCTTGTTAGAATATTAGATGTGCGGTGTCCTGGCCAATGCATTATTTATAAATTACTTTGGCCAATAACACGCGGTACACACTCATAAATCAAATTGATTTTTGGGTGGATGCATCGATGTAACGTACAAAACAGTCAATGAATTTTGAAGAAAAAAATCATTTCGTGACCATTGTACTTTAACGATACACTTATCGTCGGATACGTGACAAATCGATGCAATTTTAGAAAACAAAAGAAAGAAAAATTCATAGGTTTTGCCAGTAAACGTTAGTTGCACTTCAGCTCACCACGGTGCTAGTGTTCGAAGAAGTTGCCTGTCTACGGCTGTCATCTCCTGCCAGTAATAGATGCCTGCTCAGCGCCTAATGATGATGACAAGCAGCAGGCACGCAAATAATGTTCCGGCGGCATTTCACTAGTGTGAGCGAGACTCGAAAAGAGTCTAGGACCAGTCTCGTCGTCCGAATAGTTACCAGGATTTGATGGGGCAGGTGGTTAGACTAGGTTATATTTGTTTCATTTGGAGCGTCTGAAAAATAACAGAGAAGTTCTACACCTTTGTCTCACAGTATTAGATGTCCGCATTGTGCTATGATACCAAAACTGAACCTTCTATGTACCGAGCCTTGAATCTTTGGAATAATTCCTGAAGTTCAATTGTACTGTCAAATATCACAAGTTATTCAGTTACTGGATAATCAAACGAAGCGGTATCACCATTAAGTTATTGAAGTTTGAGACTGTTCATGTACTTTTCCGATAGCCCACCTAATCTTCAACCTACATTTTGTTCAGCATAGCCCATCTTTACTCTTACTGATGACTAATATTGTGGGATGCAGCAACGGAAAACGTGCTAATGGATTGCAGGGTTTTTTCCTGTTGTTCCGGTGAACAATGTGACCAACAGAACAACTCACATCATCCTTTGGCTACATCGAGGTATTTATAGTAGCACAGAGACAGTCGGCGCACACATCATCTCGCACTAGTTCCAATAAAAAATACATGACGCATTCGTCAGTAGTAGGGTAGGTTATGTCGACTGTCTACAGTTTTTAGCGTCAGTGGTCTATGAATCAAACCACAACATTTAAATTTCCTTAATTGGCCAGACAGGCCGCTCCATCCAGTTAAGGTCAAGCACGTATAGATTATGTGTTCTCCAGAGATCTCGTGACGCAGATACTATTATGCGTTTCTCCATGAACTCTCGTGACGCAAATACTATAATAAGACTGACAGGTTACTGGCCTAATTTCCATATTCATTAAAATTGCGTCTATCGCGCTCGATGTGTTTCATTGGGGCTCAATTGGAGGCGAATAATGTACAGTTATGCAAATCAGACGTTCCTCCTCCGGGGACAATGCTTTTACTGCGACTGGGCATCCGGATTGTATTCCCTAGGCGGCCCGAAGACCAGGGGATGTGCGATGTGTAATTCCTTACTGGACCGGACAAGTGATGCAGGCTATCGAACAGATTCTATTTATTCTATGCCTAACGTGTCCAAACTTTGTAGCTTATATGACGTATCGTAATATAATATGTTCTTCCCCGTGTATCAGATTTTTCCAACTAATATCGACAAGACCAATTATATTACCTCCACAATATGGATGATCGACGGACTGGTTGAATGTATCGATTTATAATTGGACCGCTACGTATTCTATATATAGGCCCTGACCCCTAACACTAGCACCGTGAGGTAATTGCTATGATGCCTGTTCGACTGCTGTACTTAAACTGATAACCTAGGGATGTTCAAATGACATTATTTGTGCCACACATTTTTCTGTGAAGCCATGACAAGAAACTCATCAACTATAGTCCTGAGATCGACAAACTCGCTTTGCCTCTGTAACGGAGTGTAACTAGCTTGCCATGTCTCGGGGGATGAGGGCGACATCCCCTAATGAGCATTGCTTGGCGGAAATATCACCCCCCCCCCCCCCCCCACCTTCTCAGTCAGGAACCCTTTCTTTATATTTCCTACATCGTCGCAATACCGAAGTAGGCTAATTCGAGCCCGCGGAAGCCGAAAACGATGTTCAAAATCCGGTTGGTTAACGCAACCTTCGATTTTGAGTGCCCCGATTCAGTCTTAACGGTTAGCTACGGCTCTCCGTTGTGATCATATTGTTGTGATTATTATGTTGGAGAGAAGAGGAAATAATAATCAATAATTCATAATAAAAATGAGGACTTTTGCAGAAGTTTGGGCTTCGAATCCCTGGAGCTGGCGGGCGGTTGATGCAATCTATGACTTTCATTTCTCCTTGGCATAACATCGTCATTTTCAGTCATTTGTTATTATTCTACATTTGATACTGCCGCACCTGAAATCTTCAACCGAGCTCGATTAAGTGACGTTTACATTACCAAAAAAAACCGCCACAGTAACAAGGGTAGCCCATACAATGTTATTGTTACCTCTGTCCGTGAAGGTGCTGACTGCACACGTTCATTCCACTGCTTTGCACGCTGGAATGCTATCCCAATTATATCGAGCAGGTCGAGAGTAAGCAATCATTTGGTATTTCAGTTTAGTTTTTCTTAGTTTAGTTTAGCTTAGTTTAACTCAGTTTACTTAGTTAAACTTAGTTCAGCTTAATTCAGCTTAGTTTAGTTCAGTGACACCGGGGCTTGGAGGGACATACACGGCACTATAAATTATGGGGTAGTGTAGGTTAGTTAAACCCGGAGGGTGAACTAGGGCACGAAACTATTCATAATATGAAATGAAACCACTGGAATTCATGGGAAATTTTAATACTTCTATTGACAACAGCCGCAAATCTGTTGATAATATTTTCCTCGACTTTCAGAAAGTTTTCGGCAAGGTGCCTCATGAACGTCTCCTGATCGTATTGGAGAGTTTGGTATCACCGACAATGTCCTGGAGTGGTTCGAGAGTAGCATCACAATAGCTCTCCAGTGATCAGGACTCTTCGTCCCTCCCTTTTCAGCTTCCCTCAACGATCTCGGTGATCTATATCAATCTAAAGACATTGTTGTAAGGTTGTTTTAGCAGTTGGTGAGACCTCACCTGGAGTATATTAGGAGTCAATTGAGAACGTTTCAAGGAGGCCACTGAATTATCCACTGTCTGTCTAAAAAAAACTTTATTGATTACATGGCATAGCTACTTATGCAAGTACCATAAAGCATCTAAGGTAACCTACCTTAAATTCAGTGTAGGAAACTATTCCTCATTCAGAGACTGTCATCAATGTCACATCAACTTTCGCGAAACTGGTAACAATGTCATAAGGTTCAACCTTGAAAACCGAGACAAATTCATGTTCACGGTTCCTAATGATAATTGATAGTTGTTTAGTCTACTGCAGGTAACTACATAATTATAATTAAATAATTCCTGCCCTCCTCCCCATTAAATTAGTAACTGAAATCACTAAGTATTCACCTCTCCTTCTCTTCTATCACAGGATCAGCGCCCGGTGGAGTTGTGTATTGGGGTAGCATACGTAACATGGTTCCCATGTTTAATAGGCCGTGTTCTTTTTTATTCATTCATTTCACTTAGCATAGTCAGGGTTCCACTATATTAAGGTTTATAAAATTTGGCTGAATAGGTTCTAACATTCGCTTTGCAAATCGTGGAAACACGGATACCATTCAGGTTGAACGGACACATACATTATTTGGAGCAATTTGATTGCTATGCCTCATATATATGTACTGTCAAATACTGGTATTCTTGAAGTGACACAACACTAACGAACAGTCACTATAACAGGCCTGCTGATCCCATTGACTTATTATGTGCTGACGCCTTGCCTATGTACTTTGAGCTACTGTGGGTGACGCCACAAGTTGAAGCTACAACAACACTCGTCCCTGTGCCCAAGTTGTCACCACTTTTTCCCCAATTGACCATTTAAAGCCCCCCACTTGCTAGTTTAAGTAAAGCTCAACCAGATTACAGGATATATTTATTCTTTCGCTGAACTAAAATTATTTCGAAGAAAAAATGACACCAATATTTTCGCTCGTCTCGAAGCGAGACCTGAATAATTCCGAATACCATAAGGGTTCGAGACCGAGACCGAGCTACATTGTCGAGACCGAGATCGATACCGAGACCAGCGAAAAAGCTGGTCTCGGACCGGTCTCGAGACCGAGACCGGTCTCCGAGACCCTACAACACGGGCCAATTAATATCACTTCCTGTTTCAAATGGTGATGCTATAGTGAGCTATGAGCCTGAAGTTAAAGTTTACCATCTGAAGAGGTCAAACCTTAGGGAACTTCTGAACAGCCTCGAGTCATAAAAGTCAATTCATAAAAGTTTGAAGTACCGTCATCTATTCGTCGACAGACAAACTTAATCAGGCATGTCAATCGTGGGACAGTACTTCAGCTTACTTTAAACACTTGTCGTGATTACCATTTGTACTTGTAACTGTCCGTGGCCTGCAATTATTCAAAATGAATGATCTCGATGGTGAAAACATTTCACTTAACACGCATTAGGCCTATTGTCTTGATTCCAAATACAGGTGGACAACACGCACAAAAGTGCTGATATGGAAAATCAAGCTGTTTCAGAGATAAAAGGAAATCCTCCTATGAAGAAACCTTTACCTGTCGTTAGGTAACCTAAATAAATTATAACAGCATATGAAGTCAAAGTAATCGCACAAATGATAAGAACTACTCTGGACGTTGTAGACCTTTTCTACCTTTGTCAACAATTACCGTTACTGCTATATTGCAGAGATGGTGTTATTTCTTCAACACAGGCGTTGCTTTGTGCTATGCCTCTTTTCCGTTCTGTCGTTTTCTGATCTTGGTTCATGCCATGCTGAATGAGCAGACAGGACGGCAATTTAGAATTTCGGAATTCCATTTGTTTCCTTCTCCCCTCTGCGCCTAGACCGTCTGGTTAACAAAAACATAAGGGAAACTAAATAATCTAATATCTTTTGCAATATTATTTGGTAAATTCTGACAATTAGAATGCGTAGATTCATTCTTGTTAATTCTATGAATGAGGCCAATTAAGCACTACATGTCTAGGTGTAAAAAATTGTTAAATATTGAATAAATTCACACCTAATACGCGTAATGAAACGTACATAGGCCAATACCTATGCATTTCCCATATTGGGAACGCGATCGGTTGGTCCTGGCAATGCCTGCAAAATCTATCCGCGTGTCTCGTCGGGAAAACGCGCGATACAAGCATGCAATTTCCGGCAATTATAAGTAGTAGAAGTAGTAGTAGTCGTAGTGTTAGTAGTATAGTAGTAGTAGTAGTAGTAGTAGTAGTATTGTAGCCAATCTAAATAGTTCCAGACCAGATATATATCCCGAATTGTGGCTACCTGTAGTTGCGAAGATTGTTAGCCATGGAATTCATACATTAAAGGGCAACTGCAGGATGATTATACGGGCTAATTTAATAGATGATAACAACGGATGCGTCAGTCCAAACCGGAAGTTCAATAGACTTTCCTTTACAAGTTATAGTCATTTGAAGTTTGTTAATTGTGAAGCATGTGTATTGCGCAAGATCGAAATGCATTCCATCATGCAATAATATTTGATGTCATACTTGCACACTCTGCCAACACTTCTTTTTCTAGTGAATTCAAACATAATGTCACTTCGAAGAGCATTAGTCCCGATGGGAGAGGATTGCTGTAGTGGGTGGGTAAGTGTTGATGGTTACTTGGTGAGAGAAGACAACAGAACTTCTAAATATTGACTTATTCAACAAATGAAACAATCAAATACATAACATAATTCCCGGTGTTGTCCATGTGTGATGACGTCATGCATCATTGTGCAATCGGGATTCTCCCCAAATTTCTCTTCTTAATGGCCCAAATTTTTGAAGGCCAATAACTCCCATAGGAACATCGTAGTGAAATGGGATTTGGACCTATCTATATATATTTTTCCATTCTCCACTATACATCGACTTTGTATCCAAGCCTTCATTTTGCCCTTTAACTACTTCATGTAATTTCCATTTATCAATGTCTGAAAACTGTTGGGCATTTCTTCCAATACGAAAATAACCATTTTGTAGACTCGGGTCTTGTTCAGAGGTTAGGTCCAAAGGCGAAAATCTCAGGTGCTATATGATTCTCCACACTTGAATTGAAGTAGACTATGAAATTATCCCATTTTCGGGTAAAATGTAATTCACCATAATCACCTATTTGTCTGGCATGGCCCGTAAATACTTCTCTTCAACAACCGGCCCAATCAGCGCGCTCACTAATATCAGGCTATGTTTGGTAATGGTGTCATTCACTAGATATCGAATCTCATGAACGTTATACTGTTTATTTTGTCCTGAAGAGCATTTCGCCCCATGCATCGATTTTCCAACCATAACAATTCCTTCAGATACCATACGTCCTTACCATTTCATTTGAAGAATATGCATGTTTTTCCATACAGGATTTTGAAACGGAAAATACGGAATTGTTTTGCAACGTCCCCAATTTCAAAATAAATACTCGCTATAACAACGATTTATCACCTGGAAATAAATCAGGTTTATTTTTTTCCTTCTTGGTGAAAGTAAGGCCCATGCTTATTCCTAATGAAATTCCAGATGACGAAAATTACAGATGTAAAGAACCAACATCGACACACGTATAGAATGCTAAAGAGTGCATCAAAGCAATAAATCAATTAAATGGAGTTCAAGTATCGAAAAATTTGTTCTATGAGAAATATAACCATCTCGGAACGGAAAGGCGTATCGACGGATCAAATTATCCGAGGATTACATGAGTAATGACCAAAAATGAATGAAAAATGACTGAAAATGAACAACAATTCGGAGGGGGTTTACTATGAATGGGCATAGAGGGTAGAAAAAAGTCTATTCGATCATTCCAATAATAGAACATAACACGAGTTGGCCAAATGACTTCTGAACATTAAGGAATGAGAGCGAATACATTTTCCACGTATTCCTCTTGGCTGAGGCGTGCCAAGAAGGCACACAGTCTCCACTCATCTAACCTGACTATTGTATTCGAAACAGAGGCTTGTATCACAATCCACGGAAAGTTTACTATGCTTTCAACAGGGACAATCGCCAAAATGTACACAACGAAAAATCAATCGCCTATGTAGTTTGTTCTATCCCTGAACATAAATTAGTAAAAATTCAAACAGATTATTTTAGTATTGTTTCCTCTTTATTTTAATGAACGCAGAGGGCACAGGTTTTAAATCTTTTCTCCCCGAAAGTAAACTTCGAGGCAGCTCGAGTGACCACGTTTGGCGGGAGGTTAGCGAGCATGTGGTGATTGATTAGTCGCCCGACATGTTTTCAGTCTGTCAACCTCTCCATGTATCACCGCTGAAAAATCCCGTTTGAACTTCATTGCACACGAGATGTCATTGAGGTGAATGATCCCCTCATTAATCAATCAGTATTACATCACATGTGACCGTGCCGCTATGATCAATCAATGGGGGAATATGGCATAAGGGTTGCCTGAGGACATCGCGACGCTCAGCTGAAGGAAGGGTTAATACTGCCAATATGAGATTTACCTCCCATGCTGTCATGATTCCGCAGTAGGAAGCAGGAAGTTTGTAATGGAATAAAACTGGGAGAGATCGAGAAGCATCGACTCCAAGTTTCATATCACATTAGTGATTTAGATTATAGAGCATAGCAATTCTTTCAGTAGACTGCTGCTGTCATTACATAAATGACTGATTAAACTGACTCTGGGGGGAATTCTGTCGAAATGGGTTGAATTACAATTGTTCAATCCCCCCCCCCCCCCAGCCATTCGTTTTTTCGGGAGAGCAAGGATATCGAAGCTAAGAGAGTCATTCCACCGAAAGTAGTCAGTATTTTTTTCTTAGTACTTACTGGGGTACGGGGAGATTGGGTGCATAAGCCAGGCGGGAAGAAGTCTCAACAAACATAACTTTCATCCGTTTATTTCTTTTTTTTCAGTATTTTCCGGTTATAGTAGCGAGAATAGTGCTTACATTCTTCACATTATTGTAGTATCATATTGTATGTTGCAAATTGCACAAATTTAAACAAATGAGGCAACGGTTTATTATTGCTTCCCAAAGAATTAATGTTTTCCACTGCGTTGAGCATACTAACGTGTGCATGTATTGTTTGTCTATCGCATTTGGGTATACACCTTTCTTACTCACCAAAAATGGATGAATATATTATAAGATAATTATATATTGTACATAAATAGACAGTTTTGAAATAATAATTATATTTTTTAACAGAGTTCGTTCCTATCTAATCTATGTAGGGATAGAGGATGGGATAGAGATGCGGATTATGGAAAGAGTAGTACATAGAGTGGGAGTGCAACTTATTGAGATTGTGCCAATAAGACAAATAAGATACTCAATTGACGTACATTACATTTATGTTACTCTACTAGCATCGCCAGTCAGTTATTATTATCTTCTGCGGGATTTCGTCTGTCACAGTTAACTGTAGCGATTGCGGAACTGCAGGGGAAAGGGTCAGCAAGGGATTTTGGGCTCTCCTAGGGGATTCAGAAGATTGGGGGTACTCCGCCACTCAAAACAATTGGTATTAAATGGTTACCCCGAAAGTATATTCCAGATGTAATAGGGTGGTTGGGATACGTCAGGATTAATTCATCTCAATTACTACCAGTGCTAAATACTGTAGCAGGGGCATTGTCTCGTTTGATTTTGACTGTTTTCTACATTAGCTACTCTATGTCAGCCGTACGATTGGATAATTTCGGGGTTACTGGAAGGGGCGGCCCACCATCCACAATCACTTTGCAAGCGATTTTAACCGGTTGCCTCTTTCCAGCACCAAGGTCAGGTATGGTGGGTAGGATTACTGGCATGGACATCTCATCACTCACAAGTACTGTTATTGGGCGTTTATTAATCAGGACTATACTAGCATATCGTGTTTGGTTTCATGTAGTTACCAATGAAAGCTTATAAAGGCTAGCTATGGAATGTTTATTCAAAGATTTTACAAACCACACACACCACGACAACTCTGCCAGTAGTCATATTCCATAGAGTTGAGTACATTGGGAACACTATGATATACAAGGCAATTGGCATCCTTTCTAGCTAACGGAACACCCCTGGGTTCCGCTCTAACTCCTGCCTCGATGCATTTCCGACAACGAATTATTTTTATTTAGGGTTTTTTATTTTGGTCAGGTGAGATCAAATAGACGACCCCCTCCCAATCATTCGGTGTCCTTATTGCGGATTTGGAAGGGAGAATACTCATGAAAACGACAAAAATACCATAGTCCTATCGCTTTGATCCAATGTTCTATTTCAGGAAAAACATTCCCCGAAACATCAGCAGATTTGCGGTAACTAATGGGAGCGAAAAAGTTTAACCTTTCAGAGTGTAAATGAGGTCAATTCAAATGTGAATAAACCCTCAAATTCTTCTAATTGTGAAGCTTCGTTTTTTTCGGGTGGCAGGCCACTGGCAATGTGCAATTTTTTTCAATATCACTGAATTTTTAGAGGAATGTCCACATTTTTTGGGGTTAAACGCGCTCACTTTAAATGTAAATAAACTTCTCGCCAGGTTCATTCATTTCACGGTGATCCTCTAGAAATTGATATAACGTGAAATATATACTTTTTGGGTCAACAAAATGAGGAATTTAATATTATAGTTTTGACTTCAAGGGGTGTAAACAATCGTCATCAACATATAAGGTGATAGTGAACTATTTATATTTATAATAGGGCAACTCATGAGCATATTTTCTCTATCCATTCGAGAATGAAGTGGAAATAGAAACGTGTTTTTTCGGGATTTCAAATAGCTCCAGGTTAGTAATTTCATAACTTTCGAGACCGTTTTCCCCGAATCTTCTAGGTTTTTTCCGGAAAAGAGACACAAGTCATTGATTCAATTTCACACTCACTAAACAATTTTTTTTTCCTTGGGATTTCGTGAACATTATTTGAATGACATAAACTTCTATTTCGGCGGCGATTGACTTCTTGTTTACAACCCAATGTTTTTTCTTCTTTGTTTGAAAAGTGCAAAGACAATGGCTGAAAGTGGAAGATCCTATTCAACCATCAATCTGGGAGGAAACTGTGCGGGACTCTCCCCACTTTCTCCGGCACTAGATGATCTTAAGGGTGTCTATCTGGTGTCGCTTATCCGTCACCTGCCTTCGGCACTATTCACCACGGCATGCTTCTCCATCGACCAACCAAATCGTCGTCTGACTGATCTTTCAACGCCAAATGGTTTTACTCCTACCTTACAGACAGAAATTAACATTTTATCATCAATGGCTATCCTGATCCAACCACACGTAAAATGGTGTGCCCCGAGATTGCTTTGGTCCTAAACTATACTCATACCCCATTGCTCTAATCTAGAAGAAGCACAGGCTGTACATTCAGATGTATGCAAATGAACAAATTTGTTACTCGTACTAGTGGCTGAGCTCCATGTTGACCAACTTTGGGACTCGCAGCGGGATTCACATTTGTGATCTTCCATTGTGGATGAAAGCCAACCATTTAAGCTCAATTAAGACAAAACTTGACTTGCGACTTCATTTCAGCCAAACATCAAGCAAATTTCAAGAATCCTAGAATATGAGCGGTATTCCTCATCAACAGTTCCTCCCACTGCACGTGACCTTGGTGTATTCTCGACTCAACGCTGAAGATGGAATCACATGTGTCATCGATCTATAGAGCTGCTGTAACTTATACCGTTACAATATCAGCATCGGGAAGTCACTGAATGAAAAAAACAAAAAAACAATGAGACACTGGTCCACGCGTTTGTCACGCATTTGTCACGCCTTTGTCGCGTCTCCACTCTCCTGAATGGTCTTCCCAAACATCTATGCAAGTTACTGGCTATTCCGAACTGTGCTGCTGGACCAGGACTTTTTTAAAAAAATCACAACACTAGAGGGGCAATAACATAGGCCAAGACATGTCAATTATTCGATGTATAAATATTTCCCGTACTATCATACTAACGACAGTAACATTGTCTCAGCACCACTTGGTGCGGCACAGTTTTACTCTAACTTCGAAATTTGTATGTAGCTTGCGAGACGAATTCCTGGTAAAGAGTAGCTTTATGTAACAAGTGCAATTCCAGCACGGACACATTTTTTTTCGCCCAGGCTTCAGGTAGAGCGGCTAAGGCAAAGCCGGTTGTAATGCTCGCAATGTATACCTAGCAGAGTCGCAAAAAAGCATGACGTATTGTTTATCTCCATATTCTACATATTAGCGTCAAATCCTTAGCGTTACCATTGTCTGGGCTAGTGCTCAACTGGTGTTGAATATGGATAGAACTGTTCGCATCACACCAGCCACCCATTATCTATACTGGTTACTTGTCAAACGAAGAATCGACTGCAAAAGACTCTTGCTCATTTTGGAAAGCCTTACATGAATTTGGCACCAGTTCACCTGAACAACCTCATTGTTCCATCATGCAAACATTTAGAAGAGATTGTTCATACAAAAACTGTTTAGGTCAAGAAAATTCGGTATAATTAATGAACAATAATTGAAAACATTGTGTAATGAAATATAGCCATATTAGAAAAAACACGAATGGTTACATCACTGCTCAAATTTATTGAATTTTCAAAATTGGTACAAAATATTCTTCTTTCCATCTTACATCACTTTTTTTTTCTTTTTTTATAGGAGGTGCAAGCACCCATTAGGGAAATTCTGAGCAAGGCAAATCTGTGCACTCTGGATTATCTCCATAAGCCCTGTACTGCAATACATTTCAGAGTAGTAACTATCCGGCATTTGATGAATTATGCTAAGTTCTCAATCTTGGCAGATTCACATGAGAATTTGTACGCATCATAAATGGGAAATGGCGTGAGCGATAAGTGACGGAAACCATTTCAAACCAAACAAAGTGGAAGGGATGCCATCGGTTGATTTATTGTACCTAACTTAGTAAGTCCTCAGGCTTATCTTGGGCAGGCGGTTCAAAGTTGTTTAATAATTCCAGTTGTGACTGACAGCTGTTATCACAACGCCTCAACATATTACCAAGACTCCCTCCATGGAGAATAATGGGCTGTATGGGGGTGATCAGTTCACCCTCTATTAGTGTCAGCTATATTGTCACCGGGGATTGAAAGAATATCACGGATTTGATTTGAACGTGACCTTGGTTGCTCATTATTCATTTTCATAGGGTCTATGTCACTTCAAGGATTGGGCATTTGATCAGTTGTTTATACTCACATGGGCTGGGCTAACAGCCGGCCTCGTTGAAAATTCGAATTGCAAAGACTAAAACAAGATTTTGTCCTAGCGGACTTAGCGTTAAGCGAACACTCAACGGGGTTTTCTTCTCATTATTCCTCTCAGGGGGCAAAAGAAGGTAACTGGAGAAACATGAGCGCCATGAGAACAATGCAGCTGATAGGAATTCTCAACCCGTTCTGGGTCAACACTATTCTATTGGCACAACCTCCCTTCAACATCTGTAGGAAGTCTTAATGAAAGCTCCGTGATCGTGGAACTCTATGCCAGTTGTTACGAGAAAATATGACTCACTTGACACTTTCAAATGCAAACTTAAGAGCCATCCCTTCCAAAGCACTTCTGAAGTGATGCTGGTAATGGGTATGAAGGAGGTCAGGAAACAACAGGAGTGTGCCCCTCGTCTCCTATAATAGATTTATTCCTTACAAATTTGTGTTTTTATGGAGTTTCTTCCATATCATTCACGAATTATTAAAGAATAAAAAGTGGGACACACTTGGGGAGGAAAAAACCGAGGAAAAAAACAAACAAAAATATCCTTTTTTTATTCCTTCGGGTGGCAGGGGCAGGGAACCAGAAAGAAAAATTATGATTCTGCCAAACCCGGGCAGTGGAAGGCATGCCCAATTGAAAGGGGACATGGATGGGGAGGCATGGCGATGAAGAGAAAACACTCTCCTCAGACTAAACCGCCTCCCCATCCCCATCCCCAGTACTCAAGCCAACCCCCTAACAAATCCCGATACTCCTCCGAAAACAACAGCCCCAGCGACGTTTTCATTTTATTGAGGGATGAGTACTACCTGCTGCTGGATAGTTCTGATATGGGGAGCTGTATCTTTGTTAAGTATGTGATTCCTATTTACAAATAAAATCTTTTCTGTAAAGTGACTGTGTTCGTGCGCAAACATACTTTACTTGGAGTATAGCTCGGGAACTTTGATTATGGGGACTCTCAAAGATGTAAGTAAATCCGTTCCAAGCGAAACAATTAAACTCTCTATATAATATGACTGATGATGATTGTGAGAACGGTTCTTATATCATTCTAAATATGATTGTTCGTTGTTTGTGAAGTATTAATCGATTGATTGATTGATTGAATTGATTGACTTGATTGATTTACTGAATTCATGTCCTTACTACACAAGCGGCCTTGAAGACAGAAATAGTCCTATTGAGTATCTATTGTTTTCATGAATTATTAATTCTATAAATGGGAGAACACTACATGTCCTGAGAGGGAATAAAAAATTGCCAACAAATTGAGGGTGGCCTTTGGCGAAAATATATCAACACGAAACATTTAGAAGGATTGTTCCACACAACAACCGTTTAGGTCAAGGAAAAATTCATTATGAATATATGAACACTATGAATAACATGTGAAATAAAATATAGCCATATTTAAAAAAACAACACCTGTACGCAATGGTTATATCATGCTCAAATTTATTAGATGTTCACAGTTTGTAAATGTCATTCTTTTCACCTTTCATCATTTTTTTTTAATAGAATGTGACCACTCATTAGGAAATTGAAAAAGGAATCCTGTGTGCAACCTGGATTATCTCTATAAGCCCCGTACTGCAATACATTTCAGTATAGTATATACTAATTAGGCAGGCATTTGAATGAATTCTGCTGAGTTATCAGGATTGACAGGGATTCACATGAAAGTTGGTTAGTACGCATTATGAATAGGAAATGGCATAACGATAATTGCGCGGAATCATTCCAAACCAAAAAAGTGAAACCCAAAAGCATGCCATCGGTTGTTTTTTTGTACTAAAACTTCACGTAAGTCATCACGGATTATTCCTGGGCAGGCGGTTTATAAAGTTGTTCAATAATTCCAGTTGTGACTGACAGCTGTTATCACAACGCATCAACAATAACAAGACTCCCTCATGGAGAATAATAGGTTGTTGTATGGGGTGATCAGTTTACCCTCTATAGCTGTTCAGCTATATTGTCATCGGGATTGTCAATACACCACGGATTCGATTTGAACATGACCTTGATTGCCATCATTCATTCTTTATAGGGTATTATGTCACCAAGGTTTAGCCGGCATTTGATTAGTCGTTTAATACTCACGTGGGCTGGGAATAGCCGGCCTCGTTGAAACATTCGAATTGCAACGACCTGAAACCAGGGCGTAGCCATGTTTTTTGGTGTGGGGGGGGGGTGTGCAAAGTGACGAGTCCCTATTTATGGATCGCCGTCCTGGGGAGGGGTAATAAAAGGGGAGGGTTGTCCCCTCCCCTTTTGAAATTTTTGCGGATTGAAGGCTCAGATGCCGAAATGTGCGATATTTTGCTTCTTAATCATCTAGTTCCATGGGGCGACGCCTGGTCCTGAATTCCTCACCTTGAGGTACCTGAGAAAGCTAGCGATTCCTTGCCTGATTTTTAATGACGTATGAAAAAGACACAATAACAATGGGATAACCTCCTAGGTTATTATGGCAACAGACTTGGGATTACGGACTTTGACCTATGGAGTCCTGGTGACCTAAGATGACCTACCCCAAAACAATAGGGTTTTCGTACAATCATGAGAACACCCATATACCAGTATGAGCTTGATCCATCCAAATGGGGTCGAGATATTGTGTTTTCAATCCAGTGATCACACACATACAACAAGACTACATAGAATCCTTGACTTTCGTCAAGTCCGACTCAAGGAATCAAAAATGAGAAAATTCATTGAAAATGCAATTCATAGGCAATCCGCATTGTTTAAACTTAATTGGTAACAACAAAACAACAAACACATTGCCTTCAGGTATCAAGTCCCCATTATTATAATACGAGGAATATCAGTTAACTTATGATTCTGAGGTGTTATGTTATGAGGTGTTATGGTCACTCGCTTCTTACCACAATGCACATTGACAGAGTCTGAAGACAATATTGAGGGTGCATTTGAACATTTTAAAACTGAGGTAGGCGTAACAAAAATACGTAGCATGATAAATAAAACAACAACACATGTGACTGCATGTATATATGTCACAATCTAATCAGTTACAGAGAATAATTAATTTAATGATATATGAGGTTTTATGATCACTGGCTTGCTTACGCACACTGCACTTGACATAGATATGAAAACTTATTGAGGGTGCATTCTGAAACATTGTTGAAAATGAAGTAGTATGTAACAAATATACTAGCATAAATAAAACAACAACCACATGTATAGATGTCACAATTCTAATAATACAAAGAATATCAGTTTAATATCATGATATAAATAGAGTTTTATGTTATGAGTGTGTTATGGTCACTGCTTCTTACCACATGCACTTGACAGAGATATGAAGACACATTGAGGGTGCATTTGAAACATTATTAAAAATGAGGTACGTAACAAATAACTACAGCATGCAATGTCAAACAACACACACCTTTGACTGCGTGTATAATGTCCAATTCCAATAAGTAGCAGAGAATTATCATAATTAATGTTATAGGTGTTTATGCTCCACTGGCTTCTTACCACATGCACTTGACAGAAATATGAAAACTTATTGAGGGTGCATTTGAAACATTGTTGAAAAGAAGTAAAGCATGTAACAAATATACTAGCATAAATAAAACAACAAACACATTTATGATGTTACAATTCTAATAAATACAAAGAATAGAGTAATTTAATGATATATGATGTGTTATGTTATGAGGTGTTATGGTCACTGCTGTCTTACCACATGCACTTGACAAAGATATGACGACATTTGAGGGTGTCATTCGAAACATTGTTAAAAATGAATATCATGTAACCAATTTCCTCAAAACACACGATAAAAGAAAAGGAGCATTTACTACACCCTGGCGTAATTCGTTTCGTCCATGTTGTTTTGATTTATGTAAATACATCCAATCTGATCTTGGATTCCATGAACATCCGGGGGGTGGGGGAACATGTAGGATACTTAACTCACCCTCGCACTAATGCTGTTACATTCCCTAGCAATTTATAGCGGCTGGGCCCAATAGTCCCATTTTCCAAATTCTCTTTCTTCTTTTCCAGTTATAGTGTTGCTGTAAGATACAGGGTTTCCGAAAGTGTGATATGATATAACGGTTTCTCCCATGATTCACTAGGGCAGATGCCCACAATATGCTGTCAGTACACCTCTTCCCTTTGAGCCACCCTACAAATGTGAAAATGGGATGGGTTCAATAATTCCATTACTCCACTACTACGTTCGTGTTGAAAACTTACTTGCTCCTGTCATCCAGGTAAATTTTCTAGTTTATTGCTAATGCTAACGATCGTTTTCTTTTTTTGATTTACAAACACGATTACATACGTTATAATCTGTAATAGGAGCCCCCTGTAATAGAGCCCCCCCCCCCCTTTTGGAGACATTCCATGAAAGGTAGGAAGGCGATATTCCACCAAGTAACGATGAAAATTAGTCCTTGAACAGGCTGTACCCTGCCCCACCCCACCCTGTTCGGGGTCCGCCTATAGTCCCCCGCCCGTCTCATTGGTCCCCCCCCCCCCCCCCCCCCGTCTCATTGGTCCCCTAATTGACACAAAACATCTCATTGGTCCCCCGTCTCATTGGTCCCCCGTCTCATTGGTCCCCCGTCTCATTGGTCCCCCGTCTCATTGGTCCCCCGTCTCATTGGTCCCCCGTCTCATTGGTCCCCCGTCTCATTGGTCCCCCCCCCCTTCAATTATTCCGTCTCACTAATAACTGCTTTTAGACTCACTAAAAATCTTTGGAAATTTCAGAGGCTCTATCGTGACCTCTTAACACTGCAATGACCTTTACAAGTGAATTCTACGCATAAACTATTGTGTGAAAAAGCATAACATTCGAAATGAATTATCGGCACACAAGAGGATGCTGGCCAGTCACAAAGTGAAAAGCTTTCTTTCAATTTAATCTACAGTCTTTTGAACCTGACATGTGCTCTAGCCTTAGTGAAGTTCCATGCGGCGCAATGATAATATGACTAAAAGGTCTATCACTCATCAAAGTCAACCTGTTCAGTGAAATCGCGTTCAATGCAATACTCAAAGATTAGCCAAGGAAGAAGGCGCTCTTCTGTCATCGTGGATCTGATGTCGGTCTTGGTGAGTTTCAGACGACTGAAGGATCTCTCACTGTGGCTGAAGATACTGCGATGTTACCCAGTATTCTGTAGAAGATGGCAAGTTGGAAAAAGCGTGCAAAATCCCCATTTGTGTATCATGAGAAGCATTTCTTGCACAGTCTTGGCTGGACTGGCAGGATTTCCTGCAAAGTCGGGCGTGATATCGTGAAAGTGCAAAACATGTGTATCCGCTTTGGCTAAGCCTTCGTCGATATCATCAGCATTCATCGCTGCTAGACTGTCAAAAGTTTTAGCATCGGGTAAGTGACCATCGAACAGACCATTAAAGGGGGACTACCATAGCCTGAAAATCACTAAACGGGACTGTAGTTCCCCCACGAGTGTGTCGTATATCGCGAAATATACATTGACCTTGAACTTGGCCACAGGATCATTATTGGCTCATCAGCAGCCATTCCCCAGCATGCGTTTTCGTCTACGCACTCTTCTGGCTTTGAACTCGGTGGTATCCCTTCGCGTCTCGCAGTGGCTCGTGCTTCTTCCAGGATTCCATCAAATTCTTTGTCGCACCTTGCTGTTCCCAAATTACTTGTTGCTGCAGCCGCTATTAGATTACTTCAGTAACCAAGTCCATGGATTCCTGCTGCATGTACTCAGAGAGAGCATTGGTCTCACGTAGAACTTTATACCACATGCCGATCATGAATACAAATTCCAATGTACTAATGAAGTCTAACAGACCTCCGGCTTCTGCTTTGGTTTCTGGGTTTGATTCATTCTCTGTGATTTCTTCCAAAGCCACTAGCAGTGCAGGATACAAAGCTTTGATCGCTTTCACACTATCATGTCGGCAGTACCATCTGGTTTCAGAGAGACGTTGTAGTTTTGTTTTGTCCATGCCTAGGGTTTCCTGGGCGTGTTCCAATCGGTCAAGCGAGGTTGGCTAGACGTGAAGAATGTGTACACTCTCTGTATAGTTCCAAAAAAGCTGACAGCTTCCGTGCAGTTCCCACAAGCATCTGCGAGGACTAGGTTTAGGTTATGTTCACAACCGTCAGACTGACGGTGACCCTTTCCCCCCCCCCCCCCCCCTCCCCCTCCTCCGACAACCATCCCACCCACACCAAAAAAAAAAAAAAAAAAGCTCCCCTCTTTTTTTTCTTCCGACTTCCCCTGCGTCCCCAAAATTTTTGTGGGGGGGCACTCTGCCCCCCCTGCCCCCCTGTCTACGTCCTGCTAAACACGAGGATTAGTCTTAGCGGACTTAGCGTTAACGAAACCTCCAAGGGTTTTTTCTTCTTATTATTATTCCTTGCTGGGGGCAAAAGAAGGTAACCGAAGAAACATGGACGCCATAAGGACAATTCGGCTGATAGGAATTCTCATGAGACCTACATTGACCTGAACAGCTTGACGTCACACAGCTCGAGTACTATTGGTTAGTCTGAGAAATTATGAAAATCTATGCACTTTATTTCCAGGAGGTTTTCTGGCAAGATATGTGCTGTAGCGTATTAAAAAGGTGACGAAAATTCGAAGAAGAGAACACACGAGTTGAGTTACCCAAGTTGGTGTGCTCCAAATGAGAGTGCACTGACTCGAACTATATAAAATAGCATCTTCCAATCTCCGACGGCAAATGCATGAAGGGGGGTTTTTCTAAAACTTATCAATCCGTGGGTTCTAGGTGCCTCAGGACCAGACGATCACATGTTTTCATTGCCACTGAATTCAGCAGCAACGGGCCGAAAGTCATACTTTACATGGAGGATTTATATGTGGGGTAAATATTCCCTACCGTTTCGATGTCAGGTCCATGGTCAACAAAAGTCAACAGGGGTCAGCGTCTGGAAAACTTGTGAGCATGATGACTGTCCTACAAAATCATGCAGAGAGGTCATACTTTACATGGTGGATTTATATGTGGGGTGAATGATCCCTACTGTTTTGATGTCAAGTCTATGGTCACCGGAGTCACGGGCCAAGGTCCGGAAAGCTGGTGGGCATGATAATTGGTGAGCAATGAGGAGGTACTTGACAGGGTGAAAAAGAGGCTACTAATCCGAGCTGAAGAACATGTACATGGGCCACATCTTGCAACCGAATGGGCCTCATGAACAACTCCTTGGAGAGAAGGTGCAAAGCAACCAAGGAACACGTGGTTGACAGTCATAGGAATGAACATGACATCCAGAGCCTCGAAAGGACAAGGAACCATATAAATATAAGTATACGTAAAGATGATAACTGTCCAACGAAATTCAGCTGCTCGAATCGTCCGTAGGGCAGGAAAATTCACAGCCGTGACACCTTTTCACTCCTTGAGCTGGCACTGGCTGACTGTACATAAGCGATAATTTATAAGATACTTGTTTTTAGTTTTCCGGGCTCTCAAAGCTGGTCGCCCTAGCTACTTGACTAGCATGTTTGCGCGAAAGCAGTACAGACAGGCCAACTCGCACGCAACTCAAAGTAACCCTATCTCGAACTAGGACCTTTGGGGACAGTGTTATGCAATATCCCCCAATATTTTGCGGACTAGTGAAAAACAAATATTGCGATCAATGTACAGTACGGCCATACCACCAAGGCCCAACACATATTTCATATGGGCAGGCCACAAGGAGAATTTGGTTTAGGACACGATTCATGTCCCCTATATTATATTATATTAATTATATTATATTATATTATATTTATTATATTATATTAATATATTATATTAATATTATATTATATTAATTATATTATATATATTATATTAATTATATTATATTATATTGTAAGAGAGTGTGGGCAAAGAAGAACAATGACCAGGTCCCCTGTGTAAATGTGCAGGAGCCAAAACAGCGGGTGGTACAACACAAGGAAGAAGACTGACACAGGCGGTATTGGAATATATAGCAGAAAAATGTTACTTAACGTTCTCTCAAACCAAGTAATCATGCATCAACATTGAATTGCATCCATATAAATAAACATAAATGCATTGAGCCTAAAGGAGGGATAATAATACAATGAAATAACTACTACAGACTGGTGGCCACCATCATTCTTATAAATGAAATATTGTTAAACCCCAATCGCGGCGCGACGCGGGTCGACCATAGATGTAGGCTTTCCTGGGACTTCACGACACGGCCTCGGTACTTCCTCGATCATGTGATGCGTCTGAGGTAGGTGGCGTCGAACCGGGCTAGGGGTGTCGATTATAGGCCAGAATATAAACTTGTGTAGCGACCAATATAGTAGAAATGTTCCTCTTGTAGTGTTCCAGGGTTGAACCAGCGCCTGCAGTCATGCGTCTGAGGTAGGTGGCGTCGAACCGGGCTAGGGGTGTCGATTATAGGCCAGAATATAAACTTGTGTAGCGACCAATATAGTAGAAATGTTCCTCTTGTAGTGTTCCAGGGTTGAACCATGCCTGCAGTCGTTAGTAATAGTAACCCATGTTATCGTATAGTTAATTGAAGATCCGAATGTAGGCCCCTATTGATAGTCCATGACAAGAATTAATTCCCAGTGCGAGTCTCCCTCAGCTTCGGTGATATATTAGCTAGCATAAGTAGATGCAACACAGTCAACAATAATAATAATTAATAACGTGGAGATCCATATACGAGAGGCAGTGTCCAATCACTTTATCAGTGTCCCATTCTCCCAGATAAGTTGAGCTATTCTCTATTCCAGTGCTACACTCCAGTCTTCTATGTACAACTGTATACCAACAAAATTCAACTATACAATATCTCCTATCTCCTGCCTTGGAGCACCTGTTACTCCTTCCCTGTGTCTCTCTGAGCCTCATCCTGTCACACCAAACCCAGTGCTCACCCTCTACCAGTCCTACCACCAGTCCATAGCCCTGCTAATCACCCCCATTAACATACCAGAGCCCCTTCTGCCACTCTCAGAGGTCAGGACAGGAGCGACCCCTTCTAAGAGCTATTAAAGGGATGGCACAAAAAGTAAACATGACAGAAAAAGAAATATATCCATGTAAGTGCAGGGAACTAGCTTACATCCTACTACTTAGCTATTATATTATATTATATTATATTATATTAATTATATTATATTATATATATTATATTATATATATTATATTATATTATATTATATATATTATATTATATTATATTATATTATATATATTTCGGCAGAGTATATTGCCGTTGCCGGCATGAACACGAAGGCTCTGGGCACCAGCAATTCTTCACCAGATAGAAACTCTATCATGATTTATTTTGCTTTCACATTGGGGGTCGCATGATCAAATGGAGAATAAGTCCTCCTTTGTGCAGCCCTTTTAAAAATATATACATCTCCTGTATTTTTGTGGCACAGACCTGGTGTGGGTATAGCCGCCGCGAACGAGTGGGAGGATAATTGCACACATGCAGATCCGCGACCAACGGCAGTTCAGACTCTGGTTTTATCCTTTCCGTTATCCCCGACTCGTCATGGACCGGAGCGGCTGTTGGTGTAGCATATGTTGCTCACTCTCTGGAAAATGGTCGCTGAGCAGTCGGATCTGACCCATTTCATGGTGCATCTAATAATGCTAGTGACTTCATACTGGGCTATAACGCTATCATGGGGGATCTTCAGTCCAACAACACCGAGCCCAGTCGCCACGCCGAAATTATATGGGAAATGGTGATTAGAAAATTAACCGGATGTTACTTCCAAAGGCCATCGTTTATTCCTTATAAACTACCTTAACGATTAGGTACGGCATCGGAATGGCTATAAGTTTCATCCTGACAATTGTAACGAAATGGACTATTCTCTTAAGCGCAGTAGAAATGATCCGGATTTTCCTTACGCATGATTAATCATTTATTGGAGCATGTTACAGTTGAAAAGGACCTTGGTGTTATTATTTTCGACACAGCTTTATCCTTATGCAGAAGTATAAGGTTTCGGGTCAACCTCATAAGCAATTCTCGAACTGGTGTGGTCTCATTAGAAAAAAACATACAGACATTATTGAGTTTATTGGGTTTATTTAGTATTGAGTTTTGTGTTCAGAGGAAGGGATAAAAAGAGCACATATATCCTCCTTGATCAAGTTGTCTTACCCACAAGGACTATCGGAGAACCAGGGGGACATTATTGAGGTATTCAAGATTATTTACTGCAACATTTATGACAGAGTGTGGTAGTAAACCTATCTGCCTGAGGGACAGGAATACCAACTCGCGGCTATGATGTGTGTGATATAAGACTGTTCAAGCCATTAGAATCTGTCCTTCATCAGTCGGCCATAACGTTTCCTCATAAGAATTGTTTAGAATACGGACACTTTTAGAGCCATATCGGAGAGGCCTCGGTGCAAGCGAAGCGGGTTATATTACGAGGTAAAATATTGAGGCTATAATGAGCAACACATAATTCATCTGGCCCAAGAGGCGATTAGCCTCTCATCCAGTAATCATGTTAGGTATCTTAGTCAGAGAATGAATTCACTGTCCAGTGTGTGGTTTGTTGTGTATGTGTGTCTGTGTGTGTGTTTGTTGTGTATGTGTGTCAGTGTGTGTGTTTGTTGTGTATGTGTGTCAGTGTGTGTGTTTGTTGTGTATGTGTGTCTGTGTGACGCATAACTTGTGATCACGATGACCCAACTTCACCTCGATGGATGAACTCATACTTGGTATGCTGGTTACCCATAATGACTAGTCGATTTCAATGTGAGGGTCAACGAAGGTCAGGTCTAGACATTTGGGGATCACGATAAGAAAGCTTGTTCTGATCAGCTATATTTGGTATGCACTTCTCTGGGAAAACAAGAACCCCTTTTTCTATGGGATAGGGGGTTAATATTTGTGAAATTGTAAATTGGATACTTTGGCCAATTCTTTGCTTGTGAACCCGATAAATTGACCCCACCTGGATGGATTAATTAAGTAAAGTCGGGATGCACATTACTTGGTATGTGGTGTTGCATATTGAGTATATGGTCCCACTTGTTCGAGGGTCAAGGCAGAGGTCACCTGTAATCATCGAAAATCGAGGCAGTCAAGAAATCCGTATGCCCATTGGCTATCTAGTTTCATAAGTCAACCTCTTCGTCTCGCATGAACTTGCTTAATGAGAGGCTGTGAGTCATTTTAATATTATCGGAGTTATTGGCTATGTTCAATACATATGGTTATCTCCCAACATTGTTTAATTCCGGCACAGCATATTTATGTCAGTCGAAAAAATCACAATACGGAGGTAAGCTGAAAGAGAGTGGCACACGACCTTGGCAAGTCAAGTGTAAATATTAGGATTAGGGGTGTATACAAAAGTAAATTCCATTTCCGAACGCCATTTTATTTACATTCACACGTAAAAAGGTGCGGATTTCGAAAATGTGTTTAAGGTTAGTGATAAATCGTGTTAAGTGTAGGAGCCCCATTGAACTCAAAAAGTACAGTGGCTATCGGTCAGATTCATATGGAAGTTTGTAGGTGTGGTTCATCTTTGGTTGTGAGGATTTTTTGGTGGAGCCACTATGGTCATTGGAGGTCGTTGTCTAATATGCATAATAGTGCAGATTCCAAAGTTTATATGGTTCACATCGAAACTTGAGATGCGGTTTATATTCGGTTCCGATCGTACAACCAGTTGAACATATCATTGAAATTCTTGACGGCTGTTTGTTTACTGAGGTTCAATGATTATGTTTTTTTCGGGCGAGGATGCTGGTTTCAGGACCATTCTTTGTAAGTTTTTCACTTATTTGTGTGTTTGCTTTTTTATTCGCAACTATTGGCAACAAGATATTTAGGGATAGAAACGACTGAATAGTTTCACATATTCCGATTTCACATATTGCCGATGAGATCCTGCAACTCCGGGGGTTGTCCTTTTTTTTTCTGTATCTAATCAGCTTGAATTGTGTGACACCAAAATGGAAGATATTGCCCCATAGTCACTGGTTTGACCCTGTTTAGAATATAGCTTATTGGTGTAGCATCCACATGACGCATGGTACATTGAGAAGGTGACAACGGTTGATTAGACTCAGCAGCAGGACGTATCATGTTGTCCACCGATTGCATGCTGCTGTATTCTCCTTTAACATCTTCTTGGAAGAGTGATTTCTTTGATCTATGATATCAGGACGGAACAAGCGATCTCCTTTTCCTGATATGATCACAAGTTCGTGAATACGAATAAGACTGGGGCTCTAGCGACCGCACTGGGGCAATGTATTTTGAGATGTTAGCTTTTAGGAAATATGAAATAATCCTCTTATTGTAGATAACCCCATGTATCCTCAGATTTGTTCAATCGATGCTTAAAGCTCCCTTGATAATCTTACCAATTTCTGCTTGTTCCGTGCTTGGATTGATGTGGTCGGTATGCTTGTGGTACCTGTACAGGCATTAGGTAAAATAGAATGTATACAACTTCGAGGGCCTCCTTCACTTGCAATTGCTGAGACCCAATCAAACATTCATTCATGAGCATAGACAATTACGTACGAGGTTTCCAAAGTGATTTTTTTTTATCATTTCGTATTCCTAAAGTGAGAAACACTTGAAAAAACGTGGGGAAAATTGTTTCGGTTTTGAAGGCAATAGGCAAGGCGTTCCTGCCTGAAAGCGGGAGGCTGCGGGAAGCTTTTTTTTTCACTTTTTTTTTCTTATATTTGTGTTCCGTCAGTTTCATGACTATGTATGTTACTGAAACGGAAGACATTGCCCCTGAATCACTGGTTCGTCCATGTTTGGAATATAGCTTTTTCGTTTGTGAACCATACAGAGCGTGTGACTTCAAGAAGGCGGCAAAGGTTGACCTGTCCCGCCATAGGCCGCGATCTTGCTTGTCACTTATTTCACCGCTCCTGTAATCTCCTTTAACATTATAAACGGCGCTCATAAGAAGAGCAGCTTCTCTGAGTCTATGATATCAGTACGACATACTGATGTGATTTAAATTCGTTGATACAAATACCACTGGGGCTTTAGCTTCTTGGTGTAGAATACATATAACGCAGGCTACATTAGGAAGGTAATAACGGTTGATCAGACCCCGGCAGCAGGACACTGCTCCTGAAGTAAACGGGAGTACTTTGAATCTATGATATCAGGACGGAACAAGGCTACCATTGCTCATATTCCAAATTCGTAAATGCATTTACCACTGGGGCTTTATAGACGGCAATGTATTTTGAGATATTAGCTTTGTAGGAAATATGCACTAATCCTCGTATTGTGGATTGGCCCATGTATTTCCCGCGATTTGTTTCAAATTGATGCTCAGACTTTTGGGGGGAATCTTACCAATTTCGGTTTGTTCTGGGCTTGGATCGCTTGTGGTCGCGACGCCCTCGTAGTCCTGTACAGACATTAGTAATGCGAAATGGAAAAAAACGATGGCCACCGTACTTGCCCTCGCTCAGACAAGCTCAGGCATCATTCAATCACATGACAATTACGTATACGAAGTTTCCAGAGTGATCCTTTTTTCCGAAGTGAGTAGACTTGGCGCAAAATGGTTTCGATTTCCGAAGGCAATAAGCCGGGTTTCCCATTGGAAAACGGGATACGCGGGAAAATTAATTTTTAACGACTTCGCGTTTTTTGCGTGTAATCGGTTAGCTTTATGACTGTGATAGCAATGAAAACACTGCCCATAAATCAATCTCTGGTTCGTTCATATCTGGGATACAGTTTTTTTAGTTGTGAATCTATCAAATTGTGTGACTGCCAGAATGCGGCAAAAGTGTCGATCTGCCCGCCTGCTTACACAGATTCTATTTATGTCTATTTATATGTTGTCCCTTAAAGATGGATTGTCGTCAATTAAAATAAATCTTGTCAACAATATACTGCAACCACCCCAGCAATTTAGATAAATTTAACCAAATGGTATATTTCACACGCATTTTTTTTCCGTCCAAATCTCGAATAATTCACATATGAAGGCCCCCATTACGGATATTTTGTTTCGTGACGGTCATGCAAAATTCGCCGGTCGCTTGTTCGCTGGACGCTAGCAGACGACAATCCATCTCTTTAACATTATAAACAACGCTCCTAAATGAGCAGCCTCTCGGAATCAATGACACCAGGACGAAAGATTTTACCCTATTTTCCTGATATGAATCCTAACAGCGTCAATGTGTTTACCGACACCGAGGTTTCAGCGACGGCACCAAGACTAATATTTGAGGATATTAATTTCATAGGAAATATGCTTTATAGACTTTTTGTTTTGGTAGATTTACCCAGTTTTTTTATTTTTGTTTAATCCTGCTTATAGCTCACGTGAGCATCTCACCAATTTCTGTCTGTTCTGTGGGGTGAACTGTTTTTTGGTCGGGATAACTTGTGGTACCTTTTCAGAAAAAGAGTAAATGAGAATTGATCGAACTTGATACCTCCGTCGCTTGTCTTGTGCTATACAAACTCAGATAATTCATTCATCAGCTTAGACAATCACGTACGAAGTTTCTGAAGTGATTTTCTTCAATTTTTTACTCCGAAAGTGATCACACTTCTGACGGCAATAGGTAAGGTTTTCTGCTAGAGCGAGAGGCCGCCGCCCCGAAAACTTTGTTTTTTAATTGCTATAGTTTTTTTTTTCAATTCCGTCAGCTTTATGACTGTGATAGCAAAACGAGGACATTGCCCCTGATCACTGGTTCGTTCCAGTTCGGCAGTTAGTATGTATTTCAGTTTGTGAACCATACAAACCGTGTGACTTCAATCGGCCCGCTACATGGGCCGCCTGTCTCCTTGGCACATATTGCACTGCTCAGGTAGTCCTCTAACATCAGAACGTCCTCCAATAGCTTGTCAAAATATGTAGTTGGGGTTTGTCGCCAAGGCCCGATTGAGTTTAACCACGTGCGCCGTTTTCAAGTTAGCTCTCTCCTTATTGTGAAATTGTAACCAAATTCCCAGCTGAAGCTTGTTTCTTTTTCAACACACTGCCCACATCAGTTTAGGCTCCCAATATCTACAGTGACAAGTCGGGTTCTCTGGCGCCCATATGGATGGCCTGCGGGGGTCCTCCGCCACTCAGCCCCCAGTTGGTCACTTGTTCACCATGCATAGACGTATTCACATAGTAGGCACGGCAATATCACTAATTCCTTGCAGCCTAAATTTCCGGCACGGTTTTGCCTTCACGATTTGCTGCTGGAAGGCCCTTGTAACAGACTTTAAATTAAACCTTTACATATACTTTTTCCGTAAGTCCTACTTTGTACAGCCATTCACTGTACAGACCCATCCACTGAAAGCGCAATGGCTCGGAAAAGTAATGGATGCAGAGTTGCGAGTTTCACCCTGGCAACGTTCTCGTACTGTGCCTGATTGCTCGTGCCGTGGACGTGGAACTCAATTGGGACATACACTGGAATGTGTGACCGATCAAACTTCGCAATACTGCTCTGACAAACTGCGATTTGCCGCAAGTAGATTCCGGTCGTTTTGTAATATATGCACGCATCATGGCGTTGGTCCATATGTACTCTTCTCTGGGGGGGTTCTCACCTTGATAAAGTCAATAATAAAACAATCAATGGATCCGCGTGTATCATCGCATTGCTATTTTTTGTACTAGAGTATATTGGGTGAACACAACACAGGTAACGAATGTCTTTCTTCATACAACTAACCTACGTAAGAGCTTCTAATCGAACATAACAGCCGAGCGGTTGTCTCTTGCAGGCACGTGCTTCAAGCACTACTCCGACAAGGTAGAGTGGTAATTCACTCTAATTTCATTCCAAAAGGCTCATTTCGATCACGTGATGGGTCAGGTGGTCCAACAGGCTTGAATTCCACGCACGAGACTTTCAACCTGACCGAATTCGAACTGGAAATTTCTGAAGTGAATCTTGTGTAATTTTCGAATTTTAACCTTATTTTTCCTGGCCAATCCAAACTCGCCATCTTTACCTCCACAATGGTTTTTAGTGACGGCACTAAGACTGTATTAAAATCTTAGCTTTATAGGGAATATGCAATGTCTCATATTGCGGTGCCAATTTATTTTCAGATTTGTTCACGCTGCAAAAAGCTCTCTTAGAAATCCACCAATCCTGCCTGTTCTGTCTTGTTGGTCTGTTTCGGGACGCGCGTGTACCTGATAGACAATTAATAAATTAACAATAAAACCTGGGAGGACCTCCGTCAACTACCCAAGATAATCAGACCTTCATTCACATCGGCATAGACAATGCGGCATGAGGTTTCACAAAGTATTTTCGTTCGCTTTTCATGCCCGAAGTGAATAACCCTGAAACGACGACGGGAAAACTGATTTGGTTTCAAAGGCAATGTGGGGCTTCTGCTGGGAGCGGAGGCTGTCTTTCTAAGTTGTTCGCTTGTCTGCATTCAGTGACTCTGTAACGTGGAACCAAAACGAAATACAGGCCCAAGTCACTGGTCCGCTTTTTTCGAATTATAGCATCTTGTTGGAACCATACCAAGCGTGTACATTAGGAAGGCGGCGTCATGCTTCCCTTATGTCACTCCTCACTGCCTTAATGGCGCTTAATGTATAGCGCTTTTTCTAATCAATGACCCCCCTAGACGAACATGTCAACCAATTTTCCTGATATCTCCCTGATCCGTCAATACATTGACCACTTGTGGTTTAGCAAAGGAAATGAGACATTCATTTTGAGATCTTAATTTTTCAGATTGTTCAATCGATGCACAAGGCTCCCTGACGAATCTTATCAATGTCTGCCTGTAATGTGCGCGGATTGCTTTACCGATGACGTTCATGGTACTTGCAGACATATAAGAAAATGAAAAAACTAAAACTGCGATGACCTCCATCCTTTGAACAGGATGATCCGCAGACATACATTCATTTGCACATAGCAATTGTCATTTTAGAAAGAGATTAAGCTAAAGCCTGTGGGGAACCCATACAATCAGCACTGACTATATACCACAACGACATACCTGACCATAATCATAGTTTCGACCTTGTTTGGAATAGCCTCCTTGTTTGGGATCCTACAAACCTGGTTGATCGCAAGGCTGCCAAATTTGTTTGCAGGAATACTGCCCGGTCAACTATTGCCTCAACAGCTCCTCGAAATGACGTAAGATCACTGGGGTGCAGCCTATACTTTGCTGCAAGTCAGCACAATGTTTGTCCAACTGTCTTTCTCCAATAGCTCGTCAATTGCGACTTAGGTTTCCAATGCCACTCGTCCCACGACCTATAGTTATTGTAACACCCTTGTCATATGTAATTCAAATGTGCCCGCTACTTTTTTTTTGTCGCAAAAGACCATATCTTTGAACTGTGAGCGCCATTATTATATTTCCCTTATTACGTAGGTTATTGTGTCCGTAACGTATTTCGTGGCTCGAACTTTCAAGCAGGGTTTCGTGTAACGTAGAAACACAAGATGGCTTCCTGCAACCCGGTTCCTTGTTATAGGTCAATACCAAACCATGAACGGGAATTGGTACCCCTCCGCACCTGTGACGCGAAACCCATGCTGCCACACCACCCGCCCTACCCACCCCATCGTTTAAGCATACGTATACACAAAGTTAACGTGAATTATTTGTCGCCCGATAATTTGATTATTCCTGCTGGTACGAACCGGCAACCCGCTGTCTTCCTTTCGGAACGTCTTCCAATCAAGACGAACGTGAAATTTACCACGTTCGTTTTTTGAATGAGCCATTCTTATTGTTGGGATTGTTTTTCACGCCGCTACGTCCGATTCCAACTACAAGTAAAGGTATTCCGACACACGCCCAATTGAAAGATGTCTGCCCACCCAAACCAATGATTCAATAGCTGCAACACGGAATATTATATTGATTTTTTTTCCATAAATCATGTAATGATTTGGGCTTCCACCTAGCAAAGGGAACCAGTCGATTCCCGCGCCCATATGTCGGGTGCCGGTTTCCCCTCCGCCTCATGACGTTGGTACTTTTCACCAGGCATAGTGTATTCATAAATAGGGTTACGCCATGTTCACAAATTCCTTGCAGTCTGAATTCACTTGCACGTTCCTCCAATTTCACGATCTGACGCTGTAGGCCATTTATAGCAGACATTTGAACCTTTATATATAATTTTCCGTAGGTCCTTACTTTATACAGCCATTCCATGTACACCACATCCCTTAAAGCGCAAGGTTCGTAGAAAGTATGAATGAGCGTGCGAGTCACCCTGGCAAGAACTGACAACCGGTTCTCGCCGACGTGGAACTCAATGGACATACACTGGAAAGTTGACTCACTTCGCAATACTTCTGACAAGCTGCGATGTTGGCCGCAGTAATTCCCGTCGTTGTTGGAATATATGCAAACCCATCTATGGCGTTGGTCCATATATACTCGTACTCGGATGAAGAAAATAGTAAAAAACAACAAATGTATACCGCGTGTATCATCGCATTGCTACGTTTTGTGCACTATATATCGAGTGAACCCCACACGGTAACAATGTTCTTTCTTCATAACACTACCAAACTTGAGGCTTCTAGAATTTTGGCCGATGTTGGGTGAGTTACCACCAGCTCCTGCCTAATGACAGAGTCAACGATCATTCTGAAGTCATACCATAGTAAAGCTCGAATCAACCTTACGCAGTTTGGATATGCTTGATCACATCCTGAAACGTAGAACGCAGGAAATATAGTTGTGTACTTGTAACAGGATTCGTTCCTCGGCCTAAGTATAACTCGCTGGGAGCTGACTGACTGGGGGGTTCATCCACTATTTCATTTGATCCTTTCGTTGTTGTTTCAACACCCGGGGAATTCATTTCATACTTCCTACAAAGGTGAATATTGTTCTGTTCGATTTTAAGTGTATATTTACTGATACACATCCACGTCGCCAATACATTTGCCACAATGGGTCTTGGTGACGGCACTAAGACTGCACTTTTTACATATTAGCTTTATTGGAATATAAAATAGTCTTCATATCAGCAATTTATCATTTGTTTACAAAAAAAATTAATCGTGCAAAAAGCTCTGCTAAGTGATCTCACCATCCCTGCGTTCTGTGCTTGGTCGTCTGTGGTCAGGACGTTTCGGGTAACCTGGATAGACAATAAATAATAACCATATAAACCTGCGGTACTCTCCGTCAATGCACGACCCAAATAACCAGAACATTCATTCATCGTCATGACCTTGCGCTTGAGGTGCCCAAGTTAATTTCGTTCGCAATTTCTATTCCAGGAAGTGAATAACCTTGAAAAACTAATGGAAACTTTATTTTATGCCAAAGGCCGAATGTGGGGCTTTTCCTGCTGTAAGCGAGAGGGCTGTCTTTTTTTTAACGTTGTCTATTTTCTGTAATTCACTCATGCTCTATAACTGTGGTACCAAAAGAAAGATATTGCCCATAAGTCACTGGCTCGTCCATTTTTTAAAAATAGATTTTTGGTTTGGAAATCATACAAAGCTGGGTAACTTAAGAAGGGGCGTATTGCATTTTCCCACTTATTTCAACTGCTCCTGCAGTCTCCTCCAACAGCATAAACGACATTTCGTGTAAGACAGCTTCTCTTGATTATGACACCACTAGACGAAACATATACTCTACTCTTACTGATATCATCCTAAATCCGACGATACATTGATGATTTTGGTTTAGGGCAGGAACTTAGACTATATGTATTTTTTTTTTATATATTGATTTGCAAGGATTTATAATAGCCCTCGTTTTGTTAGATTGACCCATGTCATTTTCAGATTTGTTCAATTGATTCACAATTGAACTCCCTCAAGAATCTTATCAGTTCTTTTCTTTCTGCCTGCTCTGTGCTCGGATTGCTTGTGGTCGGGACGTTTGTGGTACATGGGAGAACAATTATTAAATGAGAATGAATAAAACTTAATGACCTCTATCCTTTGAACTTGCTAGGATGATAGACCTGCCTGTGTCGCATAGACATGTTCATTGAAAAAAGTGCTTGGAGCTATGGGAAACCCCTACAAATAAGCATCATGAGTGTGATACCAAACGGACGACAGATACTGCCATGAATCAACGGTTTCGACCTTGTTGGGATATACCCCTTGTTTTGGGATCCATACGAATCCCTGGTTGAGGGCGCAAGGCTGCCCAAATGTGTTGGCAGGCAGACTGCCAGTCACTAGTGTCTCACGCTCATTAAATGGCGAAGAATCACTGGGTTGACAGCTATTGCTGTTGCTTGCGGCATTTCAGCAACAGTGTGTCAACTGGTACTTTCTCCAATAGCGCGTCAAAGTGCGACTTAGTTTCATGCCACTCGTCCCACGACCTATTAGTTATTTGTAACACCCTTGTCCATCTGTAAATCCAAAATAAGCCGCTAAACGTTTTTTATTTGTCGCTAAAGACCCTATCATTTGACTGTGAGCGCCATTATTATATTTCCCATTGTTATCAGTAGGTTATTGCGGTCAGTAACGTATTTGGAGGCTCAACTTCACAGCAGGGTTTCGTGTAAGTAGAAAATGCAGATGGCTCCCGAAACCGTTCCCCCTGTTATAGGTCACTAACCAAACCATAAGTGAAGTGGTACCCCTCCGCCTCGAATGAGAAACCATGCTGCCACACACCACCCCTACCCGCCCCATCGTTTAAGCATACGTATGCACAAATGAACGTTGAATTATTGCCGACCCAGACAATTTTCAGGAATTTCGCTGTACGAACCGGCAACCCGCTGTCTTCCTTTCGGAACGTCTTCCAATCAAGACGAACGTGAATTGACCACGTGCGTTTTCGAATGAGCCATCTTTTTGTTAGATGTTTTTCACCCCGGCTTAGCTTCCGAATTCGCAACTACTACTACAGGTATTCCGACACACGTCCCACTTTGAAAGATGTCGGTCACCCAGTACCAATGACCCACTCGCTGCAACACGGCTATTAGATTGACTTTTTCTGTTATATCATGGAATGATTTGGGCTTCCAACATATCAAAGGGACCAGTCGGATTCCCGAGCGCATATGGAGGGTGCGGTTCCCTCCGCCTCATGACGTTGGTACCTTTTCACCAGGCCTAGTACGTATTCATATAATAGGTACGGCATGTATCACTAATTCCTCGCAGCTGAAATTTTCTCTGCACGGTCCCTCCAATTTCACGATCTGACGCGGCGGCCCATGGTCGCATAACATTTGAACCTTTATCTTAATTTTCCATAGCCTTGTACTTGATAACATCCATTCAACTGTACACCCATCACTTAAAGCGCAAGGTTCGTAGAAAGTATGATGAAGGGTGCGAGTTCACCCTGGCAAGACGACACCGTTCTCGCCGACGTGGAACTCAATGGACATACACTGGAATGTTGACTCAACTTCGCAATACTGCTGACAAGCTGCGATGTTGGCCGCTTATATTCCCGTTCCGTTGTTTTGGAATATATGCACCCATCTATGGCGTTGGTCCATATGTACCGTTCTCTGAATAGGCCCATTATGAAAACAATCAAATGTATACGGCGGTATCACCGCATTGCTACGGTTTTTACAATAATATATCGAGTGAACCCAACACATGTAACGAAGGTCTTTTCTTCATTACACTACCAACGTGAGGGCTTCTAGAATTTTGCCGATGGTTGGTGAGTTACCACCATCTCACTGCCTATGACAGCGCAACGTTCATTCGAGAAGTCCTGTCATAGTAAAGCTCGAAGCAATCCTGAAAAAAGGGTTGGACATGCTGATCACATCCTCTAACGTAGAAACGCCAGGAAAATATGATTGTGTACTGTTCTGTAACAGAATCGTACTTCAGCCTCAGTATCAACTACTCGCTGTGAAGGCTGGCTGACTGGGCGGTCGCAATCACTATCCCTCATTTGATCCTGTTCGTGTTGTTCAACCAATGAATCCACTTCATACTTTGACAAATGGTGAATATGGTGTCATTTTCGAAGTTAAAGTTAGATTTACTGATCACTCCTACATTCTCCATACTTTGCCACTGTGTTTTGGTGACAGCACTTAAGACTGTAAATTTCGAAATAGTTAGCTTTATTGGGAATAACAATGTCCTCATATCGGCAATTGATCAGTTTGTTACCAGATTTTCTCAATCGTGCACAAAGATCGCTTAGGAATCTCACCAAACCCTGCCTGTTCTGTGCTTGGTTGGGCTGTGGTCAGGACGCTCGGGGGACCTGGATAGGACAATTAATAGATAAAATATAAACCTGCGAGGACCTCCGTCAAGTTGACACTACCTTAAAATAAGACCCAGACATTCACAGCGGCATCGGACAATTGCGATTGAGGTCAAAGTTATTTTCGTTCGCAATTCTATTCAGAAGTGAATAAACATAGGTTGAAACACGTAGAGAACAAATTGATTTTGTTTCAAGGGCAGAATGGGGGCCTTTTCTGGGAAGGCAGGAGGAGTCTGTTGACTTGTCTATTTTCTGTATTCAGTGAGCTCTGTAACTGTGTACCAAAACGAAAGATATTGCACATAAGTCACTGTGGGCTCGTCCGATTTATTTCAAATAGATTTTTGATTGGAAATCATACAAAGCGTGTAACATTAAGAAGGCGGCGTCATGCTTGCACTTAGTTCACTGCTCCTGCAGTCTCCTCACAGCATAAACGACGTTTTCGTGTAAAGAACAGCTTGCTCTGAATCAAATGACACCACTAGAGACGGAAACAAGGCTATTCTATTTTACCTGATATCATCCTGAAATCCGTTCAAATACATTGATGATTGGGGTTTTTAGGGAAGGCACTAGACTATGGATTTTGAGATATTGATTTGCCAAGGAAATTTAGAAAGTTCCTCGTTGTAGATTGACCCATGCATTTTCAGATTGCTTCAATCGATGCACAATTTTGAAGCCTCCTATTCACAGAATCGTATGCAAATTTCACCCCCTGCTCTGTGCTCGGATTGCTTGTGGTCGGGACGTTTGTGGTACCGGGGCAGACAATTAGTAAATGAAAATAATAATAACTTAATGACCTCTATCCTTTGAACTTGCTAGGATGATAAGACATCATGTGTCAGCCTAGACAATGGTTATTGGAAAACAAGTGCGTGAGGCTAGGGCAAACCCTACACTAAGCATCTTGTGATGATACCAAAACGAGATACGGCCAATAAATCAACGGTCGACCTGTTTGGATATACCCCTGTTTTGGGATCCATACAAAACCTGGTTGAGATGCAGGAATACTACCGGTCAACTAGTTGTCTCACCCGCTCCTTGAAATGACGAAGGATCACTGGGTTGACAGCTGTTGATTGGCTGCGGTCAGCAACAGTGTTGCCCAACTGGTACTTTCTCAATAGCTCGTCAAGTGCGACTTAGTTTGCATGCCACTCATCCACGACCTATTCGGTTATTGTAACACCTTGGTATATGAAATCAAAATAGCCGCGACGTTTTTATTGCCGCAAAAGACCATATCATTTGAACTGTGAGCGCCATTATTATACTCCCCATGTTATCAGTAGGTTATTGCGGTCAATAACGTATTCGTGGACTCAGACTTCAAAATCAGGGTATCGGGTAAAGTAGGGAATGCAAGATGGCTGCCCGAAACCGGTTCACTTGTTATAGCAATAACCAACCCATGAAGGAAGGGGTACCCCTCCGCACCTGAATAGAGAAACCATGCTGCCACACACCCACCCTACCCACCCCATCGTTCAAGCAATACGTATACACAAAGGGAACGTGAAGTATTTATCGACCTAGAATGTTGAGGGATATTCTGCTGGAATTGAACCGGCAACCCGATGACTTCCTCTCGCAACGTCTCCCAAGCAAGAAGAACGTAGTTTGGACCAGTGTGTTGAGATGAGCCCTTCTTTTTGTGAGACTTGTCTTTCACGCCGCTTTGCTTCCAAATTCCCACAACTACAAATAAAGGTATTTGCATCACACTGCTCACTTGAAAGATGTATGCACCAGTAGAAATACAATCCAACTAGCCGCAACACGGATATTATATTATTGATTTTCTTTAAATCATTAAAATTAGGTTCCACAATATCACATTGACCAGTCGATTCTCAGGAGCCAATGTGGAGGCGCAGTACCCCCCACCATGACGTTGGTACATTCTCACCAGGCATAGTACGTATTCAATAGTAGGGTACGGCAAGATAAATAATCCTTGCAGCCCATCGGTAGCAGACATTAAAACCTTTATATATAATTTTCCGTAGGTCCTGACTTGATAACAGCCATTCACTGTATACACCCATCCACTTTTTAAAGCGCAAGGTTCGTAGAAAGAAGAATGAGGGTGCGAGGTCACCTGGCCAGACGACACCGGTTCTCGCCGTCGTGGAACTCTATTGACATACACTGGAATGTCGACTCAACTTCGCATCACTGTTGACAAGCTGCGATGTTGGCCGCAGTATATTCCCGGTCGTTGTTGGAATATATGCACCCATCTTGGAGTTGGTCCATATGTACCTCGTACTATGGATTAAAGAAAAATATAAAACAAATCAAACGTATACCGCGTGTATCATCGCATTGCTACTTTTTTACAATAATATATCGAGTGAACCCAACATGGGTAACGAATGCCTCTCTCCATTACAACTAACCAAACTTGAGGACCTCTAGAATTTTGCCGATGTTTGTAGGTTACCACTAGCTCCCGCTTATTGACAGAAACAACGATCATTCGAGAAGTCCTGTCATAGTAAAGTTCAAGGCAATCCTGAAGGAAGGGTTGAATATGCTGACCGCTTCATCACACGTAGAACACGGGAAAATATGAGTTGTGGCCTCTCTCTAACATTGATCACAGAATTATAATTAGTGGATTGCTCTTCATTTCGCGTAGAACGCAGGCCAAATGGACGTATGCCAAAGCCCACAGGTGTCTTCCCATCCTCCAACTGCTTAAATGCCTTTCAAGTTTCCTCAATAGCAGCCAAGTCTGCTGGCTGGCAGTTCATCCACCGAGGATGCAACACTGTACATCTGAAATTTCAATGCCTATTTACCGACACTCACGGAAACACTGGTCCACCGCTTCATTTTCACGACGCAGTACCTGTCGGCTATGCGACGAAGCATTCAATGGCATTAACATTTTCCCGAGAAATCGTTCCACTCTTCCGCTGCCTTGGGGATGCAGTATTCGAGGTCTGATCATTCCTGTTCTTGGTCCACATTCACATCCATCATTTTGAACAACGTCCTAGCTTGCCATCGTACACTGTGGCAACACTCGGATCATTCAGTCGGCTAATATCCAAACTTACAACATACGATTAGTCATGGAAGCTGGCAGTCCTGAAGACCTTACAGTTCATGAGGCAATCCCTCCCACCTTCCATCCATGAGTACTTGATGGTTAACCCATCAATGGAATACCGAGTCCAGCGTATCACATCGGTTCTGTGCAACGATGATCCAGCAGTCAAGAGGCCAAAGACTTCAAGTAAAGTCTAGTGACATTAGGCTGCTGTCTTCACGGCTATCGGATCCACGAGGGCCGAGACTATGAGCTACGAGCATCCTCATCCCCCATCTATGAGTGCATGAACTATCTCCTTGATGGCGAGTCATCATTTGAAGCGTCATTTGCCAAGCGTCTCATATCGGATCTCGAAACAGCAAACATATGAACAGTCATAAGGCGTCGACTTCTAGAAAAGTCGAGTGACATGAGGCTGCGGAGTCCATGAGGTCTCATAGTCATACCAAACGAAGGAAACGACAACGAGTAGAGGCACAACATCAGAGACTTTTGCACGAGTTTTCTATTGCTATTTTGCCGTTGTGGGGTATAAGGGTGTATCCTATTCTAATCGTTAAATAGATAGTGGGGATTTTTCACTTTCACGAGTTTCGTTCGTTTTTCACCCATTTTTTTTAATCCGGGTGAATCTTGAATATATTCAGAAGAAGTCTGCCCCGCCTCATTTGCATATGCTTATTTTGATACGGTGCATAGTAGTAGTACATAGTAATCAGGCAAATTATCGCGCATCGGACCCACTTCAATGGGCTCATGTATCGTCTCCCACGTCTCCATCAAACTACCCATTAACGGTACAGACTAGTAAAGCAATAAACGAACATAACGAATGAATTACGAACGGAGATATAGTGATTGCTTGAAAAAATCCTAACTATCCCTTTTAATGCCTTGACGAATCTATGCAGTCATTTTAGTATGTGTGCATTTGTGTGTGTGTGTGTGTGACTCCCAGCTTGTAATCACGGCAACTCAATCAGGTATGAGTTGATGAAGCTCCATACTTGGAATGTATTTCCTCATGATGAGTAAGGCAGTTCCTATGATTTTGGGTAGAAGTCAGAAAAGTCTGAAAATCCTTGTGAATACGATGAGTTCAAAATGTGTGGTCTGATCTAGTTGGAATTTGCTGCGTCAAGCTCATTATCAAGAGAACAGGAACGCCATAGTTTGAAGTGCGGTATGGAATTCAAATTCAATTGATATTTTAGATTGATAACGTGATAACTCAACCCCACCTCGATGGATGAAGCTTATAACTGATATGTGTATGGGTTTGCGTGTGTCTACATTTGTATTTGCTCACTTCACTGCGCAGGTGCGCACAAGCCGTCATCTTGGATAAACGGTTGGACATTATATGAAGTGTATACCATGCGTTTAACGTCTGTCACTACTATGATGCCGTGCCATACGTCAGATTGACATGCATTCCGTGCGTCCCGCAATTAACAAGTATGCCACGGAGAAGAATCTGACACGTAGATAGGTAGTTATATATCTCAGTCTTCATTGAATTTACACGTTAACGTTCCCTACTCGCATCCGTTGCCTCGTGGAACAATGGAAAATGAAGCAGAAGAAGATGAAACATTTTTCACGAACGAGAAACTCAGGTCTTTTTTTAGATTGCACGACAAGAGCCTCATCGCGTGTTCTTCGGAAGAGAGTTCGTTTAACTTTGAGCTTGTTTCCTGTGAAGGACGGTGATGTTTTTTCAGACGGCCATCTGGATTCATTCGTCGTATATATTTAAGGTAGAAAATATGTAAATTTGTGCAAATTGTATGAACAGAGGGCACTTTTCAATAGAGAGAGAAAAAGACCAAAAAGTATTGCAACCATTCACCAGTAAGAACTCTCAAACAATTTGTAGACAGATTGAGTTAGCTATATAAACAGTTGAAACACGAGGGCAATATCAGAGTTGCAAGATCTCACCAGCAATCCTGTAAACTCATCTGTTTCTGTATGTTTGTACCTATGTAACATGTGTTTATGTCTTTTACTTTGTTGAAAAATTCGCTGTTATCGTCGCAAAATAATGAAAATCAAAATCTGAACGAGGAAAACACTGAAATTTCCAAACAATCAAATCGATACTCTACTATTCCAAATATATGCACTGAAATCTCAGTTCATGTCAAATATCCTGCTATTTCACGGGTAGAAGAAACAGGGAACATAACACTCCTAATATTGGCCAACTATCTCCGAAGTGTCAAGAAGTGTCCTTCCATACCTTTAATCACTCGAAATTCCTAATTGGAATATAACATAGATTTGCAATGAGAAGCGTCTGCTCGGGAACTATAAATGTCAAGCTATTTCGATACTAACAGTGTATTGAAAATAGAGAAAAATACGCCGAATCTGTATGTCGCCTGTCCAAATAAATAAAGCTGTGACCGGGGCTTTACTCAATTTGAGAATTGAACAATTGGTTAAAGACACAGCAAAACCAGAAAATGAAGAATTCTGCAGGACCCCAAATCTAAACAACGAGCCTCTTCGTCATGCTATGGTGTTGACATGGCGTTGAAGAAGAATGGGTCTCTTGTACAGAGTACATGATGGAACCTATTTTGATCATTTTGGATCCCTGAAGCTGATCAGTAGTAACAACAGACGTTATTACACTGAGAGTTTCCAATGGTAATAAACATTGCAAACATCGCAACGTTCGGAGAGTTGGGCCTAAATTGTATGGAGCCTGGAGACACACGACTTAAGAAAGAAAGTAGTAGTAATGCGTTATAACTTGAGTTGGAACGGTTACGATCGGGCGTTCAAATGAAATGAAGATAACTGTGTTTCATCTTACATGCCCTGACCACGACCATCGAGCAACTTTGTGACGTAGAAACGACTTGTTGCATCACATCTATACGGCACAACGCCCGCAACTTTATTAAGATCTCGCGGTAGTGAATAAAATTTGTAAATATTGACACTCCAACACGACCATGAACCAACCTTCCTTCTTTCGATCCCCTCACCCAGTCACCCCGCGTCGAGATAAACTCTGCTGTTCCGTCTCACTAATTGTTGGATTGGCGCGTCAGTTAAGTAAAGGCGCGTCAAACCCCGAGGTGATTTGGACAACATGCTCGTGCCTGCGTTTCCCAATATACTTCTAACCCTCTTCCTGGTCGAATAGCAATCTGAAATGGTCCCGGGAGGGGGGGGGGGGGGTGACGTTGCTGTGTGGCACGCCGACGAACACGATAGGAGTGGGCGTCCTAGCACTTTCCCGGCGACCTACCCTGATCGGTTTCTTTGTAGGATAACGAACTCATCACTTTTGAGCAACAGTCCGGAGCTACTCGAGGGCTGTGTAACCAATCCTTATCATAAGTTCTGTGTTTCAGGATCTTCACTGGGACTCTTCTGTTTTGGTGGATGGATAGATGGATAGATGGATGGGTGGAATGGATGGATTGATGATGAATGAATGAATGGTTTGATGGATGAATGGATGATAAGAACAACCATCTGATTACCTTGTCAAAGCGATCCGATTTAGACCTCCAGATGATCTCTGACCTATCCTGAACGACCGGGTTAATGTACTCATCAATGTGGAATATATGAGTCGAGCATATATACCAAGTACGCAAATCTCACAAGCACGGTCTAACTCGCGTTCCGTGCAAAACTGCTCCAATATTCCCCTTCCCCCCTCTCCAAAAAAAGGTAAAAAAGGTAGTTGTGCACACCGATGGCTATCCTTGACTAGACCAACCATTCCAAAATTATCGTGTTTTCTAGAGTTGTGAACTTCGACCACATTTGACTCAGACGACCTCTGACCGCCCCCAAAATCAGTGGTACGATATGTGGTGGGTCTGGAAAACATATATGATCTCGTACTACTTTCGATTTGACAAGAACGCTGTGAAAATGATCGAGAGTGAATACAACAAGTCGTATCTCTAAACTGCCTAACGGGACATTGGATCCTTTTCATAATCTCTTCTTTTGACCGGGGGATCTATAAGGCAGTTCGAAAAACTGATCGTCAATGATTTGCAATTCATTTTGACGGTAAAATGGCTGAGTGTCAGGCAGGTTTTTTTTCATCATTATTACCACCCTGACCTGCATATCTATTTCTTGGATCGCATTCACACTTCAAATGACCTGAAAATAGATATTGTGCCCGCGTATATCCATCGATTTGAAAATTGATCGATTGTTCTAACGAATCGATGTGACGGTAGCATGTACCCTATCCTAACCTTGGGTACACCAACAATTCTTTCTCAGCAGAAGTCTCAATATTGATCAAAGTCACTGTTATCATTGTCATAAACAATCGCATTTGTGAGCACTGGAACATGATTAATGGCTGATCTAGGCAGGATCTTGAGGCCTATATCCTGCTGAAGGAACTTTGCCTAGATTAGAAAATCCGATTGCATCCGATAAGTCCGGGTTCCGTGTCATACATGAACTTGTAATATAACTTGATTTCTAGTCAATGCCATGATGGAAGCCCCACCCTAGATCGAATTTAGCCGACCCGGGTGCTCTGATAATGCATAAAAGACTATTGTGACGTCGTCACGGAGGACTGGGGTCTGTCAATGTCATAACCTTGTGTAGGGAACGTGTAACAAAACACACAATAAATGAATACCCTAAGATAACTTAAGGTTATTCACAGAATATAACACAATAATCTTATATTTCCTATGTGGATACTATAACAATTCGAAGAAACGAAGTTTGGTGATCGCTGGATCGCTTGAACCGCTGGATTTGAATCGTATGTTACAAGGCAAAAAAATAGTTGGCAAATGTTATTGTTTTAGTTTTCAATAAGGACTTGATGAGCAGTAGACATATAGGTTCTTTGGATTCAGAGACGAAGAAGTAGGAAACATGGATGGATGGCTAAGAAGATCCTAGGCATGCAAGCAAAAAGACAATCAAAGGAGCGAAGGGTGAAACCCCCAAAAAAAAAAAAAAATTGCAAAATATAGGTTTAACTAAACGAAGTAACTTGCAGAGATCAGGAGATCAAAGGGAAATTTCGAAAGGAAACTCGGGGACAATATGAAGGATACAAAGTATTTCTAATCATTTGGTTATTCGCCTCAAAATGTGAAACTAAGGGCATATTTCTGAATGTATTGTGACCCCAATCAAGATATGAAAAAATTTGAAACGTTTTCCCCTGTGTTCACAAGAGAGATGGAACATCTGCATGTTCAAAACATGATTTCACATAGTGGGTAGAGAATTCTACATGTTACTAAAGAGGTTGTTTTCCATAAATTAAAGGAATGGAACCCGACCAGGCTCCAGGGCCCGCGGTGTATCAATGATGATCTGAGCCAGGTCGGTAGCGTCGATATTCGTTGTCCACGCAAAACATCAGTAAATCATTGAGGAAGGTGTTGTTCCAGGCCAGGCGATTGACATGAGGCTAACGTATTACTGACTCTCGCGAGAAGGTCAATGGTTAAAGCCATGTAATAGGAGGGGCAGACGACACGCCATCTGCACTGAACATATACCAAACAGCAAACAAGAAAAGGCAAAAAAAGCTCTAAGGTGGTTTCTCTCTTGAAATTTTCCGGGTAAGCTGCGAAACGCATATCGTAGTCTTTAAGCTTGCACTGGACAGCCTTCAGTTATCTAATTCCGATACTGGTATTTGTTCACGATGTCGCCAGTGGTTGAAGGCTTTAACGTGCATGGTCGTAGCTGAGGAATGGTCCTTTCCGTGATTAGTGCCGAAGACTCGCCATCGGTTGATGCGTGAGTGTATTTCTGTGATGTCACAGATTCTTCAAATTCACACCGAGTAAGCTTGATCGAAAGTCTCGTGAAGGAGTTTTTACTTTACTTATACCGTAATCTTTGGAAAAAAAGTTTTTTTTTCCAGTGTCAGTGACTCGGTCAAATTCCACATTTCACAATGGTTCGCATTTCAGTGACGTCACAATGACAGGACATGTTAGGTCGGTTTACAACTACTAAAACGTACATTACCAGTGTACATGTATCCAATTTCTGCAAGAAAGAAACGAGATATAGACTGATAATGGCTGATGATTGTCGTGTTCGAACAACACAATCCCTTCAAATTCACTGTAAGTTTCAGCTATAGCGAGTATGGTAGGTGTCGATACTCTATAACTTTCAAGCTGCTTTGCCTCTCGACTAGGCAGTGGCGGCGGAAAGCCTAAAATGTAGGGGGGGGGACGCAGAACAAAACTTTGAGGTGAATTGATGTTATACTATCTAAGAGGATGCGCCACCAACTGGTTGCGCGGCGGAGCGTGGACCGAAAATTTTGGGTTTTACAACCTCCCAGATGGCCGGAAAAGTCACTTCTGAGCGTTGTGAGCTATATTTACCCAGTCATGAAACTGGGTTATGCCGCAAAATCGGAGTTATCAATAAAATGTAAGTATGAAGAATGATAATGCACACCAGATGGGTTTGGAGACAGCAGATCCCGCTGAGGGAGACCCGGGGAATGGAACGTCACACCTACGCAACCCCCCCCCCCCCCCATCTAAGAAATCGACTTTCTTCTCATACGGTGAATTTCCAGTTGCCCATGGATCCCCACTTTGTGGAAATTTTTGGGACGTCGTCACCTCCCCCCCCCCCCCCCCCCCCCCGCTTGGCGCGCCTGGGCAGTCTCGAACGACAAGACGTAACACCCTCTGGTTTCGTTGGGAGGAGGTACCGCTTAGTTCAGGCCTTAGTGATTTAATCAGTGTCTATGTTAGTTAGCGGACCAGAATGCAAGTTTATTCCTCTCCGGCCGCCGTAAATGCAACAATAGGAACGTTTCTGTGCAAAGTTTTGTAAATTGCATCCTACAAACATATGTCCCAATCGTATGATATACTCATCCCTATGTGCTCATGTGTGTCGCCGTGAGCGCAACTGGAAAAATGGAAACCGTAAGTAGATTGGTTTATGGAGCAGCTCCGTAAACATTCGCAGAATCGGGCCCTGGTTTATTGTTAGCCATTGGGGCTGCGAATCAGATGTATCGTAACCACCTGATCGTCAAAATGGGATCGAAACCGAACGGTACAAATGGATGAGAAGAACGTTCATCCCGATGTCGTCATTATAAATATTCGGAAAGGACGATAGGAATTATTAGGATTCATCTCCTCAACTTTTTTTCTGAAAGCAATTGGAAAGTAATAGTTGATTGGGTGCACGTATCAACGTTAACGCTCGTATTGGAGGAGATCAAAACCCTCGTGTTAGACCGTAATCAGTGGGCGGCTGATGTATGTAACTCCTATAGAAAGTGAAGAACCTCTAAACGGGGTTAAATGATAGTTCACGTTGACGGTATGTGCGCCTTTCAAGCGTGTTCATCTTGGAAAGACTTTCAGGCGGGCAGTTGCTTACCGGCACAGGAACGTCTAATGCCTCGCTGTAACAATGCACTTTCATAGCACTGTACTTGGTCCACTTCTTTTTTCAATGTACATGCGACCTCTCGGTCAATTGATCTCCCGTCATTGGCATAAACTAACCTTCCATGCTGATGACACATAGTTGTATATGTCGGTCTAAAATGATCAGCCCATGTTCAGTTCTCTGAGGGTGTTGAGAATGTAAGGGAAATGGCTGGCTTGTAATTTTCTGATGTGAAGGGACGCTAAAACTTGACTTCAGGTTTTCTCGTCTGACAGATTCAACAAGGGAAACAGGAAATGTTACTCTGTTAGAGTAGCTTTCCCGGATGAAAACTGCTGTTTGCCAAACAGCAAACAGTTGGTGGTTCTGAGGATTTTCTGTTCAACATCATATAAGAAATTATTGGTATTGTTCCTGATTCCCGGCTTGACATGAACAATCAAATTTCACACACTGTCAAGTATGCTTACATGCCACATTGGTAATAGTAGTAGAATCCGCCGTTTTCTCTCTCTTTCCGAAACTGAAAAACTGTGCAGGCTCCCTTACGTCCCGTTTGGATTTTTGCAACTCTCTCCGTGATGGTTTGCCAGATACTACTTTGAAACCTCTAATCCGTGTTTAAGGAATGCTGCAGCCGGGTTGTCTGGGGAGCCAGGAAGTTGATCACATCCACTTCATCTAATAATTATATCCCCACGAAACACGTAAGTGTTCGGGATATTATGGTTTTTGGCCGTGTGCCCGCCGTCTCCACCGCCGGCCGCCGCCGGAAACTTTAGGCAGTTAGCGCTCTCATTCTTAACACTATCCGATGACCCAAAATTGGTACACATGTCAGTATAAGTAAAATCTCGGATAAGTCGAAATGGGCTATATGTCAATTTGTTGCCCCTATTTTGCAGGGTTTCGCAAAATTTCTACAGTTCGTGCGATTTACACGAAAGTGGTGGTTGTGGGAGTTGTGGAGCCGGACAAAAACATGGCGACAATTTAAAGGTCATCCAAGGTCAAGTTGGCATTCTTTGCCAGCGCCTTAATATAGCATAAGTATGTGATATTTCAAAACTTCATTGATTTCCATGGAAACTTGGTGATAGGGCCAACTATCAGTTGCCGATGAATTTTCCTAATTGTGGCCGAGGTCACTGGAGTCAATTGAATGACTAATTTGAAATCGTTGGGGCCCAATTAGCAATTAGGCAAATTATAAACTTTGTTGGATTCTCACGAAACTTGGTGAGTAGGACTTCTAACAGTCCCGATAAATTTATTCAATTGCGTTGAATCACTGAAGGTCATTATGTGGGTTTAATTTACATATTCGTTAGCATAATTAGAATAATGAATGCAATTATTTTCTCAACTTTAGGGAATTTTGACGCGAAACTTTTGAATAGGACATACTACCAGTCCGATACATTTATTCAATAGCATCCAGACACTGAGGGTAAATTTGTGGGACTAATTTGCAGATTAGTTGTTCTGATCAGTCATAATGATGAGTTATACTTTTTCGCTGATAACATTTACATGTTCTTGGAATGCAATATGCTTCAGGAAGTGGGATGCATCACATGGAAGTGTAAAATTTTAATAAAAACCACCATGTCATGGAAGGTCATTAAAGGTACTGAGGGGTCAAATCAAAAACTGATTTTCGTATTTTTGGCAATAGCCACGGTGTGTTCATTAGAAATGCAAAGATGCTCCTAGGAGTGGATTGTATCAACATGGAGAGTAACAATTCTCATAAAACTGTAATATCATTAAAGGTAATTCGAAGTCACTTAGGGGTCAAAAAACTGTTTTCTGTCTTTAATCGGAGAATTGAATCATATCGAAGGCTGGATGGTTCCCATTGTGATATAATTGTTGAACCGCAGTGTGTGACCCTCTGACCTGAATTGGACTTCTGTAGGGGCTTGCCATGTGGTAAAGGTCGAATCTTGAATGAAATTGCTTATTAAGGATGTTACGGGCAAAAAAATAGAAAACTGGTTATTTTGGGATATGGATAGAACTGGGTGTGCTTATGGAGGAAAAACTCCGCTGTCGATCGGACACCTACTTTGGTAGGTACAAGGGTTCAAAGTTCAATTTTTATACTTTTTTCCAAAAAACATTGGACCAGTTCAGTGGAATGCAATATGCGTCTAGGGGTGGATGTAGCACATGAGCGAACATTTCTCATAAAAACGGTCACATCATTAAAGGTCATCGGGGTCACTTAGGGGTCAAAAACTGATTTTAGTTACTTTTCGGCAATAGGCACTGGGTGGGTTCACAGAATGCAAAAATGGCTCCTAGGGTGGAGTATCACATGGAGAGTAACAATGTATAAAAAAACTGTAATATCATTAAAGGTCATTTGAGGTACTATCGGTCCAAAAACTGTTTTTTGGCTATAATCGGAGATTTCATATATGCGGAGGCTGGGATGGTTCACATGTGATATATTGTTGACTGCATGTGGTGTTTGGACCTCTGACTGAATTGACCTTGTCGGAGTGGCATGTGGTTAAAGGCTCGAATCTGAATAAATGTGCTTATTTAAGGAAGCCCCGGGTCTGGGGCTGTAGGGGTTGCCTCATACAACAACAAAGTGCATTCTGGAATTGCCCATTTACCTGTACACGTTGTCGCTTACAAGTCTGAATGACTTCTTTCCACGAATATTGCGGTTTCATGTCACCAAATTTCTAATAAGAGATGCGGGGAATAAACCGTCTGGCGGTTTACCCGCCCGACACTTTCTAGTTTACCTTAGCTCCCTCGATTGCCTTATAGGATTCAGTTCACGGTTCTCTTGATTACTTTAAATGCCTCCATGATGGGTCCACAGTACTCTCCGATTGGGTTTCTTGGTTACCGTGTCCGTTCCCCGGTGCCTTCGCTCTCGGTAACATGATTCCTTCTAAATGAGCCGCATGTTCGAGGTAGTCGATCCATGTTTCGGAATCGTGCTTTCCAGCGCTATGTATGCTTTGTGGGAACGGCATACCATGTAAATTCGTTGGTGCCAATGATTGAGCTGTTAAGTCCCGTAAGTCTTACTTTTTAATGAAGCTCTCAATTAGTATGTGTTTTGGCGATGCTAAATTATCATATTTATTATAGTATTTTTACTATTTGATCTGTCGTACATTTTGGTTTTAAAAAAGGGGGGGGGGCCACGCCTTTGATTACTTTGTAGAAGAATGTTTCGCTTTATAAATCAATTCTATGCCTATTATATATCTATTCTATTCTATTCATCGAATGCCCCTTACGGGCGCCTTCGTTTATCCAGACCAGTTAGCACGAAAACGGTGCATGAGGGGTTGGGTGCCGGCTGGGGTACTTGCCGGGTGTTTAGTTTGTGGTGCAGCTTCAGGGTTACTTCAGGGAGTACGAGGGGAGAGAGGTGAACCAGGTTTGGGACTGGGTTGCTTGCTAGAGTAGGCCAGATGATTGGTAGGGCAGGGTGTACATTTCCTAGGCATATGCTCCTCAAAGTGAGTTGGGAGTGAGTGAGTAGTCGAGCGGGTTTATTGACGCCACATTGGATCGTACGAAAAAAAATTCACCCTCTCGAATGGGTCTGTGATATTGGTCGATGAAACGCCTAGTGTGAGGAATATATTAGGGCGCTATGTAGTCACAATGATAAATCGAAGATGGTTGAGATGGTGACGATAACATGACTATTGCCTATCCCTAACCGTGCTTGCAATGATGCTGCTAAAAAACGATGGCTCAAACGAATTTTAAACAAATGGATCTCATGGCTTCCCGGAATGAGAGCGATTGACCGACCTCGCTGAGCTCACTTCAACATGTCGTTTACAATCGACCTCTGGGAAAATCCAAATTGAAAACAGGATTCCAGGTACTTATCGAATAAGATTCATACAATGACCTATTTTAACGATGAAAAACGGTTGGACACCCATAAAAGTCGCGTATGATGATGTCGTTTTCCTTTTCTTATAAAAAAAAAAAGCGTCAGTTGTTCAGAAAATAAATATTGTCAAATGCTACTCAAATACAGAGAAATACATAAAATGTTAGCTCAAAAAAATATCAGTGATTGATTCATCATACTGAACATCATGTGATTTCCACATACAAAGGAATAGTGAGCACATTCATCTGAAATCACGTGACTCGCTCTGCTGACATTCTCAAAAAGTTTTTTCTCGTAAAGTTTGGATATCGTATATCAAGGAAAATTTGGCGAATTGAACCCTTGTTAGTTATATGGGAAGACAGGCTATTCATTATGTGAAGTAAAACCATTGTGTAGGCAAGTAGGGCGTTCCCCATTCACCACTTCTGAAGTCACGATGTTCCATGAAATTGTTACAAATTGTCGTGAATACCAAACTATAGGAATATGATTGAGTTGAAACTTGGGGATAAAGATGTCTTACTAGGTACAAATCTGCACAAAATTAATTCCATGATGTATTGCTGTATTGTGTGTGAGTGTGTGTAAGGTGTGTGCGAGCATGTGTGCGTGTGTGTGGTGTCCGTTCCAATTTTATGTTTTTTCCTAAATATCTCAAGCTGCGGATATTATCAAAAATTGTGATTTGTAAGGACACATTTTGGGTGTAAAATCTTCATTTTCGTCAAATTTTACCACTATTTTGGGCTGGAAGGGGTTCCAATCTGTGACAAGGTGAAAAGACCAACAATTACTCTTTACTACATGTAATAGCCTAACATTACAATAAGGTTGATTTCCGACAGGCAAAAAATAAAAAAAATAATTAGTAAGCGAGGAAGACCAATGGTCACACATTTTTTAAAACCAAGCTGCAAAGTTTCGTTTTACAAAACAGTTTCCAGTTATTTACACTGAAAAATTCCTGAAATTTATCTGTGGAATATGATTTTTCCTTCTGGTTCGAAAACTGTGTTTTCAGCCAATTATTATTATTTTTTCCACTTTTTGGCAACTTGCAAGATATTGGGTGATAGAAAGTCGAATGTTTCACATTTTCAGGCATACGATGAGATCCTGCACTCTGGAATTCCTCTCGTTCTATTCGTCACCTCGCCCGCATGGCACCTCCCCATTACCCTCACCCCGGGATCTGTGCCTCACTGACTCACCTGCTGAAAAGGATGATGTAGCCAAAACCGTCAGGAGAGTCACTAGAAAAACTTGACCGGGGAACAAGCAAATATAAAGTCTTTGGATTGAAACTCGTAGAATGAGATCTTCGAAAAAACAATTCGAACAGGAAATTTCAATATTTTTCTGGAATATTACAGTGGGCCACCTTTACCTTTTATAAAAGGTACGAAAGTTAATAAAAAAAGGGGGGGGGGCAGATTTAAGTATGTTCCCCCTTATTCTCCAAAGGGTATTGCAGTTATCAAATGTTAGTTACCAGACACATTTGGAAGCCAATATAATCTTTCGCTATTTGCCATTGTCTGGAAACGACGGGGCGGGGTGTTTGCGCGACGTCACGGCGAAAAAACGTTATTTGCAGGTGATGACGATGTTGCGTCTTCAAATGCATACGCGGTGCAAATTGAACAAATATTTACTTGTTTTTCCCCCACTTGAGAAATAGTAGTTGGATTTGGACACTCTTCTCAACAACTGTACATCAACTTTAAATCTGTGTTACCCGAAGGCCTGAATATGTTTATGAACACATAGGTTTGATTAACACTGTGTTAATGATGAAAATGCCTTTTACAGAGTGTAATAGTCGGAACTGGTCACCACCCTTTGATCGTTAATTCCTGGGATGATGCACTCATAAAGAGTTGAAGGGACACTACTGTCGTTCTACGTACTGGTCCGTTTGAAGTTTCGCCTATGGGGGTAGAAAACTTGTATGGGCATTCCTACGAGGCATACGAACGTTTTGCGAAGGATCGGAGGTGCGACCAAGGAACGCAACATTGCATAGTGATTCTTGCCGTGGTTTTGAGTAAAATTCAACTTATGTAACAAAGAGACATACTTTCAAGGTCACCTAAAATAATAATCTTCATGTGAAGGCAAGTAGCAGAATAATTAACTTACCACACACTAATACCATGTGTAAATTGACCCAGATGTAGAAGAGACATCATGTTTGTTTTTACTTGCCAGCGATATTCATTTAGTGGTTGTAATAGTATTTACTGGGAATTTCAGAAGATGCCCTGAACACCGAGCACACCAAGATCGTTGAGAAACTGATGTGAGGAGAACTACGTTGCCAACCTAATCTGCTTACATTGCAGCCCGGCAGAGAAAACGTTTATCAATGACGCATGAGAGGATCACACACATAACAGGGGGCTAACAGGAGTCGCCTGTGGTGGGAGGGAGTAAGCAAGGTACCCGACACGCAGCCCTCCCTCCCCTTCTTCATTTGTCCCTTCCCAAGAATTCTATTTGAGAAATTCCGTCAATTTTTCCCATTCGTAAGCATTACCCGATCGGGCTCTTCAACAAAATCAGAACAAAATTAATTGTCGTGGATGGCGAGAGGAGGGTAGGTTGTTGAAGTGGGGGATCTGCTTCATTGATGCTTCACCCTTGTATAAGCTCATGTCACCCTCTCACTTAGAACAGGAAGTTGTACCGGTAGGTTGCTGGGTTAAACACATTGAAAAGTTTCCGAGTCCACCTAGGATTGAGAGAAGTGAGTTGTGATTTGAACTGGCACTAAAAAAACAATAGGGTTCAATCCGGCACCACATGAGCAACCCACGGGCTAATTCGAATTGATACCAGTTTGCGTCGTTAGATATCGTGCTGACAAGGGGTGCCACACACACAGAGACACTCATGCAAATACCACGCTACGCACAGACATGATGCAAATATTTTGCCCTGGCAATGAATCAAAATGAGTTCGCAGTTTAAACCTCGCCGGAGTCGGAAGCTGTTAATGTTCGTGGAAGTCCAAGGACAAAACGTACGTAGGATATCTGAAACTAGATTTGGGATCCAAAAATAAATATTTCTCCGACAAAGAAATGAATTTATGGAAATCTGAAAATTGTCACGGAATCATGTAAAAAGGAATTGAGACTGAAGAAGTTTTAATACACCAGGAGGCGTCGGAGCGTTCGAAAAGGGGGGGACATATCGAACGCAAATGACCAACTAAGCGGAGCGCCACCAACAGTTGGCGCGGAGCGTATACAAAGGAAAATTTCAGGATTTTAATACCCTCCAGATCGACGAAAAGCAACGGCACTTGCCAGGCTCAATAGCACCCATCTACAGTGTGATCGAGTAGTAGTAGTAAATGACAGACAAAAAAGTTGTAGGTGCATGACTAGATGATTACGAGTATCACACATGGTTTTTTTTAATACCTTTTTACTTGGCTGTGTTGGCGTGGGATACAGGGGTCTAAACAAACTGTATCTGTGTGGGATCGAAAGAGGGAAAACCATAAGGGCGTACGGGACCACTCCAATTGGCAGCAGAGAATTTGTACCGCATTTTACCAAGTCAGCTATTGGAAATGACCCGAGCGCGCGAAGCGCGCGAAAATTTTTGCAGGTTTTCCGGGAGCATTTTATCGAAAAAGTCTGCCAAAAAAATCACTTAGCTTTTTCCTTCCCAAATTTTCCACGAATTTTTCATCTCAGAAAAATTGGAGGGGGGAGCAGTCTGCCCCCAAGGCTTCTGAAATTAATCGAGTGAACGAAATGATTCGAAGCAAGCATTAAATCGCCATGATTTTTGCCTACAACCGCTGGAAGGAAAACGCCATTGCGCGCGAAACACTGGTAAATATGCACTTTTGGCTATTCGATTTAAAATTCGGACGTGGTATGAAACATGGGTAATCCTTCTACTTCGGCCCATAGGCGGTCAGATCTCCAAATGGGGTTAGCACCGGAATAGTGGACTTAAGTACAATTTCCCCAACGCGATTAATCGTTTGGTTAGACAAAAAAATTGGATTAAGTTAGAGTGATACAAAATCGGGCATGTGCCTATTACTTTTTATCACGGTCCGGAAAAGTGGGGGGACAAACGATATGATATCTCCCCCACTTTTGAACAGGGGGACATGTCCCCCCGTCCCCCACCTGTTGACGCCCTTGTAATACACAAAAAGCAGTTTTGGATATCCGAAAAAATTGGGCCTATCATGAAATCCTCTGAAAGATATCAGAATATAGATTGTGGGAACGTTCGTTGGAATCAGTTAGGTCAATATTATTCTTAGATATCGGGAATTGACTTTAGCCTAGGTAGGATATCTGGCATAGAATAATGAATCGGAGCTCTATTTCAGACACCGAGAACAAAATTTCCGATACCTATATATGAACTTTTTATAGCTTAATACAAATTATATATATCCGAAAAGAAATAGAGATATTTACGGAAGCAGTTTAAAGCAGGAATTCTATGTCAAACAACTTTTAAGACGTACGCGACAGCAGAGACTTCATGCAAATATTGGGGTTGGAAAATCAGGAAGAAGATTTTAACCGAAACAATGGAGAAATATGCATTTTAACGCTCAGTATAGTGTTTACGCTATAACAGTGATATTCGGACTGAAGCTTTTCTGTCCCTTAAATGGCAGTTTCCCGTCGAGTCTACACAAAGCTAGAGGAAGGAAAAATAAGGAAAACAATTGTCTACCACTTCATTGTATACACGGGGGGGGGGGGGGGGTGGGGGGGGGGGGCGGGGGGGGGGAGCCGCCTAATTTCATTGCGAAACAACACCAACTGCTAACCGAGAGAAATACTCTTTACAGTGGAGCAGGTTTCGCGAACTGAGGGCATTGAAGATTATTCCCTTTTAGTATTGGCAAATGAGTGAGAGATGGAAGTCGTGTTATCATGGTCGCAGATCATCGATCACAATCCACAATGGTTGTGGTCACATATATGCGACTTCGTGGGCGCGAGCAAGGTGTACAACGGAAGAGCCAGAAATGACTCCAACCCACGATGACCCGATCGAAAGCAAACTCTTCTGGCAAAAACGTGTTTTAATTCATTGTTGCACTTCTCTCGCGGACTTCCAATACAGCCAGGGCCCTGTGTGGCCATAGGATGTGTCCTATGTTACTTCTTCTCTCTTTATTCTTTTCTGGGGGATAAGTGATTCGGTTGGAATGGACCCCAATAGGGGTGTAGGGCTGCCCGAACATTTTTCGATGGTTTTCATCCGTTTGCGCGTACCATCATTTCGCGTAAAGCCATTCACAGTGGTTTGATTCTGCGTCCTTCTTATAATTCCAAATTCTCACCCGTACAATTCGAAGGACTAGGATTGAATTACATACACATATATCAAATTCCGTGAAGCACTGAGTACAGGCGGCATGTAAGTTCCCCATTGTTCTTGCGGCATCCTTAATGTTGTTGCATAACCCGTAAGAACGGAGTGGAGAATGTCTGTGGAAGAAGTCAGTCCCACAGTATTGAGGAGAAAACGCCTGAAAACTGTAAACGGAGCACGAAAGGGGACACACTCTGTTTAACTGCGACACGCGCATGCATGACTTGTGGGCAATCTGCGTTCTCGCGCCGGCATTGCAGCCCACATGCGGGCTGTGTCAAACAACTCTCTTGTCGGCAAACATCATAATCGACCTTCGATGAAACAGCCGAAGAAGAAGACTAAGAAAATCAGTACGGCAAAGAACCAGGTTGCGATCAGGGTCAACGACGTCTGATACAACCTGGTTTCGTTGCCGTACTGATACCCGAACATTTGGGTATTGTCACGATTCCAGGTCAGTGATGAATCCATTACATCATTGACTAGAATCCTGGAGTTTACAATGGTGATGTAAGTAAGTTTTATAATGCTGTCTAATTGTGGCTTACACATGAGTGTCCATGCATTGCGTTAGCTTCATTGCAGTGAGAAAACTATGTTGGACATTTTCATGAGGGCACGTCAGCTCGTTGACATCACGAGTTGTGCCTTATGCTAGAGCACCCGTAAATTAATTGGTTTATTTTTTTTTTTTTTTTGAGATAGAACGTGCATGCTACAGAAAAAGTGGGGAATTTGCTAGTCATAAAATGTAATGGACTAGACGCTCGTGTCGGCACACACAGCCCAAGGCTGGAACATTGTCAGGTAGCAGTTATTCGGGTTATCAGAATCTAATATAATATAATAATAAAATAATAATAATAAAGTGTGATGACGGGGAATTCCCGCATGGGCGTCAGAAGGGAATATGCTGCGTGTCGAAAACTGTATTACCGTACATACGAGATTTACAAAACTGGTGAAATTCGTTCTTTTTCGACACCAACACTTTTCCAATACAGCGGGCCGTTTAGAGGCCAATCGAAACTCCACTGTATGATTGCAATACACAGAGTAGTGGTTACGAGAGAAGCCCTCGCCTTTTCGATGTTCGACTCGGCACTGATTTGACTGAAAATGCTCCATACGTACGATATTTTCATTCAATTGAATTGCAATTTCAAGTCATGACCTTCTAATCTACAAAGTATTCACAGAATAAACATTCATTGATGGAACATTCGGAAATGACTCTCGATCTCTAAATTGAGAGTAGCGAATTATCAGCCATTTGATACAGTCGTGAAAGTGGAGTTCATCGTAAATTCCCAGAGTCACCCACTTGAAGTCACCGCTTTTGTACCGATAAGGAAAAGAGTTTTAAAATAGTAGTACGGTATCGTACAAGTTAGAACAGGGGAACGCACAAATTTGCGTGCGGGCACAAAAGATAGGGGTAACTCCCCCAACCTGCCCCCCGACCCCTCCACAACAAAATTGACGCGCAAAAGTCGCATTCACAGCCGGCCAGTCGCAATCATAGCTCCAGGCAAAACAGTTACTCCTGCCTAGAGTTCAATACAGATTTGCACAGATCTTAAGCTGCCGTGTCATCACGCCCATGTGGAAAGGCGCACTCTGGTAAATAGGGGGAAAAAAGCAACTGGGAGACTTTATGGCGAATAACAGTCGAGACTCTGAATTTAGCTAAATAACTGACGAGACGCAGCCTTGTATTTTGTTTCGGACCGAATACGTGTTTTCTTTTTTTCGGACTGAAGAACGTGTCGGACTGAAAACTTGTCGGACTGAACGGTGCACCCCTCGGGTAGGCGTGGGTATTCAGATGCCTGACAGCCTGATTCGCGATCGTCAACTGCGCTCCTCTGGACATATGGCTGGCTCTCGATAGACGATCCTGCATGCCCACCGTGTGTCTCGTGTGAATATGATTCAGTGGGTTGAAGCCGACCGCCATGACGCCCCACAGCTCATGGTAGCAGAGCTTGAGCGTATCTAAGGGATTTGAGGAATGGGCCAGGCCCAGGCATGGTCTTTTGCCCGGAGAGGCCAGGTACGTGCACCCATTGATTGAGTGGGGGAGTGAGTGGGTGAGTGAGTGGGTGAGTGAGTGGGTGAGTGAGTGGGTGAGTGAGTGGGTGAGTGAGTGGGTGAGTGAGTGGGGAGTGAGTGGGGAGTGAGTGAGGGCAGATTGCATCTTGGAGAACTACAATCCTCGATTAGAATTTCGGAAGGAATCATTGGCACGAGCCTGCAGTGTCTGTATCCATTCTATCAAAAAAGGGCGATGAAGCCAGTTTAGTGCATTTTAACAGAGGGTTTCCATCCAGTTACTGAGCTGCTGAGTGTTTTTAGGTTTCTCCCTCCGGGCATACAGGGCTTCTAGATGGTATAAACTTTTCACTAGCAGTATTTTACCCTGCTTCCGCTCTGAATATTTTCAACACCCACCATAGTCGTAGGTAGTACCGTTTGAGCTACTTTCTATGTGTGCACATGCATTTTTCATAGCCACGTATTCCAGAACATTCATTATCCCATAGTTAAGTGTAAAATCACTGTAATATGACGTTTAAAACTGCAATCTGCAATTTTAAAAAATCATCAATTCATCAAAACAGGCATGTAGATGGGTTGATACGAACACATTGCCAAAAGATTGAAGCATGTTATTCACAAGAGGTCTCCAGTCGGTCTTTTTTCTGTTTTGGGCAAAATCTGGTCCCTGTACAAAAGCTTAGCAAGTTCAGTAGCTTAAAATCCAACACTGGCTACATTGTGGTAATCAGTGAGCCATCAAAAATGTCATTTTCTTTTTGCTTATCCTATCACACAAAATACAATTTTGCCTTGAAAGAACATCCACGTTGAACCAGGAAAATGTTGTTGTTAAAGAATTTGCCTTGGCAACAGTCCTGTTGCAGTAACAGTATGGCATGGGGTGGCCACAATCTCACCCCAATTTTGGTAATGATGTAAGCTACCCACGCCTAAACAGGGCAAATGTGTATAAATTGTTGCAGGTGTATTTAGAAGGGGGGGGGCAACCAAGTTTTGAGCCAGAGGGTGGGGGGGGCTAAACCCTTAAACGCATACCTTTAAGGTTGAAACTTCGGGCAATGGTTCAGCTGTATGGGTAACAAAGATTCGCTGATCTGTTGTGTCTAGAAGCCCTTCCAAGGAATTGAAATACCCCCTGAAAATTGCTCTTAAAACTGGCTCTTCATAATCACCCAATCATTTGTTCCACGGTTAAAGGAAGGCAATTATTATGTAGCAGCTCATGATCCCGTGCGTGAATAACTTCATTAGAAAGATTTTCTTTTCACGTTTGTGTTGACGTACACTCCACATTTATGGTGTCGTGCCGCATCAACGTTCACATAGGTATAGGAACATCAGCTTTAAGGTAGGATTCCATCTGGGATGTGCAGTACCGATGTGAGTCCAATAAACTAAATAGTGATGCGAAAGAATTGCAGTTTAGGGACGTTGCTTGGCTGTTAGGAGTTAAAATATTCTATATATGTTAATATACATAAGCATAACATATATGGCCTGTTAATCTTCATGCTCGGTGAATCGAACACATCATATAAGGATACTTTCACTTTCCGTGCTCACGTGAATTCGACATTCGAACATTGGAGTCTCGGCTTCATCATGGATGATGAAGTGGAATGGTCATACAAATCTAGCAATCTACATGGACGTCGAATTGCATGGTCACAACAACCCACACCCCGGGATTGTCAAAATATCAATGTTTCCACTTTTCCAAAAATTGACCAAGACTCATACGAAAATAAATAGCGATCAGTACACATGAAGTACATCCACCAAGTTTGAACGTGACCCGCTTGGAACGTTGGACGTTAGACCTGATTACATAGTCGAAGTACTCAAAATAACAGAATTGATGAAAGTTCCAATTCTTCTCCGAAATTCCCCCTCCCCCCTACACAAATGAATAGCGTCCATATACTCGTCATGGGAAGCACCCCCTCCAAGTTTGAACTTGATTCCGCCAGGCATGTTGGACTTACTGATGAATCATAAGGTAAAAGTACCCGGGTTTCACTTTTCCCCAAAAATGACCCCTGCTACCCCAAAAATAAATAGCGTTATGCGCTCATCTGGGGAAATCCTTCAAGGTTGAACTTCAGCGAAGCAGGCATGTCGGAGTTCGCTCGATATGCTACATGTTACATACACACTGTGACTGGGAAGCAAGCAACGTCAACATTCTTTTTTCTTAGCTGACGAGATTGAAGCAGTTTTGCTAGTTGATTTCAGTGCCCAATAATAAAGTCTATGTTTCAACTGAAATTGTGGAAAGCTAAAAAGCGTGTCGAATCGCAGTGTGACCTATGAGGTTCATACCTTGTTTTCATTATGTAAAACAGAACAGTATTCCATGTAGGAGACGGCTAGGTGTCTCTTTTAGGCTATGAGTGTCCACTTCATTTCATTTCACTAATTTAGCTCTTGACACGTTCGAAATGGTGCACCGCGTTGGCATTTCGTTATGGCTGGAACATGATAACCAAGTGTAAACTCATCTCATTATTGTTAATAAAATAAAGTTCTCCAAAGAGATTAGAGATCGGAGATTATTCTAGAATGAGGTTGACAAATAAAACATAAATAAGAGGACACTACGGTTAAATATAATTTATTCTACTCGATGTGTGGTGCAGTATATACAGTGACAGTGTGATGACATGACATATTAATCGTTATCTTTAATATTCCATCCATGGAAATTATTCAGAATTCAGACGAGCGGTCGTCATATCGTAATGAATACACGTATATTTATTAGTATTATTTACGACTGATGGCGGTCACACTCCAACGATTTTCCATCGTTCGCTGAACGATCTTTTCAAATTCCAGTCTGAACAATGAAGAAAGGTGGGTTGTGTGGTAGTAAATGAAACTGGAACTAGTGTACAATCACATAACTTCACAAATCCGAAGTGTTCGGAACAAACTCAATCCTATCAGTTGACGTCATATGAAACAAAACGTTTTAAAAATCGTACGATAAACGTTCAGGTCAACGATAAATAGGAAATATGGTGTTATCGAAACGCAGGAAGGAGGGTGGGAGGGGGGGGGTATCTCACAATGGGATGGTTCGGCGGAGAGCGAATCAAGTTCTTTGTCAATGTGGCAGGGTGCTTCAGCCGTCATGATGAAAGGTATGTTATTATACCAAAAATGAATTTGGTTTACGCGCACGTGTGTGTTGTGCGCGCGCGTGCGCGCGTGTGTGTGTGTGTGTGTGTGTGTGTGTGTGTGTGTGTGCATATGTTTTCTGTATCCAATGTGTATGTGCGCATACATCTGTGTAGGCTTGAGTGTGGTGTTGATACATAAGTGAGTTTGAATGTATGCGTTTATACCATGTATGAACGAAGGTACCAGACAGAAACGTATCTGGTTATTTCTGGTTCCTCTTACCTTCCCCTATATGCTTTTTGAAGATGGCATACATATGATGTTACGCGATTTATATGTTCCGACCATGACAATCTTTCTGTTAACAAAATATTACGAAGAGAGAAGAAAATAAAATTGAACTTGCACGGACATGAGATTGTTGTAGTGTGACGGGCCCTTTGGACTGAGTTCACATTCTGAAGCAGACGTGTGCAACCTACGGCATGTGCAGCCGTAACTTTCAATACCACACATTGCTCGTTGATCCTCGGCCCACTGTTTCATCAATAACCAATCCACTTATTCTCGGGCCAACCGGGAGATTACCAAGTACGCCCCCTCAAACCGAACCCCCCCCCCCAGGCTGATGGAAGGTTGTTCGTCCCGTATGTATGGCATTGATGTGAAGGTGTCTGAACCATCGCTGCATGGCATTATATCGATGAGTAATCATAATATCGAAAGTAACGATGTTTCCAAGGTTGTTAGTCTCGGAGGAGGTATAGCAAAACACGGCTGCGGGCAGTAGTTGAATGTTTAGCACAGGAGTTTCCAACGTGCTGCTTCGTTTGGGCGTAGTCGCTGCGTGTTGTTGCGCGACGTCATAGTTCTGATGGTTTTCAAGGAATACCTCAAGTTTGGAAATGCCAAACATGAGAAATGGTACACAAGCCTTTGTACATGACACAAAACGCAAGTTCCCTCTTTTACGCGAATTTAGGGAGAGAAAAAACGCCTTTCGGGACATTTTTTTTTTCAATGATTCTTCAAGATGTTTAAGTTGAAAGCCGCGAATAAAACTTTTCCTTAGGAAAAAGTCAATGAAAAAATAATTTCGGTGGAGAAGCCTCAATTCGATTTTGCCGTATTGCTCGTGGATGGGCACGCCGATGACTCGCCTTCTCTTCTCAGCTAGTGTTCAGATGATATAAAAGGAGGGATGTAACCGTCCCATCTCTGAAACGGGACCGCATTTTCACGTCCCAACCGGCAAGGAGATCAGTGAACTCAGGATCCCACCGAGCCAACGAGAATTTTCTCGGAACCTTGAAGAGCGGAGAATTCAAGCACAAAGTGATTGGTCAGATTCTGATTTTTAGTTTGTATTGTGGGAACAGAGTAAAAGGTCACGATACATATAGGTTTTCTTCTTCTTCTTAGTTATGCCAGCATTAAGATGTTCAGAGTTACCAAATATAGTTCTAATGATTGCCGATGATATCCTGCGAGTGGTGGGTTTCCCTCTCGGTTTCTTGGTACATTCCCTCTTGCATCCTTAAAGCGGCTGTTAACTGACATCTATCGGTTATCGACTGTCCGTTGTGCACTTTTATCAATTGAATCGTGAGATATTTAAATTATCTTGATATTGAATTATTATTGTAGAATTCCGAAAAGGAAGGGGTCACCGCAAACAAATAGGTGGGGTGCGTACCATATATAGTTAGGTGGAAGGAATCAAATGAAACAGTACATTCAGCTTGTTGAAGGGCTAAACGAATGTAAGCACATTGAGTCTTTCTAGGTAAATTTCAGCTCTCTCCCTTTATCCCTCTTTTTTCTTTCCCTCTCTCCTCTGTAAGCACATTGAGTCTTTTCCATCACAGTGACGAACAAAAAACGTTACAAAAATATCACTCATTTTACTAGATGATAAAAAATATATATGAAATGAAACTTTAGCTTGACTATTTAGGTCGTAATAACTTACATCCCAGTCATGAAACCATCAGCGAATGAAACTTGCGTTCTTAAACTTTCATTTTTTATCGTCACGCAGCTAGTTTGTGTCTGACACTTATAGAATACGTTCAGTTGCGTATACATAAGCGTTCCTGGGTGGCAGAGCAGTCCGAAATCCGCTATGGAATAACTTCTTAGTTTGAGCTCACATTGCCCAACCTTGGTTCATTCTCTTCAATCGTTCCGGGGCCAGTCTTTCTTTTCGCAAGCGTGGCGTTCCTCCTGGTTTCCAGTGACCTTTAAGTAACTTCTGTGCTATCCTTTTATATATTGCCTTAGATTTTTTTTTTCATTGACTGGCTTGTTACTATGATACCTCTCTACAAGTTCTTTCGCCTCTGCTGACGATTCCTCTTTACTGGCCGTTATTCTCCAGTAAATAATACTGCGTCTCTTTTGTGATATCAGTGATGTCTGTCCCCTGGCCTTTGGTAGTTGCTCTGTTCTTCATACGAACGCTTTCCGTTGCGTAGGTTTTGCTCATGGTAGCGTTTCCGTTGGCTGACGGGTTACTCTTCTCAACATGCCTACGAAATGTGTTCCGCAGGGCACGCCGGTGATTAGAGCTCATGGCGTATAGACGATGATTGGGTTAACGCACGAGTTGATTAACGCCATGAAGGAAGTGAACGTGTCTGAAGACGTCTCTCATGAGCGGGCTCATGGTTATCGTTGCAGACATGAACTGGGTCCAAAGCGACCAGAGGAAGTACGGCAACCAACATACAGCGAAGAACACCGTTATTGTGATTAGCATCTTAGCAACTCTTCGACGGGCTCTAATCTGAGGAACCATTCCTGGTTTAGTTCGTTCCTGAAGCGTACCAGCACTTCGTCATTCGCCGACGACGAACGAATATGTGGCTCTGTAACACCAAGTGATGGTGATTAGAGGAATAACATAGAGGAAAGCAAACCGCAACGACTCGTGCACTTTTGCGATGGTTGTGTAGTGTGGTATGTAGTGACAAGAAAGACCAAACAATTTCAACTCAGATAGGAACATGATTGGGACCGAATCAAGAGAGATACGAACAGATGAGGACGATGACCATCAAGGTTGAGTGGATATTACAAACTGACCCACTCCGACCTACACGGGTAATGGCCACATTTATCGCTCGGATGCAACCAAACTCAGGGAGTAGTAAATACAGACGCTGTGCATAGATGCGAGGCGTCATCAGTATGCAGACAGGTAGACCGAACTGGAAACAGGGGTCAATCTCATGTTCGACGTAGAAGGGAACGGATAAGAGTAGGAACAGCAGTCTCCAATCGCAAGATTCGTCACCAGCAGGTTCGGCGGGGTCCTGAGGTTGTTATTGTTCAAAACGGTGAACAAGTAGCAGACATTAGCGATGACACCGATCACGGTTATCGCGATGAGTACGCAACACCGGTATTCACGACTAAACGAACATGGGATATTGCACCAATCGTCGGTGAAGTTCTGGATACCGCCTGCGATAGATATGATAGAGGCGTAGGAAGAGGACGACATAATTGTATATTCTCTTAGTCCCTGTTCGTTAGGATCTGTGAAGGAGGGAGAAAGAAATATGATTAGATTACTAACCAGGCACGCCGTTTCTTGTGAAGAGTAGAACAACACCTGTTACCATCAAACGACAAAATACATATTGATTAAATTGTTCCTTGTTTGGTCACAAAAATCAGTGTCTTCTCTTACAGATCATACCAAGGATCAATAGACTGGACTGATCTACTACTAACATCAGCGAGAGAAACATCTTGGGTAAATACCTTCTCTAATAGCCTACGAACAAATTTTATAAAGTGAGGATCAATGTCGCGAACGACGTTCCCCAATATGAGTATTATGCGCTTCCGGCATATGTGGCATCTTCTCTATTCTAAACTTGCTGAACAAAACCGTATAAGTTAAAATTAATATTACGATGATTACAAGAAGATAAATAGGAATATAAATAAACGTTCGATATCAGGACGCAAGGGCGGCGATTTGTGTTGGCGGTGGGGGACGAAAAAGTTGAATACTATCTAAACGGAGCGCCACCACAGGTTGGCGCGGAGCGTACCAAAGAAAATGTTATGTTTGACCAGGACACCCTAAAATTGATAACAATTTTTTTTTATTTCAGAAAAGGTTCTTTAAAACCTTATCGCCTTACGATCAATTTCAAGGTTTCGCGCTGGAAGCGCGAGATTTTGCAGGATCCAATTTGACAACGATCGGACAATGCATTGAACCCTCTCTGGCAGCACATTTCACCACTATTGGACATTCCATCGAAAAGTCAGGCAATCTTTGGAAAATATAAAGCTTTCTCACCTGAATTTTGAATCATGTCTTTGCACGAAATTGTGGCGTTCCCTGGCCGATCTTTGTTGGCTATTTTATGGGGTTTCCACCCCCACCGTGTGCCTGTCCCTTAGGATGTGCACCGTGCATGCACCCAACTTTCAACCAGTGGTCGCACCATGAATTGATTGCCGAATACTCTATTTTAAATTGCAAATTGACCATATTTGCCAAGTGGTAGACTGGTCCCGCCAGGTGGTGACTTACCCCCGTCGCTCAACCCCCTTTCCTTCAATACAACAAAGTTACATTTGTGGGCATTCCATCGAAAATTCAAGCGATATTTGGACTTTACTTTTGGACAGCCTTTCTTCACTTTAATTTCGAATCAAGTCTTTTTGACAAACGCAATGTGACGTCCCCTGGCTGCATTTTCGATGCCGCAACGTCGTGGTGCCCTTCATTCGTTATTAGTTGTGCACCGTGCACCCAACTTTCAACAAAGTAATCGCATCATAAATAAATTAAACATATCACAGATCCCGCCAGCGTGGTATACCTCGCCGTCGCCTCAACCACCTTCATCTCAAGATAGCGATTGTATGTTCATTTGTTGTTTATTTAATGAATGGTCCCATAGCAGACGACATCGACAAAAAACGTCCAATGAAAGAGCGGCACACCACGTGGTGAAAGCCAGTCGTATGCAAACGATAGGAATTGGAGGAGAAACCCTTCTTTCATTGATAATTAAGAAATATCCAGATGTAAATTTCAGGCATTCTGGGTTAAGTAAAATCATATGTCCACACGAGGCACATCATGTGTCCGAACACTACCGATGTATGAGATACCCGCGCGCGTAGCGTGCCAAATTTTCGAAAATGGGACAGCAAAATTCACTCAACTTGATCATTTAGTCATTATGCACTTGTTCAAGCACGGTTGCTGCTGGATATGTCGGATACAGTTTCAGCAAAATAGCAGTCGGCCTCAAATATTGGGGGAGCAAAAAGCATTGCGTCCCCAACCAAAATATTGGGGGACGCGGCCCCCCCACCCATGATCGCCGCCCTTGCCATGACTGAATATACCCCCTCCCCAATTGGTACCTATTTTGAACTACTACCAGGCACTGCCCCGCATGCCGTTCCTGTCTGGTATATCACCAAAATGCAAACAAACACACATACAACGCATACACAAAGCAAGCACCCTTATATCAACAAGTTTTTAGCAATCCACCAGTTGTAAACTTTCAGGCCGTGGAGAGAAAATTAGGATTGTCGGCCTAACTTTAACTCTCTGTTTTCAAGTTACTTTTACCCATAATCAGGGAACATTCGAAGAGACAATGCATTCATCATGACATCCAACAATGGTGCAATCAGTTCTAATCACGTTGTCTGGAAATGTCGCATTGGACAGGCTGCTCCGGAAATTACAATGCTATAAGGTTCGTGTATACCTCCACTAATCTGCATGCCCATTTATAATCTTGGTGTAAGATCATCTGCATCGTAATAGCAGTGCTGGCTGGTCATATGTTGTGGTATTTGGATTGGTTTAGACAATCTTTTTTACATGTAGTCTGACTATATTCCACATACGAAAAGCAATTTAGGTCCTGGCCTAAGACTCACGAGGATAGACACTATATGTGAAGGCTTTTGGTCTTGAGTCGTTTACATATGCTGTGTATTTGGTTAGAAAAAACTCATAACATGTCGTCTAACGATATCCGCAAAACCTATAACAGAAAGAAACGAAAACAATTTCTTCATCGGAGGACTGGCAAGGATAGGACCACTAATCTGACGCATTTGTTCGAGTTGTTACATTCACAGGCGACTGTCGTTAAGGGTTTAAGGAGGACCGGGCATGGTATTCCCTCAATCCATTCCCGTTTGAATTGGGGACATTGGCGCTTATCTGGTAACGCCTCTCACACATGATCACCCCACAGGATCGGGGCAAGCCAACGAGGGGGGTACTTAAAGTTGTTCGCGGCGTGTGAGTACCCCCAAACCCACATTAAGGTAAAGCCAGTGAGGTGAGAGGGCCTGTAGCCTTCAATCACGCGGTGAGCCTGTGAGTACTCGGACAGCGCTATCGGCAAGTGAAACACCCACGCCCTTTGCAAGTGTGTCCGATTCCAGCGCTTACAATCCACACGTACGTTCTGCCCCCTTTGCCGGACCTTTGTGTCCCTCTTCTCGGTCCGTCCATTTTGCTTTTTTATTGATATAGCCCATATTAAAAAAAACAGTCTGAATCACGATTTTTTGATAGGCTAAACATGACGTTTTTAGAACACCACAGAGCTGATTAAGCACACGAATTCGTAGATTGAGCCCTATAATTATAGATTATATATATATATTCATAGATATATATATATATATAATATATATATGATATATTATATATATATATATATCTATATATATATATCTATATATATAGTATATATATATATTATATATGATATATATATATTATATATATATAATATATATAGATAATATATATAATAGATATATATATATATTATATATATATATATATATATATATTATATATATTATATATTATATATATATATATATCTATATAGTGTATATATATTATAGGAGTATATATTATATATATATATATATATATATATATATTATATATATATAAATAAATAGATATATATATGACCTACCGAACGGGTTCTTTTACGAAGACAATTATTAGCTGATATGGCAATGCTTTGCAAAGTATGCGGAGAGTGAAGTACAAAAATAGTGCAACAGCAACCCAGGAGAATTGCCGGTTAAAAGTGGCCAGTGCGAACAACTATTTATGGCAGATGGTCTGAAGCGAGAGCAGAGTTGATGCTGGAGATATTTTTTTATGACATAACAGAAACTGACTGAAAGAGTGCGAGATACTCGGTGATGGTTCTCGCCTCCTCTCCCTAACATGAATGTCGACCGCATCATTAACAGTAGGACAATGTTTGGGATATACCAGTACATACACCAGATCATCCGAATTTGTACATCTTCAACACGAATATCGCAAACCGTAAATATACTAGAAGGTTAGGTGACCCGTACTGGAAAGAGCTTGTCTACGTCTTCATTAACGTCAAAAACATATAGGTCAAAAAATAGGGTGTCACTGCAGGTCATTCCTCTGTTCAGCTACCGAAATGTGTGAAGCGGCCCGTTTCACAATGAGGAAAATGTAATTTTCTTCCCACACAAAAATCTCCATTTTGAAACGATCGACTGCCCTGGCAATGAAGGTATCAAACTAGTGAGCATCCGAATCATTCGAATGGCATTAGTCTTTCAGTGTGACTACAATACTAATATCCTTGATGCGTTGACCCAATATAATGATCCGGGAAGAGCTGCAGGACAAATCGACCCGGTATCTGTGACGAACAAGTTCTTGAAAACGTCAGGATAAAATTCCCTGGCAAGTATGTACTCCAGTGGACCGACCAATTAGTAACAGCTCGGTCCATCATCGCCGGTATATGCCTGACTCTATCCAAATCCGGGAGTCTTTGTGGAGGCTCATCGACTTGGACGTCCAGTCATTCACTAGTCATAGATTAAAGGTGTTTGGTACGTAAAGTCAGATGCAGGGCACCCCTATTTGGTAATAAGTTGTATATTGGTATGATATACTTCGGCAAGCCATGAGATCATGGGAGACCTTCATTACTCGTACGATAAAAGTGCCGTCTAGTTTTGGCACGAAAAGTCGAGCCTGGAGAAGGGTCTAATGATTTGTAAAGCTTCCATAGGCTCTCGAATGCTCAAGCGACGGGAATAGTCCCGTCGACATAATTTGAACCAAATTCGTCTATGGCTTCTAGATTACAAGAATGTATTGGACAACTGAACGTACCGCAGTCATGGACAATTGAAACGTACCGCTGAAGAACACCGGACAGCTATAGCGATTGGAATCTTCTTTATAGAGGGCAAAAAAAACTGTCTGCTCACATTCAAAAGGTCGCCCTTCGAATTATTCCATAGCTTGGTTCAAATAGGAGTGATTCAAGGAGGATGTATATATCGTGAATGGCCCTTGTTATCACATGATCACAAACGAAACAGAGAACTCGACACCTAACACGTTTGGCCACTTTTTCTGGGACAGTTGTTTTTTTTTCTAAAGCATCCACACTCCGCACTCTTAAACGAACGAAATCGTTATTACACTCTTCGCGAAAAAATGTTTCTAATCTGCAGCATCATGAAAAATTGCCCGCAGGGATTAGGGCAGTGACTGTTAGTAGCCACGATATGAAATTTGTCGAGGATAGCAATCTAAGCTCCAATGCAATCTGTCGATGAGCTGTAAGCTGACTATATGGTAGCCCTCCTTTGAGCGTTGTCAATGACCAGTTATAGTAGTCCATGTGTTTAAATACGAAAACATTAAGAACATAAAATGCAGAATTCACAAATTAGTGTAATCAGTATTGAACAAAAACTCCATTCAAATTTTTTATGTCTCATTTCGATTTTCGTATGTTCTGTGACAAACTTGTTTTTGTCGTTCCTAGTTAACTGTCCTAATTTAACATTGGGATGTTAAAAGCAGTTTCTCAGTAGTTCTACATAAAGATGTTGTAGTGCCACAAGTATCAATGCAGCAGTTCTACGTGTAGATGGTAGTATGCAATTCACAACAGTTCTCATATAGAGCGGAACGTAGGTCACAGGGTTTCACAAATAGATGCAGTGACGGATCACTGACAGCAGTTTAGGTAGACATGCATCTGTATAGCATGCAGTATCACACCGGGGGGGGGGCCGTTCTACCCTGAAATGTAGTATGGCAGTATCATATCACATCGTTTCTACGTATATGTCGTATACATATCACCGTAGTATCTAAAAAAAAAGATGTAGATACAGTATCACAGCAGTTCTACGGAAGATCCGTATACAGTATCACCGCAGTTCTACTTAAAGATGTAGTATACAGGACTCACATTCTACATACGATGTATTATTGCAGTAATCAAGCAGTTCTACATAAAGCTGTAGTATGCAGTATCACCGCAGTTCTACATAAAGATATCGTATAACTTAGCACCTCAGTTCTACATGAAGCTGAGTAATGCAGGATCACAGCATTCAACTCCAATGAAGATGTAGTAATACATTATCACACATTCTCTACATAACGCTATAGTATTCAGTACACGCATTCCCATATGGATTATATCATTCTCACAACAGCAGTTTCACATATAAATGTAGTAGTAGTACCAAGCAGTTCTACATGATAATGTATATGCTGTCTCACCACAACAGTTCTACAAAAGATTTAGTATGGCAGTATCACAACAATTCTACATATAAATGTAGTATGCAGCATTACAGCAGTTTTACATATAGATGCAGGAAGCAGTAGTAAGAGTATCACCGCAGTTCTACTTGAAGATGACCAAGTATTACGTTCCAGCAGTTCTACATAAGATGTAGTATGCAGTATCACAAACCAATTTACATATAGATGCAGTATGCCGTATAAACCAGTTCTTACATAAAGATTGTAGTATACAGTTATCAACAGCGGTTCTGCCATAGATATTTAGTATGCCAGTAGCACAGCGTTCTCCATATAGATGAGGATGCAGTACCATTAGCAGTTATACTATAGATGAGGATACAGTATCCCACAACATTCTACATAAAGAAGTAGTAGCAGTTAGTATCACAAACAGTTTAATATCAAGTTTCAAGTTAGTCACCATCTTTCTCACATCTCAAGTATTACTACAACACATTATGTTCAAAAATAAGAGGGAGTGAAAGGACAAGAAATAAGGTTACAAACCTTTTCGAGTGGCCCGAAAAAGGAAGGGCTGATCTACAACTAGTTAAAGTCATACCTTAATATACAGAAAGAAAGTGAAGAAAAGGCAAAGTCCAACAAATCAGTGGGATGGAAGAAGTGAAATAGACTAATTATCATTATGGGTCGAGTTTTGCTACGTAATGCATCTATTGCGAACTGTCCGGAATAGGGGTAGCTCGATACATGTTCTATCGGGTATTCAAATTGTGAAAAGCTTGAATTGTTAGAATAATAAACACTGAAACCGCACGGTAGACCACCTCTGTGAAATTTATAAATAAATCCTAATTGTAAGTCACAGAGGTTGTATATCGTGAGGACATTCAGTTTTCACTAAAAAGACGTGCAGCTGCAATGAGTAAGTGCACGTTACATAAGTGGCGTATCACACGTTTCTGTGGACGAAGTAGGCTATTGCGTTGTGGATTGATGGTTACGACCCCCACAGACTAATAATTCAGACTATAATTCAGACTAGCATTCAGGTAAGGCAACCACGAGTCCGAGTGCGTTTTATAGAGGAGTGAAAAGAGTACTACGGGGAAATATCTTCTTTAGCCGATTAATCACGCCGTTCGTCCTCGAGATTTAAAACTGCTGATATCACTGACCATGCATAGCCGTCAATTTCTCATCGATGTGTTTCCTAGAAAGGTTGCATGGTGGCCATTATCTGTTGGCCATCAAATACGACCGATATGCCACTAGTACAATTCATTCTATTCTCAAATATCATAAGGTTTGTTTTTTAGAACATTCAGGGATAAACTGTAATTCGTAGCCAGCTTGCAAGATTGGGTAAATTCCCTAGTTATGATCGTTCATGGTGTAATATTCAGATAGTCTGTTTGGTATAAAAAACGTTGTAGATCTTCAAACAGGATAAAATTGGAAAATTCGTAACATTAGGTTATATCGTTGATATAAAGACTAAAGAATTGCCCTAAAAAGACCTTGGGCACGCCTTATGTTTTGCAATATGATTGTAGAACGTCTTTTCAATTGTACACATAGAGAGGACGACTTTCCAAATACTTCGAAACCACCTTTTGTGCTACTCCCCGTATCCCATATGCATATAGCTTTTCGAGTGGATTTCATGGCAATCGTGTCGAAAGCCTAGATAGATCAATAGAACAACACACGCAGCTGTAGTTCTTTGTTTTCTAAACCAGTGAATAGCTCGTCCCAACAGATTTTAAGCAGCCAGGTACGAAGATATTCTCCGAAACCCGTAGTGTTTGAATATAGTATGTTGTTGTCTGAGATAAATTTTCCATAATCTTCATGTACTACTCGTGTTCAAACACTTTGGATATTGTAGTCGAATTGATATAGGTCTGTAGTTCGAAAATTTAGGTCGCCGTTTTTTGTAAATTGAACACCTTGGCTGTCTGAGTTCCCTTGGGACGATACATTTGGCAAGGAAAGTTTGATGATATGGTTTAATTGTTGTATAATTGCGTTTACAGAACTTATGGGAATATCACCATGATATTACGTGCCCTGGACTTTTACCTTTTCTTTCATCTCATTATAGCGATGCGTAACTTCTTTTCTGCAGATGTAGGGAACAACCGCCGAGGAATTTTGGCACATTAGATGAAATAGTGTAGAGGCCAGGTTCACCCCTGTGGTAAATTTTAGCTAGATTTGGGGCAACAGTGGGAAATATCATTCACAAATAAACCTTAGCAATGACATTGTCGTCCTTCGTCAAGATGTTTTCAGAGATAAATGATCGTTTTGTGTTGATATTTCTCTTTCTATATTGAGGTTTGGTTGTGGCCTTTCCACGTCTCCTTTAAGATTAGATTTACTGTTGTTTGATATATCATTATAATAAAGACTTTTTTGCCCATCGTATGGTTGAATTAGCAAATTTCTGTATCTTGTAAGCAGATATATTCGAGAGGAGACCGATGATTTTAGGTGCACCTACTTGGGTTCCGTTTAACAGGTTATATGTCATGGCTTAATCCAAGGTGATTTCTGGGTATTTTATTTTTTTGTTTTTATTAAACCTTTCGTGGTGTACACAAGCTTTGAACTTTCCTAGTGAGCAACTCGGCCAACGTTTGTATATGCGTTTCAGGATTCGCATCATTAAGAATGGTTGACCAGTCAGTATTGCTAAGCGCATGACTTAGGCTTCAATATTTCATGTGCGTGCTAACTCTATAAGAATCTGGAGATTTGACTTTTTTTTAGCTGTTGAATATCACTCACGATTGAATATTGTTTTTCGGATATATCAGTCATGAGTACACCACTATTGATTATTCGTTCACACCTATATTAGTGAAGATGTGATCAATCAAGGAAGAAGTGGAGCTAGTAACTCGGGTCGTTTGTCGATAAGTGTAAAAAAGGAATAGAGAGAAAGTACCTTCAGGAGATTTTGCACATCATCCCCTACATTCAAAGTTCCAGCATGTCATATTAAAACACCTGCCATAACAACGTCTTATTTTCGATGTTTACGTTGAACAGACGTTGTTTAGTGTCTGTAATCCCATTTCGATTTTCTGGTGCCGGTAGACCACACCACCAATCATTTTTTGCTCTATATTTTCAATCTCAATCAAGAGAGTTCAGGTCCCTCATTCATCGACACACTTTTAGGGTCCACATCCAATAAGCCTGAAATGATTGGGTTAAACATGTGCATATAGATGTAGTATGCAGTATCACAAGCAGTTTCCGTCAAGTGAATACCTTTCTTTAACGAAGTTTGTGTCACGCAGGCTGGCCTATTGGGTTTGGGTCCTCTACGTATAAAGAAGTACCTGATCCTCCTACAAATGAAGGACAATAAATATAATTTAAAAAAAAAAAAAAAAAAACGTGAACCAAATCGTATTTTTTCTTATTCGAGTAATTGTCTACTGGATCGATAACAAAATATGGGGTGAAGACTTATAACTCCCAGCACATGTCCTGGCAATCATTCGTAAAATGTCAGTACCCCCACCCCAGTACTACTCCTCTTCCTTTCCTTGATTCATGCCTACGTACTTGCGTGGGTCCTAGCAGTTATTCTGATGGGGAGCGATGATACCCAGGCTCTCATGACAATCAGATGTGGAAAATCATTTGAAACAAGACATCTCGCTAGTAAACTAGTTAAAATAATTCGAAGTGTGACTGATCGTGGTATATCTAGAGGCGAATACAAAATTGTTTTAGCGGGTTTTGCATTGCTGCCACTATTTGCAGCTGTGAGTTTTCCTCTCGGTGGAATGTCTGTGCTACTCAGAAAAGTTCGAACCATGATTTTCTTTTCTCTCTAATTGAATAAATGACTTATATAGTATCGCGGATGTCAGGTACGAATATATCGCAAAATCACTACTTTTAGTGATCCGGGGCTTATTACCGACCCTTTTATGACATTCTTCTTTTTCGTACACGCAGGACTACAAACTACGTGTACAAGATCCCTGAAAAATAAACAATGGTATCTACCCACGATAATTTCGAACGCTAAGTGCTGCAAAGTTTCATGACGGCTCGTTGTCAAGAAGTTTTTCTTCAAACTGTTCTGTATTACTCCCAACATGCCGTCGATGAATTGTTTCTTTGGATCAATCTAGACTTTACTGCAATAGCCACTCCTTCTCTGTATGCAGCAGAAATCACGTTGTTTTCGTTGACAGGGGGTGTAGATGATCCACACACGTTAGTTTTGTTCGAATGAACTAACAAACTACCAGCCGTATGCCAGCTATACCGCACTGCTGGCCGGGCACTTCTATAATGGATTCCAAAATGAAGGTTCCTTCCGTAGAAATCGTTTCGGGGTACGATAGATACCCACCTGACTTGCTCCATGTCGTGATAACTGGTCCATATGCATATTCATTATCATTAGCAATTGATCCCTACGTTCAAACAGACATTCGGGGCCTTCCCCTTCATGTACTACTTGACTCTCTGACCCTCTAGGGGAGACATTTAATCGCAGAATCTCAGTATCAAATAACGCTGAAGGCATACGGACCAGGGTTCTATTCGCCCATCGGTTTAGCGTTACTCACGCAGACCTTTTCCAGGGCCCGTCGTTCACGTCCATATGCGCATACCGTTATGCTACGCATGATCTGGCAACATTTTATCAGATTCTCGTCTCGGACAATAACAATGCTGTGGGGAAGGGATGTAGGCTCACTTGAAGAATACAATTAGATGGATATGCCCGTCTTCTATAATATTGAAAGGGCCAGTTTTGTCACTATTTTGTCATTGTGATCATATCGTTATAGTATCGTGTCACAAGTCATGCAAACCGTTTAGTAGTCCGTATAGATAGGCTTCTGAGATGGCTAAAACCACCCCAATTTCAGAAAACATCATTTGTTTTTGAAAGGAGCCCAGATGCTATAAAGAGCCTGATTTCTTTCGGGAGAGCACTTTGCAGACATTCGACTGGATAAAAACAACGATTGCTCAGAACAACCAATAAAATTTCAAGTCTTCCAACATTTGCGATTCATTGACGGTTTAATATCGTCTAAATCTAATCACTATCACTAGAGTCCCATCCCATGAAATTTGCGTACCTTTAACCGTTCATGTCACATAATGTCTGACAATCACGAACGTTCTTGCACCCTGGTGTCAAATGACAAATTCACATACGACGATAAGAATTAAATAGTAACTTTAATATGAATACTTTGCTTTGAATAAAGTCCTAGTACCAGCCCTGTTGATGAAAGCGGAAACACCTCGCGTTCCTAGCCCAAAAAGTCGCGTTTTAATTTTCTCTTTCTCACCTTTCAGATGATCGGGACATGGACCACATTAATTTTTATAAATTAGGAGCCGTTTATGACATTTTTGAGAACAGTTGTCACGAACACCTTAGAGTAAGTGTTCTGGAAATAGGGGGTTGTGAACGTTTTGTTGTCACCGTATCTTTGCCCAAGACATTACCCGTGCCCTCATCAATTTGGGTGGTGCTATGTTGTTCTTTCAAGTTTATACTCAACCTTTTTGTTGGGTTTTTTTTGATTTTCATCTAAGTATTTCGTATCTGTCCTTATTAATGACCAAAAACGACCAAGATCGCATAATTTTATACTGTTCCTGAGCCCATTATTACACACTCTCTAACAACGAATGACAGAAACAGTGAGGTATAATTAGTTTCAGAAATTGCGCTTCTGCTTGATACATTGCCAGTTACCGCCCCCCCCCCCCCCCCCTCTCTCTCTCTCTCCCACTCGAAGAGTGCGAGTGAAAATAGCTGATGAAACCAAATTGCACCGGGAAGGTCGTCACCGGAAGATGTTCAATTGTTCAGATGACTCGCCTCGCCAAAAATTTGCCTTCTGACTGTCCAAATTCTTTCAACACCTATTAGTGTAAACTAATGCTGTCGATTCATAACGCAAGCATAGTTTCCTTCCGTCCTCAGTCTGATATACATCAGGTAAATTCGGAAAAAGTCATTTAGGTTACTTGCAGATCTTTCTTACGAACATTCTATGCAGCAGTATGCAGAAGCTTCTAAAAATTAGATTATCGGCTTGAATCGTGGGTCTGTTGTTCCCGTTGCCAGACTATTGCCTGTCCGGCTGTTTTTAGACGGAGAGTTATCCTGAGGTGGAAACCTTCCTGAGGATTTGTTCTGTCTAATGAAAATAAGATTTATTTGCAAGATCTTTAGGCATATGTTTTTATTCGTCCTCATTTTGGGATTTGTGGCTCCAGGGCCTTTCATGAATATTTTGTCCTTCCTGCCCCCATTTTCACTAAACTTAAAAAACAAACTAAACCTAACTAAACTATACCATTGTATGACCCTCATCTCGAGTATTCCGCTCGAGTGTGGAATCCTCAAAAGATTGATCGGAGACGTCTGAAAGAAAAACACTCTAAAGGGCTTAATTATCGGAATCATCGCTTATTGCCTGCAGCAAACGTTACAGATTAGACAACGAGAATATTATTTCTCGCAGAATGCTAGCAATGAGTGGAATAGACTCCACGAAGATGTTGTTTAGTTTGCTAATCGTGGTAAATGCCTAAAATAATATCGGGACGGTGTACTGATTGCGTTTTGTGTCGTCGGTGGTATTACAGAAAAAAATCCCCAAATTATTATCTATACCACGGATAGGATAATAGCTATAAAATCATAAAGTATAACCAGGAACATAACAGTTCTGATCGCGGTCAGAGCGCAGACCCTAGGGGGGGTGGGGGGGGGGGGGGGGGGGGGGTCGGGGGTTCATGACCCCCAAAACTTTTGGGAAGGCCCACATACATGATGATTTTTTCAAACACAAAAGTTTTTCCCCTCATCCTGCCTGACACCGCCCCCCCCCAATTGCTCTCCCCCGCCCTTGATTGCGGTAAAAAATCATTTCCCTTCGAATAGAGGGATACAATGATAGAATAGTGATACACATTGAAAGTGATAGACCGGAAATTAAGATTTAGTGATGCATCTATGCAGTGTCGGTTGGCCGTAGCTAAACAATCCCCTATATCGTTTATATCCCTATTGTTTTTTGCAGGAGATCATGGCGCCGATCCTGGGGGGGACAGGGGACACGTCCCCCCCCCACTTTCGAAGTGGGGGCGAACATCATATCAAAGCCCCCCCCCCCCCCACTTTTGATCCTCGATGAAAACGAAAAGTACACGTCCGTTTACACACGTATCCCGTTAAGTGGCTGTGGGGGCTTGAATATATTGAGAAAGAGCTCACAAAGACCACAGTGGCCTTTATCCGAACCCGATTGCCCAAATTTTCCGCGCTGCGCGGCCAGACGACATGTAAATGTGGCTTAATATAGTTCGGGAGCATGGCATTTGAAGGCATATTCTGGCGATATTGAAGCTTTTATGCAAGTTTTCTCACTCAGAAAAATAAGTGAGACTAAAAAATAGTTGTTGTTTTAAACAAAGTAGATTAAAATAAATAAAAAAAGCGACGTTGAAATAAGAGGCGGATGAGGAGTCAGATGCTGCTCCAAACACATTATGGAAGTAAAAGCAAGTTGCAGATCGAGAGGAACAACCCGTTGGGCAAAGAATAGGCCAAGGCAGGCATACAAAACGCCAAAGGGAATAACTGGACCACAATGTCAGCCGATGGCGATTTCTCGTGTCGAAAGCCCGATGAAAGAGCAAAAAGTTGTAATATTGTAAAGCTTGGACATTGTGATTGTATCGATGGCCAGAAATATGCAAAAAACTTCGTCCGTTCTGTAGCCTGATGGTTGTTCGCTTGTAGTACTTAAGCACGTGCACGATAGACTATGAGATTCCGTGAAAATATTTTGAGTGCAATTTGGTAATTCTGGGACTACATTCTTTTACAAATTGCCGTCCTAGTAGACATGGGCATTCTAGCCAGCTGAGGGCATCGATAGACGATGCACCCCAATTTCAACAATATATATCTTGACACTTCAAATTTCAAGAAAAACAGTCCGTGGCCCATTATCAGAAACGAGACAGCAAAATTGTGGAGCGCTGTTGCGCGATATTCCCTTACATGTAATGCGCTATAGGAAATGAATATGGGATGTTAAACAAACCCGGGCAAGAAAATGTAGAATTCTAGCAAAGATGAAGAAGCATTTTTTTTAAATCATAGACTAACCAGGAAAACCGTCGCGAAATTAGCACCTTCGACTTGTGTGTGTTCTACTCATGGATTGCAACAAATTCGAACAACTTTGTGATATTCAGTCAAATTTCCGTCGAAGAAACGGGTACGAACCTATCGAGGCAAAAAAAAATAATATAACCTGGGTTCTCTAGACTGGGGCTACCGGTCTGACTTCCAGGCCTTCTCCCCTAGACCCCAACTAAGGTGTGGTCCCATGGAAGGTAGGATTCCGGCCAATAACCAAAAGAATAGAAAACTTTACACTGCTCTTGGTGGACAGCAGCAATTTCGCACCAAAAAAAAAATCACATTTTAGAGCTGAATTTGCACTAAAGCCAAAAAACTTTCCAACGGGGACGGGTAAACCCGCTGCCTGAGACCTCTCTCACAGGGCCCTACTAAATTTAGCCCCCTAGCTATCAGAAAAAGAAATGTCTTACGTCATGGGACGTACAGAGTGAGACATAAATCTAGACCTCAGTGAAGGATTCTAAGTTTTCCGTCCTTTCTGCAACATGAAATTACTATGGCACTTGCTAATTGCGCAGGCGAAAAGACCTTCACCCAATAAATCATTTGAGGATAAGCCCCAGAGTGGGACAGAGAAAATAGGCTACATAGTTTGTTCACCAATCATGAATTGTTAAATCCGAACTGCTTGACTTCTGGCTCAGACGTAGCAAATTGTGTAGCCCAGTTTAAAGAGCGAAAAGGTTTCTGAGATGAAAAATTCGGGCAAGATGACAATAATTGGGGAGGGAAAAATCTGGACAGAAAAAGGCAAAAGTGAAGGAAATGCCCAAAATGTCTGCATGACTGACCTGAATTTTCAATCAAACGCCCGAAAAGATGCAAAAGTGTTCGCCAAAAAAAAAATTCGGGCTGGTTTTCTGTCGTTTAGGCAAAAAAATGTTCTGCCACAAAAAATCAGAAGGGTTCCGTACGCCTAGGCCAGCTCATCAGCAATGTTTTTCTCCTTACGCATGCATGATGACCATGTTCACTTATGTGCTCAAACAAGCTGGCACCTGGCATCACATTGGCTATTGCTTGATAGGTCAAGGGGGCAATTCTCCTAGTGAAAGTTGGGGGTCCCGGGTGTCAAGAGTGAAAACACATATTTACGGAGGACTTCCAAAAGTTGGGGGGCACGACCCCAACAAAGCTGCGCCCTTGGATTGGCATAGGTCCTAGCAGATACAACCGAGCCGGCCGGGTTGCATGATATTTTGTAGTGATAACACTTAAGTAAAATCCCAAATCGGAAGACATATGGAGAATTTGGCGAAGTAAAAATGAAAAGTTTTTTTAATTATGTATTTGGTGGCCGAATTTCGCGCGCATAATCTGATCTAAGTTGTGCATATAAACTGCAAATGAAATCCACTAACGCTTTTTTAGTCTGGTAAGTTGTTCTTCCCCAATTTACTGAACCTGTGGACGTGTACCGTGCACCTTGTCATTTTATATAGTGGGTGTGCGTGGTTCACAGTGATATCATAATTTGATGATCGTCTGAACTGAGCCAATTATTTCTCTCACCAAACAATAATCGGTTGGAAATTGTCTTTATTTCCAAGTGCTGACCCCAGATGAAATTCTAGACCCCACTAGGGCCGGAGTCAAAGGATTACCCATGTTCCATACCGGTTTCTCGAATTTTGAATCGAAAGGCCAAAAGTGGCATACTTTTCATGTCCGTTTCTACCCTGCGTTGTGATATGCGATGTAATGCTTCAATCATTTTTTTCACTCGAATCATTTCAGAAGCCATGGGGACAGACTGCCCCCACCCCCCCACCCCCCCATTTGTCTGAGAGAAAAATTCTGCGAAAATGTCGTGGGGAATTTGGAAAGTAGAAAGGCAAAGTGACAAATGACTGCATTTTCTTGCCTGATTTTTCGATAAACTGCCTGGAAAACATGCCAATAATTCCGCGTCGCTACGCGCGCGCTGGTACTTTCCAATAACGGACTTGTAAAATTCGGCAAAAATTCCTAATTACTGCTGCTCCCCATTGGAATGGTCCCGTACTCCTGTAGCTTTCCCCTTCAATCCCACCTGGACCATTGTGCAGACCCCTGGATCCCAAGCAAACGAAGCCAGAGTTAGAAAAGGTAAAAACATAACTATGTGGTGACCATGCGTTAATCCTTTTAGTAAACAATGAAACTTCCTGTCCGTCTCTTATTCAAATCACAGGATGTAAGATGGGTGCTATCGTAGTCTGGCAAGTGCCGTTTCCGGCGATCTGGAGGGTATGAAAAGCTAAAATTTTCTTTGTTACACTTTCGCGCCAACCATTGGTGGCCGCTCCCCTTAGTGGGTCATTTGCATTCGATGTGCCCCCCCCCCCCCTCCCACTTTTTCGAAACGATCGACGGGGCCCAATGCAGGAGATTGTCCGAGAAAAAAAATCGACACAGAAGTTAGCATAGCATTTCCAAAATGGCGTCTAAAAAATGTTCTCCTAACTTTGAATGTGGATTTTTGTTGGAACATTTTTATGGCGTTTTGATTAGACCGTATAACAAGTTTTCCCACTTTTTAAAATAAGGTCATAAATATTTGTCCACCGACGAATCACGTTTTGTATAAAAAAAAAATTAAACCTAATTATTACCCCAAAATTAATTTAATGAAACATCGGAACGAAACGTTTTCTTTTCTTAACGTTTTAGCAACGATTCTGTGTTTGCTGGGGCTGACTGACAGCCGTCTTGGTCTAAGGACAAATGTTTGTTCCAGCAGATGGGCTGAGATGTAAAATCTAGCCCATATGTTAAACGATTTTCAAACCTTGTTTTTTAACGATAAGTGTCCTTATTCGAGCTCTCTCTTATGACCACCAATGAAGAGGGAGCGCATGTAGTTGTCCTTAGATTCGACAACACTGCTGAACTGTTTGCAATCGTAATACGTTTTTCCACAAGCCAACCAGTTATTTTTTGAGCTATCGCTCTTCAAATTATTCTTATTCCTGCACTGAAAATCAAGACGACAACGTGAATTGAATGACTGTTTTACAGTCCACTTGACTTGTTTCTGAAAAAAAAATTTTTTATTTTTTTTATAGGCTAAAACCAAAAATGCGAGCGATTAATATTTGTTTTGAATAGTTAATATTAAGAGACTTAAGGTAATATTATTGCGCTGAAAAGTAGCCTAGAAGTCGAAGAAATAATTCTGTCAAAATACGACTACCATACATGCAGGCCAGGAGGCAGGACTGGTATCCAACTGAATTGGGTCAACAACCCCGATCTCACATGAAGCTCCCGGCTCGCGACAATCACATGAGTGCATTGTTTTAATCATTTGATACACTTGTAGTGAATGTTACATCACTGTCGGATCTCTTCTCCTCCGTGACTGCGGAATGGCCAAACAAACTTCCCGTATTTAATGGTTTCACAATAAGCTCTGTACTAGAAAGAAGGCGGGGTTCATATCGATTCCATTATAGCACTTCCAAACTCCAGTTTTCCCAATGTGAAGTAACGTCTAATGGATGGAATTGAACATTGAACGTCGAAGATTTTGAAACTCACCCTCGTCACCGAACGGACATGGATATGGGATTGAGGTTTTATTGCTCCCACGGGGTATACGCGGTTCTCATCTCCGGGTATTTCGAGCAATGTCCATTGACGGAAAATCGGTAATATTCAAAAGATTCCTTATTTACGAACCCTCATATTGGCCTACCTTCTTTGGGCAGGTATCATACCTCGTTGTAGATATCATACAACTGAATGACAATATATTTGACTCCGCTAACAGACTTAAAAAGTTGATGAAGAAGTATCGGCATGCTTTCACAGTCTATAAAATAGTCGTAAATTTTATATGGATGGCGGGAAAGTAGCAGTGATGTATTCTAGGAATGAATTTAGGATTTTTCCTCCCGCTCACCCAGAATAGTAGGCCTATGTGTATAGATCATATTCTCAGTGGTACTTTTTTCGTTGTTCTTTAATGTTCTTGGAAAAGTTATCATTCAAAGGTGTCGGTCAGCAAGGTTAGACCGACTTGTGTTTTTCAATAGCGTAATTACGGACGCGCGACTGAAGCTGGTGCGCCGCCGGTTTACCATGAATATTGGAACACGTATCATTCATACAATTGTAAGTACAAAACACTCAAACTGATTGCTTGTTGTTACTGCGCAGACATGTTTTATACAGTTCAACTCTCACCTGCTATGTACCGAACTGGTTCATATTACAGTCCTCCATTCATCCAATCCAACCGATAGTCGATGCCGATTTCTTCAACTTCGGCTGTTAAACGCACCAAACATTTCACGAACGATTTTCCTGTCGACTCTCTCGAACGCTCCCTTCACCTGGCGTGAAGACGGAACACTTTTATGAAACATTAATTATACCTTTCAAGACTTGATCCGAATATTTGTTCTCGAGCCCCTTGATTTTGTTCGGATCAACATTAGTCGCGTCAAATCGGCTGAATAGTGAAGTCGTTTCAGATGTCTTAAAACAGAGCGGCTATGATTGCAGACTGACACTGAGAATCGCGATAATGGATTCACGAGTACAATTATCGAAGATGTTATTACTTACTGGTGGTGTCAAGGAAATCGCTGTCATTATGGGTATTGTTCGGCATTTATTTCCAGTTGAAGGAATACATATAAAAATAAAACAAGTCCTCATGCGATTCATAATTCACGGTTGAGCTGATTGCTCCTTTAAAACCATAGTAAGTGGTTCAAAGATTATTAAGAAACTAAGGTCTATGAAATCGTATTTGAAGGCCATCTGTAAAGACGGGTATGTGCTTCCATATTCATTAACAAATTGTTTGAATTTAGAGATGGAATATATAGCCTATTCATTAATCGTAGGGCCCATGCTCTAATAAAAACTCACCTGCCTTTTCAACCAACTTCGTTTATTTTCCGGCCAAATATGCGCGTAATTTATAAAATTCTGAAACAAAAAGATCGAAGTTTCAATGGCTCGTTCTTTCATATGTTTGTGCAAATACCCTTCTACTTTGATATTGTGTTCGACCATACGCCTTAGACCGTATGGGTATCTGTTCATCCGTGTGCTATGTCATAAAAAAAAAGGTAACCAGTAACACCTTTGTCATTCGTATTGTCTGTTCCAGATTAGGAAACACATCTTTTGGTGACTTTTCATTATCAACTCGGAATATATCTGTTAATTTCCCTACACCTGTATAGAGAAAAAGTAGTCTCGAGTAGTCTCGAGGTATGGCTATGTCACAGAATGTCAGACACACTAATAATGAGATTCAGGATACAGAGTTGGGTAACACTCTCAGGCGACCTATTAGATTAGATTAATGTTTCTAACATTCTGTGACACTATCAGTCTCGAGGTAGACGACATGCGTAGGTTACGTCCAACACTCGGACTCTTTATAGTTCCAATGCCATACTTCCGTTACGGTTAAATCAAAGTATTCCGAGCATTTTTTTAGCTTTCAAGCAATCTTATGAGTATGGCTGGTTTGTTCATTGGCTGAATTGAGATTACTAGACTTCGTTTTGTTTCTTGTTGGGATAAAGGCTTTCGATTCTCAAGTCATGCAGCTTGTAAGGGATACAACCTTCATCTGTTCGACGCCTGATGGTTAAGCGAAGGCCAATTTTTCCGCAATTTTCAATTCATCCGAAGTTGCGCAATTCAAATAGCCCATTATGCTCTGACTTCGTTGAACATTAGGAAGAAATTTACCTCGAGAATGTCGTATAGCTGGAAATCTTACGGTGTATTGATTATTCATTCTTCGGTGATCTATTGAAGTTTTCACTTACTCTGCTACCTGATAGAATGTGAAAACTAATCATTCCAGTGAAGGGTACTAGAGTCCCTAGGCCATGAATGTTTTCGAATATGGAATTATATCCCACCGAGACGAGAGAAAGTGTTAAGCAACGGAGACAAAACGGAACAATAATAATTACAATCTTCTCGTGACAGTTTTAAACAACGAGACAAAACGGAACATATAATTACAATGAATCTCGTGACTACCATGACAAGTTGTTGCTTGCATCTGTGTTGCAGGCACTCTATTGGTTTCAACACCCCTGCTCCTCATGGACCACTAGCTGGTCACAATAAATAGAGCCATCCTGTCACAATGCTTATCTGTATAAACACAATCCATCCTTAGGGTGGATGGTTTCATTGACTGCTTTGCAAACTCCTCGAATTCCAGCAGTCAACAGGGTTTTTTTTTTTCCCTCAGTTTTGGCTGTACACGTACGTACAGTCGCGATGGGCGAGTTCTCGCGTTCGTCTGTAAGCAGTGGTTTTTCCTTGGGTTTTGGCGGATTGTGTCGGCGGTGGGCAGTCACGCTGGACATGAATCGTCCGTCCCACATGTTCCGGGAAAATGATTGGGTCCAGGCTACAGGGGTTCACTGATGGTCCTCTCGGAAGAGAAATAAAATGTCGGTCCCGAGAGCAGGTTGGGATTGGTTACAAAACACCCCCGCCTCAATAATCATACTGAACACCCATCGAGGAGAGGAGGCGATTATAGCCGGTATATTTGATATGAACTGTAGATGATGATGATATGATTATTTTATTATAAATTCTTATTATCATTATCATCATATTATCATTGATATTATTATTATTACTTCTTCTCCTCCCTCTCTTGCAGTTTGGCTTGTACCTCTCCCCTGTTCTTTCTAACCTCGAAATCCGACCCGGATTCTGGGAGGTTGAGTACATTAATTGTGTATTATTATTATTATTATTATTTTAGGTAATAACTATACTCTGAGACGTACTACTTAATACTAATAATATTTATCAATACAAACATTAACTTCGAAAGCGTGACCGTACCCATGCGTTATATCCTGCTCTCCAATCGTGGTCATCTTCAAATGTATTTCCGAATATAATATCTAATGATGAGCCGCTCAACAAGCAAACGAAATTTCAGCTGGATGACCAATTACTACATAATCGGGACTTGTTTCTAATCTACAGTCTACTGTTGTGAATAGAAACCTATACATTTCCACGATACTTTTCACGTGCCTATTGTGGTCTTTCGCTGATATAATTTCTCCTCCATTCCGTCTTCCGTCTGCCGTCGTTATTCTCATCCAATTCGTGGCGAGAAGAGCACCCTGCGCTCTCTACAGCCTTATTGTTTATCCCGTACAGAGAAAGAGCTAGTACCACGAATCCTCTGTGCGCAGTTAGTGATCTGCTAGTTTGTTACGAATAAAATTCCAAATGCAAAGTTTTTATCACCAAAAACAACATCGCATGTATCAGTTAACGTGTGTATCAGGGATAACATTAACTATAGCGATAGGGTTTACTAATCGCTACAGTAACGCGTTAAACTTATCGTCTTTGGCTTGCCGGTTACCTAGGCAACGATAAAGACGGTGATATTGGTCCCCATCCGGGAATTGAGGCGAATTATACCATCTAATCCTCCTCGTAAAAAAAATTACCACAGCTCTATTTTACAATGAACAGCGCCCTAACTAATGGCCGGGGCATTTTCATTAGGAAACTGAGTGTATTCGCCCTGGCGTCATTCTTATACCGGAACAAGTTATATCAACTATTATCAAACAATTTTTCCATAAAATCCATACGACTGTTTTGACTTTTCGACTTGGTCACGTTGATATTATATCCAACGAAATGCATTGGTGCATCTAGAAGTGCACTATTGGGAAAAAACCCACCCACTCAATCAGAGAAGAAAGAAGGTCATTCGTCAACTTTATAGCGCCTGATCGAGTTAATTTTCTATAACCTCATATTTGGGCACAATATTGGATTAACTTTAGGCCGCCTCCGCTTGATTTCATTCACATTATTTCCTGTTGCTCTCCAGAGGATCTAAACTACCGTCTCTAATTTCTTCTGGAAACGACAAAGAGGGGTCTGGCAACACATGAAAAAAAAAAAAAAATCCAGTGAATGGCCAAACTCAGTACAATTGTAATTTCCATATGATGTCAGATTGCGACAGCGCCCATGTGTTTCAGAGTCTCTTCAGCCCGTAATATTTTCGGGGGATGGGGTAGTAAAGCGGCAACAGATTCTCCAACTTCTCCTTGAGCTAATATTTGGGTAGGTTATGTATAGGGGTCAGGGCGCGTAACGAGAGATCCGTCGAAATGGCCTCACCCTCCCTATTGGTAAATAAGTACTATTTATGGGCCCCCCAGAACAGCTGCGCAATAGTGCTGAATAACACCGGCAACAATCAACGACCACTGCAAAAATATTTAGTTTCATGGTAAAAATTCATTGGTCACCTTGGTCAAGGCGGGGGGTTGACCCCCCCACCCCACCCCCCCCACCCCTTAGGGTACGCCACTGCGGGGTTTTTTTAGAGGAAACCCCCCCCAGCCTTGCCTCAGTTCACGAAAGTCAAAGAAACATACACTTCAAACATACAAGAAGTCGAATTGAATTGAAAAAATATATAAGGATGTAATATTTGTTACACTGTGGACAAAAGTGGGCAAATATTGAAAGGTTGGGCAAGTATTCAGCAATTTCAAAAGTTGGATAAACCAAATTGACTAATCAATAGACAATCTCATGTTAAGCCTATTGCTCATCATGGAAAGGTTTATCATTAGTTCGCCCGGCTGATATTGACCCAACTTCAAGGTGGAATCACGTGTCCAACGGTTTTAACAGTGTAAATAATGTATTCTTTGTTATGTATGATAAGGGATTAAATTAGAGTTTGGGGTTGGGTGTTGGGGGTCACGAGCTGCTGACAAGTGGTGATTGTGACGACGAAAAGTTGTTAACTTAATACACAGAACCACATCATCATAGACTTGGCACGAAGTTTGCCAAAACAGTCAACCATTTTTTCATGAATGACTCAGGTATTGTAGGTTTCGACTATTCCCGCTATAACCCCAGATAATTAACAACCAGGAACGCTACACACATTAGACGGGAGTCAGGATTATCTCTGCAGTTAGGGATAATTGGCAAATGCAACGTGTACTTTTTTGTAAAGAGCCATGATGAAAACTATTTAACCTTTGTTTTTTGACAGTGTGCAGTTACTGTCTTCCTTCCATGACTCCAATGTTCAACAGCTATCCTCTGTGCCCAGTTTGTCTTTTCTGAACGCGACATGTTTTTCGGGTATAACTGCTCTTGAAACACCACACCCCCGTATACATCCTGCTGATTTTTCATATAAATATTATATATACAAGGTAAAAAAATGATTAGAACGCCCTCAAGTTGTATAATTTTATCATAATTCAATCTCCTCAAGTGGAAGATAATCTGCAAACTAGACAAGCATCGTATCACCTTTGAATCGTACAACACCGTTCTGCCAGGGGAGAGGGGCGTGATATTTCTTCCAGACAACCCCCCCCCCCCCTCTTCCCCAAGACCCCCACCCTTTTTCCCTTTTCCGCCAAGGGTAGAAAACGCCTACGTACGCCATGCACTGTATGAGATATTTTTTATATGCGGGATATCCCATCTTGGTTAGCTGTGTTGCAAAATTTTTCGCTGAATAGTTTCGAAGGCCAGATGTCAAATAACGTTACATGCCAAATTACCACCGACGGTGTAAAAACAAAACCCAATATGAGGGATGCACCTACCCTTGTAAACTAACTAACTTAAAAGGGTTAGAACGGAAAAGTATTTGAAGGATTCTAACGACTTGAGGGAGACACCTCACATATCATCAGCACTGTCTTAAGGGTTATAGGGCGAAATTGTTCGTGCAAGAATGGCAAACATCCCGGCACTGATTAAGGTAGTCAATTTCAACCCCAATGAACAAAAATTAAATTGTGCGGAATCAAAGATTTCTGCTTTCTCTTGGTTCCGAGAAAAAGAGGTTCAGCTGCTAATGTCTGTGCACGTGCATTCATGCTAGAGAAGGTATGCGAAATGTGTGGAAGTTTACTTCACCAGCTAGCAATTAGCGCGCTTCTGACGTCATGATCAAAAATTAACCACAATTGGTGATTCTTTCTCGAGCAGCTTGAAAACTTTTACTCACTTTCGGTTGCTGCCATAAAGAATTTCTAATATCTTATCTAATATATATATATATAATATATATATATATATATATGATATATATAATATATAATATATTTTATATATAGATATATATATATATTATTATATATATATATATATTATATATATATATCGATATATATCTATCTATATATATATATATATAATATATAGATATATATATTATAACTATAATATGACACCATGGAAATCATAAATTGTACATTGCTTATATATGACGAGAAAAAAGTTTAAATACAACTGGGGGAAAGAAAATCTTACAAATACCTTTCTAAGATAAGGCTCATTGCATTTTAGTTGACTCATATATACAAACTCAAAATCCAGACAAAGGATCAGGATGGGAGGAGGGGGGCACAAGCAAAAGAACCCAAGTCCTTATGACCCGAGGCCCGCCTTCCCAAAAATCAAGTACTGTCAGCATGTTTGATGTACGACGTCGCATTATACCCAGGACTTTGACATGTAATTGTCATCACAGTAGGACTCTCTCTCTTCTATCATAGATGTGTTATCATTTTTATTCTCACAGGTGATTCGAACCTGTGCGTGTGCAACTTTTCTCGTTCAAATGCTTCTTTCTTCGCATATTGATGCCCTCTGAAGTACCTACCCCCACCACCCCCCCCCCCCAAAAAAAAAAAAAATCTGATATACCGGCCGGAGGGACCGAATCCGGATATGGTAGAACTGTTCGTCCTGATTACCTTAAAAAAAGTACAATAATAAAAAGTAAAAGAAACTTCTCCGTGATTTGGAAGATTCCTAGCTCTGAACGCCTATCAGCCGGGCCCTATGACTGTATGAACCGGCTACATAAAACCGGCGCCTGTCTCCCACTTGAATGATTGGAAGCCAGAGAAATTGCTCTGAAGTTAAATTACACGGAAATAAACGCGAGGAACATAATTGACCGCTCAACTGGGAAACTTAAATGAGGAAGTTCCCGTGCAACTTTAAAGAAAAGCAGCGCAGTCGTAATAATATTATGAAATGTAAATTAGACAGAATACCTTGGAACTTTAGGAATGTTCCGACAAGAAAAGAGCAATCAGAGTATGATAGCGCTAATACAACAAGGTAGGTGTCGACAGTGTGGGTTGCCAGTCCGCACAACTGCATCGATTTTTTTTCCGAGAACCTCATACTAAAAGCGCTAATGCATGTACCAATTTCGTTCAACTAGCCATAGGTCGAAGAAGGCATGGGTCTATCAACCTAACACCCCGAATTTGTAGGTTGCAGCATGTTGCCTTTTTCTGTTATTTCAATTTACTTTTGCGCATTGACATAGAAAGACGGAAATATATATTCTCATGAAATGATTGATATTAGTCCCTGATACCTTATGAACCAAAAAGTAATTTTATCATCTCCTATCCATAATCGGTTTGTTACAGAGTTTCGTTCTTGCATTGACTTTAAGCTGTCATTCGTAATGACTGGAATTCGGTCTGGGGGTTGGCTGTGGATAAAAATAAAAATGACTAAAAATCAAGTCACATTTGCATAAAAATGGCATTTTCATATGTATAAAAGGGGATGTTCTTTAAGTTGATATTTAATCGCTATCTGGCTTTACTAGTTGAGGACCATTCGATCCCTGTTTCCCTATTAGATTATTATGCAAATTAGCATACACAAATACGGATATTCTTATCTTAGTTTCCGCGAGCAACGAAATCGTGAAGTAGGCCTACTCCGGTCTGATTTTTGTTATCCCACGATAATCAAGCGTCCCTCATCGTCCCTCTGATTCGCTCCGCGCTGCTATGGAAGGTTTTTCTGATGGCTTACGTATTGTGAATCGAGCAATGTATATCGCTTGTTAGGAATTGGGGATTAGGGATTAAGGTCATTGCAGTCCGACCACGGATTCGCAACTTTATCAATTTCCGAATGAACCCGAACGCATTGATAAAGACCTATTTGCAATTTGAAAAAAAACACCCAATTCAGAATGGTCCCGATTCTTAAGGGCTGTTCACAAACTTGTTGCGATAACGATACGATACGATACGATACGATTACGATACGATAAATTTATCGGACTTCGAGTTAAAAAGTGTTATTTTCATGGAGTGTTCACACACTTGTGCGATAACGATACGATACGATACGATACGATTACGATACGATAAATTTATCGGACGTCGAGTTGAAAATATTTTCAACTTTTATCGTACGATAAATTTATCGGATGCGAATAAATGGCGCAATGCAGTGATAAACTTGCGCAATTCGCAAATAAGTCTGGAACGCCAAACAGCTATTGGGGAATTTTAGCGTGAACAGTGGTTTTAAGAGAATAAGGATCATTTGCATTATTTAGGGGGACTCATATATACAAACGTAAAAAATACAAAGAAAAAGGATAGGACAAGCAAAAGGAAACCCAAGTCTTATGACCGAAGGCCCGCATGCCCAAAAAATCAGTAATGTCAGCATGTTGATGTACGACGTCGCGATTCTACACCAGGACTTTGACATGTAATTGTCATCACAGTAGGACTCTATCTTCTAATTAATGATATCGTTTATCTTTTTATTCTCACAGGGTGATTCGAACCTGTGCTGTGTGCAACTTTTTACTCGTAAAATGCTTCTTTCTTCGCATATTAATGACCCTCTGAAGTACCCCCCCCCCCCAAAAAAAAAAAAAAAAAAAATCTGATATACCGGCCGGAGGGACCGAATAGGATATGTAGAACTGTTCGTCATGATTACTAAAAGAAAAAGTTTTTTAACCCCCAAATTTAATAAAAAGTAAAAGCAAACTTCCGTGATTGGGAAGATTCCTAGACTTGACGCTATCAGCCGGCCTATGACTGTATGAACCGGCTACATAAAACCGGCGCCTGTCTCCCCTTGAAATGATTGAAGCCAGAGCAAATTGATTGAAGTTAAATTACACGGAAATAAACGCGAGGAACATAATTGACCGCTCAAACTGGGAAACTAACTGAGGAAGTTCCGTTGCAACTTTAAAGAAAACGCAGCGTAGTCGTAATAATATTATGAAATGTAAATTAGACAGAATACCTTGGAAAATTAGGAATTTTCCGACAAGGAGGACAGAGGAACCACAAGTAGAGAGCGCTAATACCCAAAACAAAGGAGGGGTCGACAGTGTGGGTTGCAGTCCGCACAACGCATCGATTTTTTTTCCGTAGAAAATCTACTAAAAGCATCTGGCATGTAACCAAATTAGTTCAAAATAGCATAGGTGCGAAGAAGGCATGGGTCTATCAAAAACCTAACACCCCGAATTTTTAGGTTGCCGCATGTTGCCTTTATGTTATTTCAATTTACTTTGCGCATGACAATAGAAAGCGGACCTATATATTCTCATGAAATGAGATATTAGTCCCTGATAATTATGAACAAGTTTTATTAATATCCTATCATCATCGTTTGTTACAGAGTTTCGTTCTGCATTGAATTTAGAGCATTCGAATAGACTGGAAGTCGTTAGGGGGGTTGGCTGTGGTAATAAAAATAAAAGGACTAAAACCAATCAAGTCACATTTGCATAAAAAATGGACATTTGCATAAGGTAGAATGTTCTGTAAGTTGATATGTTATCCCTTTAGCTTTACTAGTTGAGGACCATTCGCATCCTGTTTCCTATTATGATTATGCAAATAGCATAACAAAAACGGATATTACTTATCTTAGTTTCCGCGAGCAACGAAATCTGAAGGTAGGCTACTCGGTCGAGTTTTGTTATCCCCGAAATCAAGCGCTCCTTCATCGCAAGCTGATTCGCGCGCTATGGAAGGTATTTTTGATTGGCTACTGGTATGTATCGTAGCAATTCTACGCTTGTTAGGGAATGGGATTAGGGATTAAGGTCAGTGAAGCCGACCACGGATTCGAAACTTTATCATTTGGCCGACGTACCCAGACGCATTGATAAAGACCTATTTTGCAACTTTGAAAAAAAACAACCAATTCAGAAGCGGTCACTTCTTATTTTAGCGTGGGTGAGAAGCTCTACAAGCATATGTCTCTCCGTTGTTGTGTGTTCGTGGACTTCTAAAACCCGATATATGCGACAAGTTGATTGGGGGATGGAGCATGCCACTGGCTGCAGCGGTGTATTTGTTGGTTCGTCTGTTTGTCTGTGTAACATTCACTCATAACTTTTAAAAAGTACAGCGATCAGTGAACTTGTTCGAAAATAACTCAGTTTCTATTTTCTATTCTAGTGTACTCAAACTGTCTACCGTACATAGTTAGTGGTTGTGCCGGTCAACATGCATGGAAACAGAGAGGCTGTGAAGTCGGTATAGATTGGTAGAGCTTGGTGTCTCAACTCGACAGATATCCAGCTTTACTCGTGAACACAGGCGGTATCTGGGAACCAGTGAGAAACGTGGGTACAGCCAGAGGTTAATCCCCTGACTGCTTCACAATGTATACTTACTCTCCAACCTGTGGATGTTGCGTTTTATAGGAAACGCTACCCTCGTTACTGAGTGCGGAAAAACTTGTTCCTTACTGCTCTACGGGAAATCATATGCCTATAAAATCATCTTACATAAATCGTGCCGTGTATCACACTTGGGTAAACATCGTCATTGAAAAAAAAATGAAGTCGCTATCGAGAGCAATCCATGAAGTTCTTAACCTGTAAACCTTCGAAATCCCCCCCGTTTGACTTGCACTTATTATAATGAAGGAGTCAATATTTCTCGGAAAGATATCTACAGTATCCCGCCGCATATGCCCTTAACGGAGAAATTATTTCCTGCTACATTTGGATCAAATTCTGACAGAATATTTCGCAACAAAATGTGTGTATTCCCTAGATGGTCGGTCACTCCGCTTTGTGCGAATATCGTCCTCTTTACTAGAATAACAAGAAGGCAAAGAAATTGAAAAATTAAATAACACGGAAACTAAAAGCAGAAATAAAATTGAATGCTCGAAATTATTTAACCAACCGAAAAAGCCTTGGTGCCGCTACTAATATATTATTATTATCATTATTATATTATTATTATTATTATTATATTATTATTATTATTATTATTATTATTAGTATTATTATTATATTATTATTATTAGTATTATTATTATATTATTATTATTATTATTATTATTATGATTATTATTATTATTATTATTATTATTAAAAAGTTCGAGCACTTGAGCTCCAAGACTGAAATGGAAAGTCCTTGGCTTTAATCCAAGCAACATGAAGTAATTCCAGTCGGTAATAAATAGATGTGAAGAAACATCGCCAAATTTTAACTTCTTCCGCCACAACGATTGCTTTATTTCCCGACAGCGACTTCATTGTTATTTTTCCTTTCGATCATCCAGTTCAATTTCAGCTTCCATTTTCCGTGTTATTCAACTTCCAAGCATTTTGTTTGCATACCTGTTTATTCTAGTCAAAGGGGCGCTGGTCTCAAAAAGCGGAATCGCCGACCATTAGGCAGGCACTCACATCATTTCGGCCAAAGAAAGAAAAGAAAAATAATTTAAATCAGAATCTGAACTAAATGTGGATGGATATATGAATGCTAATGAAGCGTTTTTCCGAAATCAGTATTGAACCTGCAGCGTTTCCTATCAAACGCCACTCCCGAAACATCTTGGTCAAACTACACCGATATATCGTGTCGATTTTCCTTACGATTTCAGGGGGGGGGGTTATGCGTAGAAGAAGACCGGGTCCATCATTGTGTCTTGACACGCGCCTATGACACGATTCTCTGTAAATGCCAAACCATTGGATGTGGAAAGCCCTCTATAATACGGTCTGATATCGCAACATTCGTATTTTTCTTTGAGCTTATCAATTTACGTAGGAATTTTTTTTAATGATATTATAATATTATGATATAAGGTAAGGGGATAATAGGGAGGGAGGACGTCAATTAGAATGTAGTTTTGTATTGTATGAAAGTAATTGTGATGGTATACATACAGGTAGTTTTTTATGACGTTTATTACCACGCAGTCTCTTTCTTCCTTGTCTTCTCAATTGAGAGAGATCACGCAGAGGACGATAAAACGAAATAGTTAAATTGGACTGCCCCTTGAGCAGGGTTCGAGGAGTTATTTTGGTAGTAGGAATAGGGGCTCTGATCACTTTGTCGACTTCTGCATTGTGGAGGACGGGCTTCAAATGAGGAAAATCAACCCAAGAGGCTATAAAACCTAGCTCACATGCTTAATACAATACACTGAAGTGGCCATTATGCCAACAAAACCAGGGTCTACTTCCCCCCCTCCAAAAAGCCCCTGTTTATACCATTTCATTAGGACCTCGGTGCTGAGTATTTCGGCGGGATAACAGCCCCTGGGCCCTCGCTTATCGTGAACCTGCCTTGAGTATAGGGGGGGGGGGGGGGGCCAAGTGCAATACAACTTTGGCCTGCACCAAAGCTTGCTTCACACGGTTCTCAATTAACATCTGGGGTGCGGATTGTAAACTGACAACCTTTTAGTGAGGTCGGTAGCACTTACCACACTACCGATCACTAGTATATTTTTGCTGAGCATGTTAGTGGGCACACATACACTTCTGTAGTCAAGCCAAGTAAAATTAAAACGTATCTGGTTATGCGAATCTCCATGGTGACGTCAATGGGGAAGCCTGTAATGGAAGGTCAATGTCAAACATGTGCCATCCACAAACGACTAACAGTGTATGATTACAACATGGTGTAACGAGTAATACCACCTATCCCGGGTTGTGTAAGAAAATTACATACTGTGGAAGGTTAGTGGAAGAGCTACAATAATTATGCAGATGATACACAGGATTGTGTGTTCTTTACACAACATCGTGGTAAGTTTGCTAGTTACACAACATTTTTAAAAAAAAGAGTTTTTGTAGTTACGAGCGGCCTTTGAATTGTGCCCTCGTGACGGGTAAGGAAAAGGCTTGCTGCCTTATCAGACCAGTATAAAAAATGTCTTCACACTGAGTATATAGAAGAAATGCCTGCTAAAGGCGATTAATCCAGAGGATTTTCGCATCATCCTAAAACTTGTTTCTTTCAGCAAAAAACTATTTTGACGGCATGTCCTGTGGATTGGACAAGTGCTAATGTCTCATCTATATATAGCGAAGGAGATCGAAAAAAATTCAAGCCAACTATAGGGCCAGTTCAAGACACAGTGTCACCAGTTAAGTCTAGAGCAGTGGTTCCCAACGAGGGGGAAATTTAAAAGATTTCAGGGAGGAGAAAAAATGATACAAAGCTAATTATTTTTGAGGATATTTCGAGGTGTGGTGAATTCTTGTTGTTTACAAACACAAGACATAGCAAGTTTTAAAACCCATTCCGGCATTCCACCCTATCAACCTTCAATTATAATTGTATTTCAATAAGGGGAACGGCTTCAAGCGAAAGGCAAAGGGGAAATGGGGAGAAAATGTTGGGTGTTGGAACACTGTTCTGAAGGATGTCATGTTTAGTAATATAATGATGCATTTGGATAACTTAGATATCCGGCAACACAACAACATGTTTTCAGGCAAAGGAAATAGTTGCGAAACTAAATTAATAAACACCTTGGAACGAATAAGTCGCAATATTGATAAAAAGCTTCAGGTCGAATTGTCTTGTACTGATTTCGCTAAGGCGTTGACACAGGCACCTCACCAACGTTTGCTAATTTTTTTATGGAGTGCGGAAATAATACGCTGCGTTGGATTAAGAGTTGGTTAACAGCTAGTAAGCAAAAGTTCATCATTGTGGGGAATCTTCGAAGAAAGGATGGGGCATTCTGGGGTACCCAGGTACAGTCTTGGGGCCATTGATGTTCCTTATCTATATTAATGATGTCGCAGAACACTCTGACATCAGGCTCTGTGCAGATGATGATTGTTATTGAGGGATAAAAATGATACCAATATCTTTCAAAATGGACCTGACAGATGCGGAAGGGGCCGACACTTGGCAGATGTCTTTTAACATTGAGAAATGCACAGTGATTTTCATAGGTAGGAGCCAAGAACCCAGTCAAAATATAAATATATTGTGAGAGCACTGAACTGTTAAGGAGTATTCAACAAACCTATTTAGGAGTTGAACTGACTTCCATTCTGCACTGGGATCCCCAAGTCACCAAAAGAGTGGGAAGAGCCAAATAATACACTTAATGTTATACACTGTAATTAAGAGAACAGCCCCAAAGAAGTTAAAATTCTAGCTTATCCTAGCTGGTCAGGCAAACTGTGATATTGCCAAGGCAGTATGGGTCGTATATAAGAAGGATATTGCGCCATTGAGAGCGCCAAAGGACAGCTGCTCGTTTTATCTGCAATGATTACAGAGAGACTGTGTAGTAAGATGATTAGGTAATTATATCCCCGCGACACTGGAAGTGTCCGGGGATGATTTTGGTTTTGTGTGTTGTAGCCGACGCGTTTCCCAGGCTCCCGCCGCACCGCCGCCGCCGCCTTCGGAAAATTTAGGCGTTAGGCGATAACTCTTTACGCTCTATACGATAACTGAACTTGTTACAACTGTCCGCCCTAGTGAAATTCGGATGATGAGTTCGAAAGTGGGGCATCACTGCAATGCTGAGCGGCCGCGAATTAGATAATTACGCGATTTTTTTCGAGTCAGTCGGATTTGAACCTAACTTGGTGGGTATGCGAGAATAGTGGGATTCTGAAAAATGTGGAGGGTCCATGTCAAGGTCATCTAAGGTCAAATTTGCGAAATTGATGCGATTTCCTCAAAACTTTGTAGAATGAACAAAAACTTTGTCGTGGGAACTAAGTTGATGGTGAAAATGTGGAGGGGCCATTTCAAGGTCATCGGAGGTCAATTTGCAAGTAGCGACTTCCAACTTTGACAATTTCGACTACTAGTGATCCCGAAAAATGTGGAACTCATTTCAAGCCAGCGTGGGTCAACTTTGCATCATTCATGTGCCCATTAACTTCCATGAATTACAACAAAAACTGGTAGATGAAGTTTATATTGGTTTGCTGACCAAAATGGGGTCTTCATGGGGTCGTGTAGTATTTCCCAATGATTACTCAAAAGCGGGGAGATACACGTGGGCGGGTTACCCCCTTACACATGTTCTAGCTAAATTGGAACTCGCTTCAAGGAAGAAAAGATTTGTGGCTAGACTTAGAAGCAACTTTATGAATCTGTGAAATCATCAGGTTGCTATTAAAATCCCCCAGTATGTAAATGTTCTTACTAGAAGTGTGGGGCCAACATGGAATTCTTTCTTTTAAAATGTTAGAGCCAACATGATCAGATCATTATCTTTCTTCCCTGCACTATTAGGTGCTGGAATATTCTTCCTCGTAACATTTTGTACCGTAATATTGCAGTCTTCCAAAACTATCTGTGGCAGAGCAAAGCAATGACAGTACTGTTGTGGAAGGCCAAAAGATTCCATCGCCAGGCCACAGCTTGGGAGGTTGCATATGGCCATGCTGCATTCAATGCTATGATAGCACTCTGTGTACTTTGGTATTTTGTGCACGTTGTTGGCTATATGAACTTGGTTGACAAACCTGGTCTCGCTGGAATTCCCGTGGACACTGATGCCCTTGCGAGCCCAAGTCACGTAGAGAGAAAGAAAGAGAAAGTATGTAGAGGCTACGAGCGGCCTTTGAATTGTCCCTCGTGACGTCATAGTTTCCTCAAATTTCTAAAATAATTGAATAATCCCACAAAGAAACCCTGCTCGAATCTCAATTCAAGGCCGTCAGAGGGTTTTGAGTATTACTTTCAAGGGCCATCCACACTATAAAGATTTTCGTAAAACGACACGAGCGACGGAAAGTCTCAACTGTCCTTTTTGCCGACGATACGACGTATTTTTCACTGGCGAACAACACAAAAGAATTAGAAACGAAAGTACGTGATGAATAGACGAATTCTATGAGTGGTTCACTTCGAATAAACTTTCCTTAAACTCGATATTAAAACGAAGTTTATGTTTTTCAGGCTAACAAAATACATTATCATATCAGTATTGAATGAAATCCCCATCGCTAGAGTTGACAGTACGAATTGTTTGAGAGTATATATAGACTCTCGCCTTTCATGGAAGGGCACATAAGTCACATTTGAGTCAGAATGCTGGAGGAAACGGTATCATGTCAAACGAATCTATTACAAGCCATCTATTACCTCGAACGGTTTGAAACTATTATCTGAGCTATTATCCTCCAACGACATATTGCTACACTATCTGGTCTGCAGAAACAAAAAACAATTGAAAAAACCAAAAACAAGCTCATATCCTCCAAAAACGTGCGTTTCGGAACATTGCATCAGTGACCACATCGCACAAGTACATCTCCAACTTTCAAGAAATTGAATCCTTTTGATTCCTAATTTATAACTGCTAGGCATGGGAGTAGTGAATAAGGAAAACGAATCTTATTCAGACCGCCACAGTGCAAACAGAGCTTAAGATATAGAAGTACAAAATTATGGAATGGACTTGCAACGTATAAAAAAAACTTGCAAATCCACGGTATCATCGAAATATGTATCCAGACAATTGCAAAGTACTCATTGAGATATATCTGTTGGCTATGGTAGACACAGTTTCCATTGTTTGTAAGACTGGGATGGGGTTGTTGTGGGGGGGGGGGGGGTACGTATACGCACGTCTTACTTGACAAATCTTTATTCATATTTTCAGGGAGTGTACTCTTTGATAAGCTCTCCAGGGCCTCTTAGTATTACTTCCTTCACTCTTGCAATATTTGTAATCATGTGAACTATTGTTATGTTTCAATATTCTTGCGAACGTGGTAAATCAAATAAATGATTGAAATAATTGAATTAAGTTTGAATTGAATTGTCTGTAACAAACGGACCGTGGATAATATCTAAATAGAAACTTGTCACACATAGGGAAATAAATCATATCATTGAGTTTCTATGTGAATACTATTTCGTCTTTTTCTATCATCAAGGCGCGAAAGTAAATTGATTAACTTGCTTACAACATGCTGAACCTCGAAATTCGGGGTGCTAGATTCGATATGTCCTCTTTGCATCTATGCTGGTTTTAGGAAATCTGTTAGGTAACCGTCTTTAACATGAGATTTGTCAAAATCCGATGCATTTGTACAGACTGAAAGCCTACACTGTACCCTCACAGTTGTGATAGAAATAAACACCTTTCTAGTCGGGAAAATTCCAAATGTTCATTAAGATATTCTGTCTAATTTATACAATTCAATTATCATTACGACTGGGCTTCCTTCCTTTAATTGGCGCCCGAATTCCCTCGTCTAGTTTCCCTGTTGAGTGGTCATTTACATTTACGTTTCTTGCTCTTTATTTCCGTGTAATTTAACTTCAAAGACAATTCTTTGGCTTCCTGTTATTCAAGTGGGGGACAGGCGCCTGTTTTATACAAGTCGGCTCAATCAGTCAATCGGGCCAGCTAATGGGCGCTCGAATAAATTTTCAAAAAATAAGAGAAATTGAATTTTTTTAGCTTATCGTGACAAATAGTTTGAACATTTCCTAATTCGGTCCCTCCGGTCAGTGTATCAGAAAAAAACACCTTGGTCCATTGGGGGGGGGGGGGGGTAAAAAGCATGGAGCTATTATATTAAAAGGTGGCCGAACCTTAAAGTTACACCAATATGCACAGGGACGACCAGCATGTAAACAATTGTAAATAGGTGAGGTAGCACACACACAGGTAGGGTGAGAATGAAAAATAAGATGACCTATATTATATACGAAAGAATCTTATTGTGATACAATAACATGTAAAAGTAATGGGATACAATGCGACGTCTCACAATACGCACATTCTGACAAATATAATCACGTAACATTTCTGAAGGAGTCCCATTCCTCTAATGTCTTTTTTTCTCGTCACATAAAACATGGTAGATATTACCACATGCATAAAAAATTATGTTTCAGTAGATCTAATATTTCATTCTCAGAAAAAAAATGGAGCGAAGTTGCTTAGTCAACGAAAAGTTCGATGTCTCAATGTTTCAGTCACTACCGGTATATGTTGGAACTTGATTATTATTACCTGGAAATATTTGTATTCGTAACTGTAAGCGCTTCAACAGTTCACGTGTTTTTATCCGCCAATCATAAACAATCCCGTTTTTCATTTGTTTTTTCTCATTGAAATACAATATGTTTTTTTGGTGTAACTCACGTTGCTTGCACTGAAAAATATAGAATTTCGAATGGTAAATAATAATAATAATATAATAATAATACTAATAATAATAATAATAATAATAATAATATAATAATAATAATAATAATAATAATAATAGATGATTTGCACAAGATAATAAGAATATTATTATTATTATTATTATTATTAATAATATACCAACGAAATCGCTTAAATGACGCTGGTACGTAAAATACGGGAGGTTAACACAATAATGTTGTTTTACTTTGCTATCGCTGCGTGCAAGGAAACCCTATGTTTTTGTTACTTTTTACCTTGTTTTGAAAGTTAACCATTCCAAATCCTAAATTAATCAAAAAAGGAGTGTTGCGGAATTGGAAGTTTGTGCATACAGTATGTATTCGGCAAGATCGAGAAGCTTTCCATCATGCTATCTTAATGTCATCATACTTACAAAGCTCTGCAGAAAAAAATCTTTTGGAATCATCACATCAATTATGAGCAGGTGCGAGAAAATTTGATGCGTGCAGGGGTGGTGATTATAGTTCATTAAATAAATTCATCAGGGAGGGAGTAACTGTCGAACCTTTGCGGAATGATGAGTTATTCAACCCTATAAAACAATCAAATACTTGAGGGGTTCCCTATTTCAGACTTATATTAGAACTATAAAGGTCGATTACTTTGCATAGGAACATCGTATTGAGGTGGGGGTTTTATTAGGGGGTAGGTGGTGTCAGACACTTAACCATACCTGACACATTGCGTAGGCCACAAATTGGGCCCATTGTACATTGACCCTTTGAAGTTGAAGGCTCTTACAAGTCATTCTCTGTGAGACGTCCTGTCTTCCCAAGTAAGAGGCTAGTTTATTAATATTAGGTAGCTCTACCACATTCAGAATTGTGGGAGTTAATTGTAACTATCAGATATTCGTTCCGAATACCCTAATAACACCAGACTTGATTGAGTTCTGCCAGGACAGAGAGTTCAGTTCTGCTCAGGTGATCTGATGAGGTGGGGTTTGGACCTGTAGATAGAGTTCTTTCATTCCACAGAATATTATCCCAGATGTCATCGGTCCTGCAGTTGCCCTTCCACAACTGGTATAATCTCTCGAACGATTGCCTATATGAGCTCCATCACTTTTGAGTTTTTTTTTTTTTTTTCACATGATTATGTAAGATTTACATAAATGTGGTCTATGTTATATATCCGAAACTGTGTAAGAATTATTTTTGTTCTCAATGAGTGTACGAGCTCATTGTATTTCCCGCCTGTCCTACGAGGCGACTAAAACCTCGCCATCATCGTCCCCATGTAATGAAATATCGTTGAACATTTTTACTTCCTGCATCATGGCAGCTAATAATTAACTTCTCTGTTAAAATCGCCCTTTTCTGCAATGAAACTAGCTGTTTCAGTGTTTAAAAAAAAGTATTAACTGAGGAATGATCAGTTTTCACTGGGATTTCCGAAGTGTTAATGACGCCCTATCACGCGCACACCAAACACACAAACACGCTACACACACACACATCCCTCAACTTATGACGAGAGAAAGGGCTGTTAGAAATAATGTTACACAACGATATCGACATGGGCCTCCTGTGAATAGCCAGACATATCGCAATCAACGGACTCACGCATAATTTAGAGTCCTATATTTAAGATACCCCTGGCGTGTAAGGGGGAATATTGATGTTCGGCAAAAAGGTGTTTGAATATCATATTTCCAATGTTTCAGCTCTACGTGTTTAAGTAGGTCGATACGTTCATGTATACTTCCCGTGTGGGTAAAACTCTCATGATTTGTTGGCGACTCCTGTTTGGTAGCTGGTACCGGAATAGGATAAATTATAGAGCTCCCGGCCTCCTTAGCAACACCGCGGAACAAATTAGGTTCATAAATCAACACATTACCCAACCATAACCAACGGATGTTCGAAACCAATACTCTCAGAGGACATAGATTTGTGGACGGTAATGTTGATTAAACCTAGATTTCAATTGAAAATAGAATTAAAAAATGTCACTGCATAAAGGTTCATTCGGGAATTTCAGGGAGTTTTTTATCAATCATTTTTCGCATGCAGGGCTATATTTCAGAAGTCCAGAATGAAACAATATGGGCTCATCTGATGAACGAACGAACCATTTTTAGTATGATGTGAAATTGATAACCATTTCCGATTGGGGGATGGCTAAATGTCAACTTTTCGCAGTGGAAAATTATGCGCGGCGTAGTACCATGATAGCCCAAAACAATTGGACAGTCAGTGGAATGAAGGCATGTTTCTTTTTCGTTTGTTCGTTTGTTTCCGGGTTTTGTTTGTGTTTGTGTGGTGTGTTTTTTTCTTCCTCCGTCAAAAGGTTTCTTTTCGCCTCAAATGTTGTTTTTCTGCTAGAATCTATTATTTCCTGTTAGCAACCTGAGGAAGAACGTCACCAACTTTGTATCGGTTCCTAAGATGTGTTAGTTGCTTCACGATGTCCCTGTGAATTCGACTTATAAACGAGGAGGTATTACTATACTTATGAAGGCACTGAGGTTAACAGCATTCTCACTCATTGGAAATGTGTTCTCAAAAAATACCAACGAATTGAACAGAACCACATTCAACCGGAAAGCTGGGGACGAGACTGTGAAAGGGGGAGGCCCAACAGTTCTATTCTAATTCAAATATCTGACTATGTACATGTCTGACTATCTGACTATGTACTATGTACATGTACATTTTCAGGATGTTTGTCGCTGTCAACCCTATGAGGTAATTTTCCTGGGATATCTATTAACACCTGTTTGTTGGGGAGCGGCAATCATCCACCCGACACAGTTCATTGCCTATCACAGTTTTTGATCAGTACAGGTAACGGCTCTGCTGGATTTGTTGTGAGAAGTAACCGGTCTCAGAATGATAGGAAATGAACAGACCATTCCAAGGCGATGATGCGTGAAGGTTGAACAAGGACTAAAGGTATCATGGAGGCCTAGTGGTGAGTTTCAATCATACTCGGTAGTGACGTCAGTATCAAACCAAATTAAAATCTAACTTTCTGAAGCAACATCCAACGCGGAGATTGTAAACAAGCGTGATTACGTCCTTGTACCCGGAGAGGGGACCTGTCTCGGTTCCTTGTCCTAGATAGTGTCCGCTGTCATTCTGATATCTTATTACCTGTAGTAAGGTTGATGCTTTCGTCACTCATATACACATATAGCGATGCACTGCTTGTTTTGAAGGTGAAGGGTTTCAGTTTCCCTGTGGCCCAGGCTGCTGCAGTGAGCGTTATGATCGCTCGCAAGTAAATTAACCACAACACCAACTAACTTGACCACGGTGTTTGTCTCACGGCAGTACCATTACTCTGACTGCCGGGGGTCATGTATGTACTAATTATTATAAATGCATGCAGACCTGGAGTGTTCAACACAACCACCCCCCCTTCTTTTAAGTGACAACTTACCTTGGCCTAGATCAATGTGGTCTCCTCCAAAATAGAGATATACACCAAACTTTAATTCATCCTGTTATACGTGGTTTTTTACCGATCAATTATAACTTTCCGGTTATCAGCATCGTCTGCGCCTTTGCGATCGTGGAGGGGTGGATTTGGGGGAATTGAAGCTGACCCCCCCCCCCCTCCCCCCTCAACCGAATGAGTGGGTGGTTCAACTACTATTTAACTAACTATCCATTCTTCGGTCAACATGATCACGTCGAGATTACGATCAGATATTCAGGGGTTAGGTCAGTTCACGACACGTTCCCATACAAAACAGCTGTTATACTCTTCATAAAATAACACAGGCCTATATGGGGTGCTACACATAACCTGGGTCTGAATAGGTACCTATTAAGGTATGAGAAACACTTTATCATTTCTGATAAAGTTTCCATTCAGGAAAAATTAAGCTAGAAGATTTCTGAACCTATGTACAATTAATATAAATTCGCCTTTAGCAAGCAGTTTAGTCGCTTTGAAGATCAAAAGTTTAAAAAGTCACTCCGAAGTCATCGTTCGGAAATGATATCGCGTCCAGGAAAGAAGTATAGCTGTGTTCGATTGGATTAAACTTATCGAATCAACATGAATGAACGACGTGAACTACATCAGTTTTAACTGATCACAATTAGTGTTACTAGATTTACACGATCGTGTGACGTATCAATGACGTGTTTTGCCCACGAACCACAGCTTGCTGAAATAAGCGAACCAACCAATCACAACAATATATATTCAGGCTGTTATTAAACGTGTTGCGAATACCAGTATTTTCCTATAATATATAATATTTTATATTCTATAGTACTATTGTAATTACAAAGAGGAAACTAATCATGATAAATTAATTAACGGTCACAATTAGATAAAGAAATAATTCTTATTTTCAAATATTCTTCGCAAATACTGCGATAGCGTAATCATCGAACAAGTACAATCTCAGCTCCTAGAACCAGCAGGCTCCCTTCCACTTGAATTAGAGAGAACGACAAAAACGCTCCAAGGGTAAATATCTTGCTTGAACAGGAATTAACTGCGAGAGTTTGCGTGCCACTACAAAACGGACTATCATAATTATAGGACAGGAAATTAAAAAGGAATTCTGACACATGACACATTCATCAAATGTTTTTCGTATAAATGTGATTTTCACATCCACATCCAGCCCGGACCCGCTTACGCATGTATGGAAGAGAAAAAAACTGTAAGTTTGTGTGAAAAGACCATAAAAATGCAGCAGCCCATGCCATAGTGTCGTTGCTTGGATTTTTAAGGAAGATATTTCACACAATTCCTTCGCGGCGATACACATCCGTGTACGCATTGGCGCATGTGCTTATTTGGCCTGTTCAGTGTTGGTTTGCCTCCATTTATAATAATAATAATATATAAACTTATAAAGCGCTAAAATCTACAAAATATTCAATAGCGCTGTACAGCCCTAATGGAAAGCCAACTTGAAAAAATGAGTCTTCAAATAGGGACTTGAACTGGCCAAGAGTTGGGGAACTTCTGATTGTGATGGCAGAACAGGTTTCCGAGCTTGGGCCCGGCTGATGGAAAGGCGCGATCGCCATATTTTTTTTCAGTTCAGTTTCTTGGAACAGTAAGAGTAGTGTATTGCCAGAACGCAAGGTATAGCGTGTATTCACCCAAAATGCCAAGTCGTCAGACAAATAGGATGTGCCATACTATGAATGCATTCATACACAATAAGCAATATTTGAACCTAATTCTGAACTCAACAGGCAACTAGTGCAATGATTGGACGATGCTCAAACGATGGTGTTTTGAAATCATAGTAGTCCACAGCAAGCCTAGCTGCACTGTTCTGCAGGCGTTGCAGCCTCTGAGTCAAAATACCCTGGAATTCCACAGAGCAAACTATTGCAATAGTCCAAGTGACTGTGAATGAAAGAATGTACCAGAGGGCTCATTGTTTTAGAAGACATATGTTTTCTAATCTTCTTGAGATTGAAAATATAGTAGAACCAGTCTTGCAAACTTTGCTGACATGTTTATCCATTTTCATGTTCTTATCAAAAATAACTCCGAGGTTGCGGACTTGATCGCATGAATTAATGAAAGCACTGCCAACTTTGATGGATCTATTGATGACCTTAGTGAGCTGTACAGTAGAGCCGAGAATGATGAATTCAGTTTTCGAATTGCTAAGTTTCAATTTATGAGCAACCATCCAATCTCTTATGTCAGAGATACAGCTTTGCATTAGATTAAAGGCATCGGTTTCCGAGGTATTCTTTTGAGGTTTGAAGCTGTGAATCAACTAAGTATCATCAGCATAGGCGAATCCGGTGTCCAGATGGGTTGAAATTACTCTAGATAAAGATGCAGTGTACAGTGTGAAACAAAGCGGTCCTAGACACGAGCCCTGTGGAACACCGTGTTCAACAGGGATTTCATCAGAGGATACACCATTCAGTGAGACCAAATTGTGACCTGTTCCCAAGGTAACTAATGAACCAGTTGAGACCAGTGTTTCTAATTCCAAAATCATGTTCCAAAATGCTCACTAAAATAGAATGATCGACCGTATCGAAGGCGGAACTAAGATCAAGCAGCACCATAAGCACAACATTCTGGATATCATGGACTGCATGATTTCTGAGTGTATCTTGAGCAGAGCAGTCTCAGTGGAATAGTATTGTCCATATGCAGACTGAAATACAGGTAAAGGACAGTGACGATTACAATGTTGCAAGATTTGATATTATGTTTGCAAACTGAATGGGACATATTCAGACACTGGCCCCATCTCAGCTCACGTAAATTGGCGATTTTCACATGCGTACTGGACCCACATACGCATCTATGGAATCCCAGCCTAACGAATCCTTCACCAGGTACTTCTAGGTAGTTTGCCGTCACATATGGCGATTAACTACTATCCACAAAATTCCTCACCAGGTCCCAACTTTTACATGTGGGTAACATGAGATAATCGAGGAGATGTGCCTTGTCCAGCAACACTGTTGCATCGAAGGGCTCGAACCTGAAATCGACTGGCCTTAAGCTTGGTACTATACTGAATGACCTCATGCACCAATCCGGTAATGAAAAACATCAGCAATCGGCGGCGGCGGAAAGAAGAAGACTGCAGCCACCTATTGTTCTATGCCAACCTTTGATATGATCTGGTTGAACAGAGCAAGGCCGGAACATGCAGACCTATGTGCCAGCTGTGCGCTGGGAGAGTAATACACAAGATTCATATTTCGGTTGAACACTTATCGGAGGCGACTTCCCACTTATGTTGTCTTAGAACGTGGAAAACGCAACGCAGTACGAATGTGTCGTGGAGATTTCCAGACTATACCAGAACAAATTGAAGACATCGGCTCCCATTGAATTTGACACTTTTATGCCTCGCGTGGTTTGAAAATGTAGTATAAATGCCGAATGCAGTGTCAATTCCTAGGGGTGTGTGTTTGATTGATGGAAGAGCGTATCGCATTCATTCATTGCTGAACAAGTATGGATGTGATTCCAAAATGATGGGGAAAATATTTATAAATGTTCAAGCCCTACACACCGTTATGTTTCAAGACGAAAGGCTAGGCTAGGCTAGCTAGGTGAACTCTGGAAGGACGAGGTGAGGAGAAAAAACTTTGATTATCAGATCACTACTTGACGGGAAGTATTCTCTCCCGCGATGAGACTATTACCACCCGATTTCTCCATTAGGATCTGTTGGTGTGGAACAATCATAGACAGACACAGTTCACCGCCTCTGCGAGTCTTGTCAATCAGTACATCTTACGAATTTGTTCAAAGATGTTTGTACACAGAGGGTGACTACTTCGCGGATTTGCTGGAATTGGATCAGCCGTCGCGGGCAGCCGAGGAGAACGGATGATGCGCAGAAACAGGCTTCCAGGTATATCAATTACAGCCCACATGAGTCAACTGATGTTAACAGCGGAGTAAGTTATTTCAAAGGTAATCAACAAACTCAAAGATATGAGAAAAAACACGCTAAATTCAAGGCGTGGGAGCTGAAGGAGTGGGGTAGGGAAAACCATCCGCAATTAAAATGTGGAGAGGCGAATACACCCCCCCCCCCTCTCGAGTCGGGAAACCCTTACTAAATTCTCAATACGATATCGTAATTTGTTATCTATGGAGTGCATTTACGTGTTCTATGAACAAAACATGCACATTTTACATGCACAAAATTACATCCAAATGCAACTAGAGACATGATCGGCGATCCTGGGGGTAGAGGAGAAATCACCAGCCTCATATGCTTAGATTTCTAGAAGCGTTGCAACATCCAAGAGTATTGTAATTTATTTCATTTTATTATTTTTTCAACTTTGTTTCAGGAGGGTAACCGGTTAGCGATGGGGTTAATCTTTCCCGAGGCCCTCGAAAATAACAATGGAATAGTACAAACAAAATAAAATGAAATGGAGAGAATGTATAAATAGTTAGCAATGAAATAAAGGGAAGTAACTTATCCATAGAAGTATAAACAGTCAAAGGAATTGTTACTCATGAAATCAATGAGAAATAGGAATTAACATATAATATAAACAATACTACAGTAGGAGAGATCATTGTAATGCCTCAAAGGTTATATTTAACTAACCAGATCGGTAGCCTAATATTTGGAAATCGTTTAAGAATATTGTTGTTGTTGTTTTTTAGAAAAAAGGGGCACCTGGTAATGCAAGCTACTGTATCTGGGCCTCACAGAATGCAATAAATTGTTTAGCTTCCAGAGGACCCACGGAGTGACTTTCGCGGTCCCCAACACCCGTGACCAGAGGCGCAATACTCCGCTAATCAATCCCCTCTTTCCATATTGGTTCTAAATACTTATTACAGGTTGAATATTATTACGCCATTTACTTACCCAAGCATGGGCATCAACAGGTGGGGGAAACAAGCGGGGGAGGGGGGCATGTCCCCCCACTTTCAAAAGTTTGGGGGAGGGGGACATAATATCCAATAACCCCCCCCCCCCCCACTTTCCCGGACGCGTAAATACGAAAATATGCACAAGCCCGATTTTGTGTCACTTTAAACTGATTCACTTTTTGTCTACAACCAACATAATCGCGTTGGGGGAAATCGTCTTAAGTCCACTAATTCCAGGTGCGGACCCCAGGTGAAGATCTGTACCCGACTAGCGCCGAAGTCGAAGGATTACCCATGCGCTTACAAAGTTTTCGAATTTTAAATCGAACGCCCGAAAGTGCATAATTTTTCAAGTGTTTCGCGCGCAATGGCGTTTTGCTTCCAAACGTTTTAGGCTAAATATGCGATGTAATGCTTCATATTATTTCGTTCACTTGATTAATTTCAAAGCCTTGGGGCAGACTGCCCCCCTCAATTTTCCTGAGATGAAAAATTCGGGCGAAAATTCGTGGGAAATTTGGGAAGGAAAAAGGCAAAGTGCTCCCAAATTGGAGTGGTCCTGTACGCCTATGGCTTTTCCCTTCATCCCACCAGAGACCGTTCGGTAGACCCCTGGATCCCACGCGAACAAAGCCAGAGTAGAAAATGTATTAAAAAAATACCATGTGTGATACTCGGTAAATCATCTTAGTATGCACAATGACATTTTTTTTTCACTCAAATCACACATGTAGATGGGTGCTATTGAGCCTGGCAAGTGCCGTTACCGTCGATCTTGAGGGTAATAAATCTGAAATTTACCTTCGTACGCTCCGCGCCAACCGATTGTGGCGTTCCGCTTAGTTGGTCATTTACATTCGATGGGTCCCCCCCCCCCCCCACACTTTTTCGAAACGCGCTCCGACGTCCCTGTACCCAAGTTCGTTGGCTATAGTTTGATTGAAGATTTATAAACTCGTTCTAGAAGCTAAAAAGCTCAAAACAGCCCTGGTAATGCAAACCATATTTGATCTGGCTCCTCTAGAATGCACGAACGGCTCTTCCCCTTCTCCCAGGGGGTATCCCGTGAACACCAGAAGGTGACCTTATGAGGTCCTCTGTACCCCCGACAGAAGGTGACCTTATGAGGTCCTCTGTACCCCCGACAGAAGGCTTAATACCACCCTTCTCTCATGGCGTTGAATTCTCTGGACCGGTTGAATTATATTCGTGCCATTTTCGCACCGATGTTTTCTTTGTATAAAGAGATATAGAGATTTAGAAATTTGTTTCAGAAAAACAGGCACCGGGTAATGCAAAATTCGTTTGACTTGGGTCATTTAGAATGCCTGAAAATGATTGACTCCTGGAAGCTTTCCCTGGACGCATCGGGAGACCTTGCACGGTCCCCTGTTATCCGGGTACGAATCCCAGAAACCCGGAATTCCATCTCCTCTCCTCATACTGCCATAATAGCTCTGAATTCTCTGTACTGGTGGAATATCATCTAGACCATTTCCGTACCGACGTTTTCAGCTATAGTTTGACCGAAAATTTGGAATTTTCGTTTGAGAGAGAACGAGCACCTGGAAATATACTTGATTTGGGTTCTCTATAGAATGCACGAAATTTCATGGTGTCCAGAGGCTTCGTGTCTGGACCCAAACAGCGGTCCTCACGCGGTCCCTGTACCCCTGGCAGAATGACCCCCAATAACTATAAAACAATAACTATACAAATCGCCGCCCTGTCTGGATGTTTTTTTTTCTAAGAGGACAGCATACCCTCCCTTTAAACCCCATCTACTAAGACTATATAGAAAATACTTCAATTAACAGAGTGGATGTTTCGGTGTGCTATACATTATTGCACAACATTGCATCAAAGGTTGCACCTGGAAACGCAACAATTTCCGAAAATGCCAAATTATTTTCAAAAAGGGGTGGGTGTCATCTAGTGTTGGATGTTCAATTTTGCACCATTTTGCATCTATACTAGACGACCTAGGAATGGGTGATGTTCCAAAAAGGATGTTTGGGTGTGTCATAGTGGTCAACAGCCACTTCGAGATGCCAAAATGTTTCCCCAAGACCAGGGGATAATACAAAATTATTCCCCGAACGGAGTGGGTACTTAGGTTATATTTCAATGAAGTTCATCTAAGACACTGCAAAATGCATTTTTTCGCAAAGACCTACTAATGTACTAAATCAGGTCAAAAACCCCCCCTCCCTCCCCAGAAAAAATCCAATACGGGTGGGTGTTTAGGTGTGCAATATCGCACCAGGTATGTAACCACATAGTCCCTCGTTTTTGTTTAACTTGCATACTGCACAATAACTGACCTATCCAATTTTCATGCGGGAATCTGACGAACTTGAACAAGAACAAGAATGCAACACTGCGTAGCGATTCCTTGCTTGAGCTAGTGCTTTCCACTAACCTCCATATGCACATCCGAGCTGTTCAATACAGAGATCACTGTTACCATCGAGCGCACTAGCCGGTCGACTGGATCCCAAATTAATATGATATGGCTAACCTAAATAGAAAATAATTAACCTACATACCAAGGATGACCCCTGGACATGTTCCGAACTTTGCTGACCTTATGTGGCTAAGACTCTGATCCAAATTTTCCTTCATTTTCCTGATATTTTCACAAGTTTCTTTAAACTTTGCCCCACATTGACTTTAGGTGACCTTGAACCAGTCCCCAAACAACACGGGTGATGTACTCCATATGGATAACCTACATGCCAAATATGAGCCCTCTTTATTATTGTGCAGTTCTGCAGTTGTAATGTTTACAAGGTTTCGGACTGACTCTTCGAGTCCTGCATACCTTGGGGATCATCTACTCCATATAGCCAACCTACATGCCAAGTGTGAGCCCTGTACATCTTTGCGTTAACAAGTTATCGTGTTAACAAGAGGCGTGACACACACACGCCAGCGTCATCGCATTCTTTTTGCCTCTGGCGAATGAACGAGACTACAAATGTGTAGTGATTCCTTGCCATATCCAAAACAATACCAAACTTTCGCAACACTTTGGAATGACAGGGCAATAAGCTCGTTTGTAAATAGCCCCCGCGCATGCGTCGTACGTTGTCCTCCAACATTGGCAAATGTGATGAATTCCGCAGTGCGGGTTCAACGTTCAATCCACAATAAACCAATGGAGTGACAGAGGACTGTGAACAAGCTTCGCCTGACATCAACATATTTAATCTTAACATTCTTCGCATGGAGAAACGTGTTGTCTAGCAGTTTGTGAATATACTGCATGCTTATTTAGATGGAAAACATCTGTTGTTTCAACTCTCAAAATATCGTAGAAAATGAACTTTTCATAATGTGACCTCTGCTGACCCTTGGACAAGTCCTCAAAATGTTGCAATTCCGCTTCTTAATGCCTGCAACATACTTGCCCAATTCGAACTTGACAATGATGGTCCTGCATCAATACCAGATATAATTCAGATCAGAATCGGATTCACCATGAAAGGTTTTACGTCAGGAGTTCATGCAAGCATGGGTGAGACGGAAAAATTCACCTTCTTTCACTCAACCCTAATGATGTCTCTTTTTACATGTATTCCCTTAATGCCATTTTCATGATTTACTGCGTTTTTGTATTGGAGGGTAAGACTAGAGTTCCGGCTGACTGAGCCAACCCTCTATGAACAACTGGAATAAATATGTAACCACTACATGCTTTCTCCAAAATTTAATTTTCAACTGACTTCCAAAACAATAGGTTTTAACAAATCTGTAACTTGCATGCCCAATTTCAACTACAATCAATGTTCCCCGAGCCAGATATCGTTCTAGCGGTCTGTTTTCTGACTTTCTCCTGCCCTCTCTCGAATTCGAGATGGTCAACGAATTAATAGAGCATCCTATTATCTGCCACCTTCATGCTTAATTTGAAGTTGGTCGATGCTTGTAGAATTCTGATATCGTGCTCACAAACATTTTCACTTTTTTGCCTCATCTGAGCTTGAACGGCTACTAAAACCAACAAGGTCCTTCATAACTGTAACCTATATGCCTACATTTTGGTTGATGCTAGAAAATCTCTTGAGATCGGCACACACACACGTAATTTCGCTGTAGGCCTCTCTGGACCTTAAACTTGTACCATGGGTTCTCCCTCTCCTTGTCTGCAACCTACATGCTTACAATGAGGTTGAATAATTTGCTCGCAATTTACACATATCGTGCTCAAGAGCTCCAAGGATTTTACTTATCCTGACCTTGAACTTGTACCAAAATCAAAAGGCTTCTTCCCATCTATAGCTGCAACCTACGTTTCTAGTTTGAACTTAATGGAGGTTTGTGTTTTCTAGATATCGTGCTCATAAGACCGGGGGTTCACACACACAAACACTCATTCATGGATAGTAGATTGACTAGAGTTTCAGTGACCAGCTCGGGTCGATGACCCTTCTCCAACTTTGATTTTCTAGAGACGACTAATGTCTGCATGAGTCACGCGAAATGCAGCATTTCATTAGAACATGTCAAGGCATTTCTAACCAAATTGACTTGTGGATGACCTTGGATTTTGAACATTGCATATTCACAATTTGTCATTGAATAATTACTGGTTGGATTTGATGATCATCCGTGTAGAGGTAGAAGTTGCTTAAATGTTCGAACAAAATGTACAAATATATTTTTTTTTCAACAAACGACCCCCATTCTCTACTAATTTCAATGTAACCTGGTTGCACGCAAAAACTGCAGAAATTTTGAGCTCACAGGACCTACACTTTTCTGATTGGAGTCGGCATTTAACCTGACAAAAGAACATGTCAAGGCATTTCTACCGAAACTGCATTGTGGATGATGACCTCGGATTCTGAACATTACATATTCATAATTCGTAAATAATTAATTACTGATTGACTTCGATGATCATCCGTGTAGAGGTAGAAGTTGCTTGAATGTTCGAACAAAATGTGCGAATATATCTCTTTTTTAACAAATGACCCCCATTCTCAACTAACATCAATGTAGCCTGGTTACCTGCCAAACTGCAAGAATATTGAGACCACAAGACCTACACTTTTCTGAATGGAGTCGTCCTTTAGCCTGACAAAAGAACATGTCAAGGCATTTCTACCCAAATTGACTTGTGGAGGACCGTGGATTCCGAACATTGCATATTCACAATTTGTCATTGAATAATACTGGTTGGATTTGATGATCATCCGTGTAGAGGTAGAAGTTACTTGAATATTCGAACAAAAAATGCGGAAAAAAATCTCTTTTTTCAACAAATGTCGCATTCTCTACTAATTCCATGTACCTGGTTGCACGCAAACGCAAGAAATTTTGAGCTCACAGGACCTACACTTTTCTTATTCAAGTTGGGCTGTAACCTGACAAAAGAACATGTCAAGGCATTTCTACCAAAAGTGACTTGTAGATGACCGTGGATTCTGAACACTGCAATATTCATAATTGTCAATTATTAATTACTGATCGGCTTTGATGATCATCCGTGTAGAGGTAGAAGTTGCTTGAATTTGGAACTTCATCATCATCATCATAGACAGTTATCGTCAATGTTCCATGCTGGCATGGGGTTTTAAACGGAGGTCCTCCGACGCAAGCCGCTTCCCCACTTTACCCGTTCTGGGGCAAGAGCACGGTCTCTACCTACTGCTGCAAGATCACTACGAATAACCTCATCCCGGGTCGTCCAGGACCTACCTCTGCACGCCGGCCAGTCACCTTAACCTCCCGAGACCTTCTGTTACCCAGTTGCATCTTGCATTCATTTCGACATGGCCAACCACCTCACTCTACAGAGTCTGGACACACTCGTAATTTTAGCAAGACCCAAGCAATCTCTCAGCTACTCAGAAAGCTTTCCCTATCCTTCAAGGTCACGCGCACATCCATCTGATCATTCTCATATCATTTCTGTCCATTCTTATAAAGTCATCTTTGGTACTGCCCGGTCCACTGCCATGACACTTCCTGACACAAGCCCCTCCGGGAAATCCTTCTTTCATATGATGAGAGAACACTCTAGACGTGGGCAATGGCACAAGCTCTCTAAACTTCTCCCCAACCACTTCTAATTCTAAGCCACTGAACTGAACCCTGCCCCACCTGCAGCACTAATCATATCACCTAAATACAAAACTTATCTACTGACTCACCTATAACTAATGACTCTAGCTGCACTTAAGATCTAAAACGCATTCAAACTCCCACTGACATCGCTGCACCTCTTATGCACCCAGCGTTTGCAATGTTTGTAGAAGATAGAATTACTTGCCACACCCGTACACAAATAGAACGGCCAATTGCAGAGCTAACTACTGAGCACCGTCAGGACGGCTGACCATAACTTTAGTCTTCTTTCATTTTAGCCCTACGTCCTTCACCTCTAGGCCATCCTTCCATCTCCCCAATTTCACCAGCTAACTCCGCCATACTCTCAGCGATCAGCACACGGTCAGCTGCGTACAGATCTCCCATGGGCAACCAACTCTGAATTCACTGGACAAAGCTCAAACAACATATAAGAACAAAGGGCTCATCCCGAGCACTAATGGTGTACACCAACCTCACAAAGCCACCATTGTCCCCTTTAAGAACTGTTTACACTAACACAGCTTCTAGCATTCTCTTACGAAGACCTAACAACTGAGACAAGCCATTCCTCAACACCTCATTGCCCACCAAATTACCTTCCGTGGGACCCTGTCAAAAGCTTTTTCCAAGTCAACGAATGCAAAATACAACTTCTTGTTCTTACATATGTTATTCTCTTGAAGCTGCCTGACTAAAAAATAGCGTCAATAGTACCTCGACTGGCATGAAGCCAAACTGCATGTCGTCTGTATGTAACCGTCTCTAATCAGTTTATCAAGCACTCTCTTCGTAACTTTCATGACATGATCCAGCAGTTTCAAACCTCTGTTAGTTACCTCTTTCCAAAGCATCACCTTACCCTTGTAACAGTTGATGATATAGCTAAGCTCCCAGTCAATGGGGTCTTTGCCCTGCCTCACTATTGTATCTATTAAGTTGGTGGTAAGGTTAACGCCTACATCACCAGAGGCCTTCAGCATCTCTGCGGTCACACCTGATGGACCACGGCCTTGCCACAGCAAAATAAAATATAAGATAGCGTCAATAGTACTCGACCTTGCATAAAGCCAAACTGCATGTCGTCTGTATGTAACCGTCTCTAATCAGTTTATCAAGCACTCTCTTCGTAACTTTCATGACATGATCCAGCAGTTTCAAACCTCTGTTAGTTACCTCTTTCCAAAGCATCACCTTACCCTTGTAACAGTTGATGATATAGCTAAGCTCCCAGTCAATGGGGTCTTTGCCCTGCCTCACTATTGTATCTATTAAGTTGGTGGTAAGGTTAACGCCTACATCACCAGAGGCCTTCAGCATCTCTGCGGTCACACCTGATGGACCAGCGGCCTTGCCACAGCAAAATAAAATATAAGGATAGCGTTCAAAGTACCCCCCCTCGAACTGGCATGAAGCCAACTTCAATGTCCGTCCCTGTATGTACCCTGTCTCTAATCAGTTTATCAAGCACTCTCTTCGTAACTTTCATGACATGATCCAGCAGTTTCAAACCTCTGTTAGTTACCTCTTTCCAAAGCATCACCTTACCCTTGTAACAGTTGATGATATAGCTAAGCTCCCAGTCAATGGGGTCTTTGCCCTGCCTCACTATTGTATCTATTAAGTTGGTGGTAAGGTTAACGCCTACATCACCAGAGGCCTTCAGCATCTCTGCGGTCACACCTGATGGACCAGCGCGGCCTTGGCCCACACTTTCATGCGGGCTACAGGTGATCAACCCAGCTATCTCTATCTTCACAGCTGGTCCCCGGATGGGGTCTGCATGACGGAGGCTACCACTCAAACTCCTCATTCAGTAAAGGGGGGGGGGGCTATTAGTAAGGCTCATCCAAGCCTCTCTCTTTGCGCTGTCACCAAGAGCTAACTCACTGTTATCGCCTCTACCATGCCAACCCCTACATCATTCTGATTTGTCTTAGTAATTTGCTTCGCGATCTTGAAAACCTCACCCCTCAGATCATCGCGGGTCATGATTTCTGAAAGCGAACTCAATTCTTCCTTCCTTCTTAGTTTTTCTGCATACACCTTTGATTTTTGCCCTGCTTCTTGGCCTCTCGTAACTGTTTCTCTACACCTCCTGCTTTCCATTCTTTCCATAGCCTCCTTTTCTCTTTGATGAACGATCTATATCAGTGTTCCACCACCAGGTTTCGCGGCGACGCGGCCCGACCTTTGTCCACCACACCCTTAACTCAGAAGCCTTTAGAGCATCCTCTTCATGCCGACCACTGATCATCACATAACAATCATCGACTGAGCTCACTGAACCTTGTTCAACAGCTGCTCTGAACTCTCTCTATCACGTCCTCCTGAGCTTCCAACTTTCCTTCTAGCTACGTGGGGGTCTCTTGCCGTTAATTACCGACTTGACGAACAGTCACAGACCACTAACCTATATTAAGTAGCACCCTGCCACCGGCTTATAACTTTTCGTATCCTCAACAATTTCCTATGAGCGTCTCTGACCAGAATATAATCAATTTTGCTGCTAGAGTGCAAATATATCTCTTTTTAACAAATGTCCGCCATTCTCTACTAATTTCAAAGTAACCTGGTTGCACACAAAACTGCAGAAATATTGATCTCACAAGAGCTACACTTTTCTGATTCAAGTTGGACTATACCCTGACAAAAGAACATGTCAGGCATTCCTACCAAAAGTGACTTGTGGATGACCTTGGATTTTGAACACTGCATATTCATATTTCGTCAATTATTCATTACTGAGCGGCTCTGATGACCATCCGTTGTACAGCTAGAAGTTGCTTGGATGTTCGAACAAAATGTTCAAATATATCTCTCCTTTTAACAGATGACCCCCATTCCCTACTCTTCAATGTACCGGTTTGCACGCACTGCAAAAATTTCGAGTTTTCAAGACCTACACTTTCTGACAAAAGCGCATCTCAAGGCATTTCTACCAAAATTGACTTGTGGAGGACCTTGGATTCTGAACATTGCATATTCACAATTTGTCAATGAATAATTACTGATTGGCTTTGAATGCTTGAATGTTCGAACAAAATGTGCAAATATATATCACAAGACCTACACTTTTCTGATTGGAGTCGGCCTTTAACCTGACCAAAGAACATTGTGATACTGCGTTTTTTAATATGTTTCACACACCAGTTTTAGCACATGCAGTTGGAAATGGGCCCCGCACAAATATGACACGATTACATTAATTATTATTAATGTTCAGAAGTATTATTACCATGCCTTATTAGGGTCACGTATACTAAAAACACGTCCTGAACCATTATCCTGGTGTAATAAAAATCAGAAAAACATCAACATGAAATGTGCTAGAAGAGTTTTATTTCTGTTTTTTTTTTAACAATTTGTATTTTACAGGATTTGAAAGGACAAATATATATGCATTTTTTGCTAAAAATGGCAGATTCTCAGGAAATGTGTTTGTCATAAAATGTGGGACGTGGATGGAATGATAATTGATGCCGAGATAGCGCAGGCCCCCCCCCCCCCCCAAGAAGTGAAAATAAATTGAATGTTACGGAAAAAATATGATAAGCATTAAGAAAAAAGTATACTGAATTAAATTTTCTGTACACTAACGGCTTACAGTGGCCACACAACATTGTGTGACAGCGTCCACGCGTAGACACCCACTGACTTTAGATTCTGTCATATGAGATATATATTAAATGAATGTGTCAGTCATCAATCCTACAGTTCATCATTCACCAAGTATATTCCACTCTGATGAACATTTTGTTGAATACTTTGCATAACATGACACCTTCACAATGTCAGAATACTTCTTCAAATGAATACATATATACTGGAATCAAGAGAAAAAAAAAACAATGGGAAAGAACATGATGATGGTCCAGCCACGTTCTAAAAATCAAGATCTGAAACTTGCTACCATTGGGATGGAATCTGGTATACTTGCTCTCACCCCCCACCCCCACCCACCCTGATTGTACAACATTTTCAAAACTGTGAGGGGTGGGCGGTGTGAGGGGGGAAGAAGCGAGGGCATGCTCCGTGTAGAAATTCTGCTCTAACATTTGGACTCCTATTGTCTAGCAACGAAAGTCTCCAATTAATACTTCACATACAGGGAACATTCAGTAAGAAGCACAGTTCCAAAGTCTAAATCGCCAGTTGACATTACTTCTCGCTCACCATAGAAATCCCACGCATTTGGTAGTGATGCTGCCGTGATTATGAATTGATGACTTAAGTGGACGACCTGACCGCAGTCACTACTGAGGGCACTGCCGAAAATAGCTGGGTCCCAATGATTGCTAGATAGTTTTTTAGTAATTCACATAGTCTTAATAGTCTTCATAAGCATTCCTCAAAAATGAGAGGTTTCAACAAAGTAATTGCAACTTCCTTTTGATGTTTTCACTGAAATTTTAATCTCTACAGCATAAACCTGTGGACAGAGCCTCCACATATTAGCAGCATAAGCAGGAATGATGTAGGTTGCGCTGTATCTGGCCTTACAGAAAAACCAATCATGGAAAGCTCCAAACAGACTTAAAAGAGAAAAATACACAGAGGAGAAAACGGTGCTCAGTACATAGAAATGATTCTACTAATGATGCCTGAAACATGGGCTATTAAAGGAACACTATGATAATGGCCGTACAAGTAGCAAAAAAATACATTACATATTACAAAATTTTACAAAACAAGGTCCACACAGTACGGTGAACTTCAAAATTGCATTAATATTTAAAACAAAACCTTTCTGTATATAAAGTCTGTGGGTCAATATAGATCCGAGTCAACAATTACGTAAAGTTAAAGCAAGTGTTGCTATACAGGGTCAATGGTTGTAAAAACAAATAATTCACATTTCCAGCTCCAGGACATGTCCATATGTCTATACACCCCTCTCACCCCTTTACAATTTACATACCAATTCCATCCTCTTCCAGTTTGTTACAGCTCCCCAACCCTCTCTCCCTCTCTCCTTGACCTATCCCACCACTCGTGGTGCCTATTTGCACCTACCTTTGTTCAGATGGGACAGTCATAACGGTGAGGAGGTGCTAAAGGCATTTCTAGGCATTGGGGACACACAGGGATGGACCTGCTTATTAGATATTTTTATCGCAGGATGGACTGTGCCAATTTTACTTCTTTTTGTGTTGCTGCAAGCCAATCAGTTTTGTTATCCCCCGGAGTAAACACCCAAAACAGCTGGCCTATTAAGCCTCGTAAAAAGGACAATACATCGTTATCAAGGTATTCCTTTTTCACAAAGAACGGAATAACTCCGATTTTAAGTTTCATCCACCAGTATGGGGAAGGTACATTGGCTGTTATCATTACCATCGATCAACAGTATGTGTATTGGGCTGCTTGAATCAATCAGTTTCTCCAATTCCAACAAAGTAAACAGAGCAGGTAAGAATTGATAACAGGCAGGGTTAAATGAACAACGGGTGCTATAAATTATCAAGTATGTTAAGTCACGAAAATATACAGATTCTTGGGTCGAGGAAGCGAACAGATAATTGATTGCCAACTGCATCACATCGCCAGGCTATTAGGTGTAAATCAGGGGTGTTTAGCATTTACTTTGCACCATGCGCTTTCCAAATCAAAGCCAGTTTTTTTTTTTTAATCAAAGTGAACAATGTAGCCAACGAAACAACAAACAAAAATTCAACAATTGTGAGTGTTACAAACTCATTAAGAATCTACGCAAGCCAGATGGGCAATGATAGATTAACGGTTTGTTTTTCGCGAAAACCAGTTATTGGTTGATATAAACGGTTTTGTGCGATGACTCGGTTTACCAAGTAAAACTCTGCTTTTGACCGATAATCAGAGTTTCTCGAATATAAACTAGATTGTCGATTGATAAACCAAGGTATTGCGATCAACAGGGTTTTCTTACTTGACATGTCACCAGCTATGTTACGGCTCACCTTTTGCCTACCGAACCAGCCTTCAGAGGACATATCGAGAGTATAAATTTGCTACAATTCCGGCATTGGGTACTCACAAAGAATCACCTTTGAAGAATATCCCCCACCCCCAGCCGCCTGCAGTCCCTGACCAAACAATGTTGACCCTCAATTCCACGGTGATATTTAAAGACTGGTCAACTACGGTGAATATTTCTGGATGTTAAATGTCCAGAATAGCTACCCGAGAAGGGGGAGAGGTTGTTTGGACCTGTGTTCACAAGAATAACTGACCAGATACATTAGAGATGATGTTTATGATCCCCAAGAGAGAATGAATCCTCTAGAAGAAAACTCAGCCAACCACTACCTCAGCAGTCAAAAAACATTGTATTCATGGTTACCTTAGCTACTGGTATTGGCATGATGCCCACTGAATCTACCCTGGACAAGGTGACCCATTGTAGGGGCACTGCCCCATGGCGGAGGGCGAAATTGCACATGATGAGCACTGTGCGGATATGACTGAGTGGTGAGTCATTGTTTTGTTGGTCAGTGTTTCAATTTTGGGTAGTCCCAGAGATTGGCCTCTTGATGAGGGTTTTTTTTTTTTTTTCTCATGGTTCGTATACTTTGTCGAGCAAGCGGATCGATCCTAGTCAAGGCCCAGCAAGGGTAAAAACCCTTGGATACTGCACCTATTGTTAGCTGCGAATCCTTCCCAGGAAACACAGAATAAGGCAATTGCCACTCTGGCGTTACCACAAAGTGGAGTGGGGGGAATCACACGCAGACGGCAACTTACAAAAGGTGCCTACCCCTCGTTTACCTGATGCAATGCCCTTGTGGCTGAGCGACCGCGAAAAAAGGCAACAGTTTCCATTTAAAGTCGTTGGTATGACCCGACTGGGATTGGAGCCCGGTCTCCGGGTCAATGACTGTGAGATTTGCATCAGGTAAAGGGGAGGAGGGGGCATGCTCAACAATGAGTGTGGATGTCAACAAAGTGTAAGATTTCAGTCAGTAAAGGAGGAGAGGCATGCTCCCAATACGGTGGTGTCCCAAACTGACGGAAATTTTACAATAGGGGAGGGGCATGCACACCAATAAGATTGGGTTGTCAACAGAAGGTGAGATTTGCACAATAAGTGAGGGGGCAAGCTCCCAATGAGTTGGGATGGTCTACTGACAGAGAGACTTTCCCACTGGGTAAAGGGAGAGAGGAAAATGCTCACCAATGAGTGTGATTGTCAACTGAGTGTGATTGTCAACTGAGTGTGAGATTTCCATCCGGTAAGGGGAATTTTCAAATGAGATTTGAGGTCAACCATCATGCAGGTAAGGACCTGGGGAGGGGGGATATGCCCAACAACTAGTAACCTCTTCAAAACATAGAAACATGCGTTCACTTCTTTATTTCTTCTTTTTGACAAGACTTACTTTAATATTAAGATAATGATAGATCCTGAAAGAGCCACTGACAGGCACAAACAATTTGATAAGTCCAATTATGATGAAAATCTCTCAACAAGCCAATGAGATTCTTTCAAGGATATTAAGGAGGAGCAATTGATACAATAAATACCATGCTAACAGCATGACATCTAAGATCATTAAAGACAGAGGGGGTAGTTGCTTTTCCATCATGCCTCTGAACTAGTAAATCGGTGGAATCTTGCCCTTACTGTGTATGGTTTCCTCAGGAGGCTGGAACTCTTTCTATTAAATCTGGTGCACCATTCTGACAGACAGATGTATTCACTTGTACACACTGATGAGTCTGGCGGTTTGTGGTCTTGTGAATCGGCAGACAGAAAAAATGGAGGAAGAACCCGGGGGTGAAAGGACTTGCTTCTAGGATGGCAGAACCTGCTAGTCTGTATAACAAGGGTATAGTAAACCGAGCGGGAGTTGATCACGATCAGGAGTGATCGATTGTTAGGGCAAAACGAGTGCTAGGTTCTGGTGTGAATATCGCCTGATTCGAAAACTATGCGCGATAGACAATTCTAATTAGAACGAAAGTACTGTGAAACACCTGCCCCTGCCAAAATTTGCCGGAAAGAAACAGAAACAATTGTCTTCCTCATGTCCATTCCCATGGCTAGTTTGATGAAATATTTAATGTGGTGTGGCATTGCATGTAACAGAGTTCAACATGTAACTTTTAGAACATGTTGTCAATCGAACAAATCCACTTAAAAAAGGGTTTATAGAACCGATCGGGAGTGATCACGATCAGGAGTTGATCGATTTTGTAGTGCAAAAGCGTGCTACGTTCTGCGTGTGAATATGCCTGATTCGAAAACCTATGCGCGATATGTGATAGTAAATTCTAATTTAGACGAAGTAGCTGAAACACCGGCCCTGCCAAAAATTTGACGGAAAGAACAAGAAAGTGTTATTCCTTCATGTTCCTTTCCCATGGATAGTTTGATTAGAATATTTAATAGTGGTGAATTGCAGGTAACAGAGTTCAAATGTTACCTTTTAGGAACACTGTGTCAATAGAACAAATCCACTTAAAAAAAAGTGCGGAGCACCACCACGATGAATGATTCTGTAAGTGTCATCAACTTTATTCCAGGTTTTCATATGGTCCTTAATCCGAAAATTCGCCTAAGTGATTGACTCCCGATCACCAAAGTATTACACTTAGTACAGCAAACAAGGAAATACTCATGATCAGCAGAAAGCCCACACGTTTGCAGACTTTGAGACTTCTAATGACATCGTATTCAGTTAACATGTATACACTAGACAGCAAACAAGGAAATACTCATGATCAGCAAGAAAGCCACAGATTGAGACTTCTAAGGACAGCGTATTCATTTACCAGTATACCACTAGTACAAGCAAACAAGGAAAATAAGATCAGCAAGAAAGCCACACACGTTGAGACTTTTCTCAGACATCGCATTCAGTTACCATGTATACACTAGTACAGCAAACAAGGAAATACTCATGATCCCAAGAAGCCCACCGTTTGGACTTCTAATGACATAGTATTCAGTTACCAATGCTATTTTTTCCTTTCCATCTAGATCGAAGGATAACTAAGAACCAGGAAAGCCAAAAAAGCTAGTTGATTCTTGACACACAAGGTCTGGTTGGGTCAATTATTAATTTCGCTTAACAGTCTAAGCTTTAAACTGCGATCAATAGCAATTAAAGTACTAGGCATGTTTCATGACCAGCCCAGCAGTTGGACATGAGCCTGATACAAGGTGAAGTAGGTCTGCTAAAATACCAGAATGTACAACCATATGATGGATTGCGTGAACTGTGGGAAACTGTTGTACAACAATAAATAAGTCATGTACTATCATGGGAAGAACACCCACAAGGTTTGAACTTATTCCCAATAGGCATGTTGACTTTGCCTGATTACAAGGTGAAAAGTGCCCAAAATACCAGAATTTTAAAGTTTCCACCTTTTGCCCAATGACCCCTACTAATACACAATAAATAGCGGTCAGCTCATCTGGGAAGCACACCCACCAACCAAGTTTGAACTTGATTCAGATCGGCAGGTTGGAATTTGACTGGATTACAAGGTGAAAAGTGCCCAAAATACCAGAATTTCACCAGTCCACCTTTTGCCCAAAAATTGACCCCCTACCCATCAACAATAATAGAATTCATTGTACTCATCATGGAAGCACACCACACCAAGTATCGAACTGGATCACCGGCATGTTGGGCTTTGCCTGATTACAAGGTAAAAGCCCCCAAAATACCAGAATTTTACAAGTTTCCACTTTTGCCCAAAATGGACAATCTACCATATAGCAATATAAACAGCCTTCATGATACTAATCATGGGAAGACACCACCAGTTTGAACTTGATCCACCAGGCATGTTGGACTTAGCCTGATTACAAGGTGGCGTTACATACAACACAACACATAATACGCATGCCACACGTGACTGCATAAAAAAGAATGTAGATGGAGACTGCGTCAGGCATTGTTGGATTGGTTGAAAGCAACTAGAGCACCAATGTCTGTAGCTTCAAACTGCCGAATGTACCAAGACGACAATGTGATGAATGTTCAAGGTCATAAGGCCAAGGAGGCAGTTCCAAACAAATGGCCTATTATGGCCCCTTTATGACTTCCGATCATGATCTTCATATGACCCAAAGATGTCTTAGAGTCAATAAATATTCCACCTAATGGGCTGCAGGGCCAACAGTCACATTGGGCCATGGGTCTAAATCCCGTGGGTGGCACCCTGAAGGTAAAGCTATTAAACCATCATTATAATGAACGCAGCACTGTGCAAAAGAATTGAGGATATACAAGATTATGCAGTACTTCATGTATTGGGCCCTTGGGCTCAAATTCCCAAACCCATCCAATGGGGCCCTCTAAACCCAAACCATTACAAGAAACTAATTGAGCTTGTGGAAGAGATGCTTTCAAGTACCATTGCGTGAAATTTCATAAATGGACCACGGCCAAGTAAGACCTTGGACCAAAATTCCTGACCCCCAAAGTTACGGCTGTTAGACCATCATTAGGACCGAAGCCAGCCACTGTGCAACAAAATTTGTAAGAGGGAAGGCAAGTTTGTGCGTTCCACATGATGGGCCCTAGGGCTCACACTTGGCCTTGGGACCGAAATTCCTGAACCATGAAGGCATAGCAAATGGACCACCATTATTACTGACATGGAGCACTGGTGCAACAAAATTTTTGTAGGAGATAAAGAGTTTGCAGTATTTCATCTGATGGGCCCTAGGGCCCAAACTGGGCATTACGCCCCAAATCTCTGAACCCCCCCAATGGCGCCCCTACCCAGGACCATCACTTGTAACTTTGAAGATCATCAATTGAATCTTGTGATGAGATGCATTCCAAGTACCAGTTTGTGGATTTCATGAAAATGGACCACGGCCCAGTGGGACCAATCATATACCAAGGTCAACAACTGTGTCACTGAAATTCGTAAGGAAGAAGCATTTTGCATAATTCACATGACAGGCCCCAGGGCCCCCTGGGCTTGGGACCTAAACCCTGGCACCCCCTGAAGGTACAGCTATTGGACCACCATTATGACGGGAACAATCACACTGTGGCAATCAAAATTTTGTAGGATACAAATTTGCAGTAGTTCTATAATTGGACCGTAGGGCCCAAACTGGGCCTAATCCCAAACGTTCCCGAACACCCCTATGGCCCTGTCACTTGTACACATATCATTGAATCTTGTGGGAGAGATGCATTTCAAGTACTATTGTGTGAAAAAAATGTTTTTTCATAAAATGGGCCCTCTGGCTCAAGTGGGAACTTGGACTCGAAAATTCCTGAACCCCCGCAGGTCGGGCTGTTAGAATCAATATGACGAACATCAGCACTGGTGCACCAAAAATTTTTAGGAGGATAATACATTTTGAAATCTATACACCAATGGCCCTATACGCCCTTTAATGACATTTGAACGTGACCTTCACACCATTTCAAACAGTCCCCTGGTCAATCAACATTGTGTCCAGTTTGGTCCAATCCATCACAGAATGACTGTTTTGGGCGAAAGGCAATTTGTTAAACCTGGATGGATGGAGGATGGGGGATGGGTGGGTGGGTGGTAATAGATAGATAGATGGAGTGAACATGGCAAATTCCAATAGCTCAACCAGCCATAGCTGGTTGAGCCTAAAAAATGTCTGGGCCTGCAGCCGCTCGTAGGTAGTTGGTTATTTTTTTTTTAAAAAAACAAAAACCCGGACGAGGACCAATCAGCATCCTCCATGTTGCCCTCAGGAGGTTTCCCGTTTCTATGTTTCATCTCCCTAGTTTTCTGGTTTCCCCGTTTTAGTTCGCTAACCGTCTTAAAAATTCACCGTAACAGGCCTGGCAAAAATTGGATAGTGACCGCAACAGTATGTCTGGATGTCCTAATCTGCAGCGCAGAAAGCCTACGCCCGCATCTAGGTGTTAATTAGTAGACCTGCCTCAAACTCCGATACACTAGCAATGCACCAAGGTGCTACCAGTCCCCCCCCCCCCCCCCATGCCTTCAGAACCCACCTCTGATCAAGGTAACATCTGTGAGGCATAGACAGGGGTAACCGGTGGCAATATGTGGCAATCAATACTGTAAACCATAGTTATTAGACCGGCGATCCAGGTATAGCTGTGTCTCTTCAGCTACAATTAGGTTTACTTAAGCACTGTTACACTTTACTTTTCAATCCACTCTGTACAAGGCAGTTGATTATAATTATATTGCCTGGAAAGGTTGAATATCGTAAGACTTGCCGGGCACTCTGTTCCGCGAACACCGAACTAGCGGTACCACTCTGCATTGGAAACAGCCACAACGTCACAAACAAAACAAGAGTTGGGTGATTGGTGCAGCAGATTGCCCATTGCTAGAATATTTCCCAAGTGATCCCTGCATAGTAAAACTCGTAGCCTTCCAATTTGACATTGTTCTTGGCCAATAGACACCAAGAAGACACATTGTTAACAGCCACAGGGCTGTGAAGATACCCCATCACTGATATATGTGTGTTATAACTGAATCAGGAAACCATCAAAACTGGTGTCGGCACCAAGTTAGTCTGATGAGACAAGTGCGACCGCCCCAGGGTCTCACTGGATACGCGATCATGTTTTCATTTTTCATCTATTATAGTCACCCATGTGAACAATTAAGAGGCATTTAATGAGTTGCCTCAAGATTCTGGTATTAGCTTTGACAGAAACGCCCTAACTAATCAGTGACCAATTTCAATCCGTAAGGACTGATTAGTGACAATGTCATACCATTAATTTTTGTGGAAATTGTACTAGGTTGCCTAAATTATGCCAATTAGACAATATCCACTTTCTGCTGACCCATTTCTTTCTCATCACTTTCTCAGACCAATTGTGAACCACACTTATACATTTTCATCGGATTCCACAACTGGAACTTTGCATGAATCAGCATTTATTACACACTCTTCATAACCCTAGTGACCTATTCAATGTTAACATTTTGCGAGACTAAAGGTAGACCACAGCTCATATGGAACTAGTCCTATCTAATAAGTCGGTCGTATTCCCCAATTCATCATCCTCACACCCATAAGATTCCATTTAATACCCCCTATCTCACACACCCGGAGCTACTGCAGTGTAACCTGACACCCTTCATTCTTGAATAGGTGCCTGGAGTAGTAAACAAATGACCAGTATGTACACGTTATATGGTCGTGTGGGGGCCCAGAAGAGGTTTAGGACAGGCAATAGTGAACCCTCGAGGTAAAACGCAGGTTTGTGAAATAGATAAATCTCTCTGTCTGGGCACAGATAGGAATCCTAGTTAAGATGATGGAAAGAACTGCCTGAGGGTGAAATGATTAAACTCTGCAACATTTTGTTATTGAGAGCATGCTATAATAATAGTGATTTCAGCATAGTGATTTCAGCATCCTGCGGGTCAGCTGGGTGCCCCAAGACTTAACCATTCTTAAAAAGGTGGCGTACAGTCTCTGGAGGTTGTTGCAGGACCTTGATGACATAACGGTTTTTGTCTCGCCTGAAAACTTGTTCAAGGGAGACTAGTGTCACTTTGTTGTGTTGTGTCTGTCCTGTCTGTCTGTCTGTCTGTCCGACTGTCCGTTCTGTGCGGTAGATATCTCCTGAACCTGGAAAGCCATCAGCTGACCTTCTTGTGGAGGTGCAACGGGAAGAGTTGCCGATGTTCATCCACTTTTCGGCCCACAAGACCATTCTCATTTGCATAAATTTGCATATTAACGGAAATTGGCCCAGGAGCTTGTGTACAAGATATTCTCTTGAATCGGCGATGCATTGGTGATTCCGTCAGGGTAATACACTCTAGAAGAGTACACATCGATCAGATTCCTGGCATTGTATATGCTAATTAACATAGCACTTTGCATAATCTGCATATTTTGTGAAGTTTGTTGATTTGACGAAACTTGGTGGAGATTGTTTATCTATAGTCCAATGATTTTACAGTAGGGCCGAGGGCCCAGAGGTCATTTAACGTTACTATCTGTCATTCAAGGTCACTTCGGGGTCGAAAACTGTTTTCTGGCCATAATCGGGAGATTGAATATCTGTGAAGGCTGGAGAGTCACCTTGTGATATATTTGACCTGCAGGTGTGTGACCATCTGACCTCAATTTGACTCTGTCGGGTGGTCCTGTGTTTAAAGTTGAGTCTTGAATAAATTTTCTTATTTAAGGAGGTCAAGGCACACAAAATAGAAACTGGTTATTTTTGGATATGTGATCGACGTTGTGTGCTTTTATTGGGAGGAGACACTCTCCCTCTTCGATCGGACGCATACTTTGGTAGTTAAAAGGGGTCAAAGTTTAATTTAATAGCTTTTTCCCAATAACATTAGGCGTGTTCATTGGATGCATAAATGCTTCTAGGAGTGGATGCATCACTGGAGAGTAACATTTTTATAGAAAGAACCGCCATGTCATTGAGGTCGTCACATGTCACGTAGGGGTAAAAACGAGTATAGTACTTTTTTGGCAATAGCACTGGGTGTTCATCAGAATGCAAAATGCTCCTAGGAATGGATTTATCACATGGAAGTTACAATTTCATAAAAACTGCCATGTCATTAAAGGTCATTCAGGTCACTTAGGGTCAAAACCTGTTTGGTCTGGCCATAATGGAGAATTGATATTGTGAAGCTGGAAGTTCACTATTGTCCTATAAGGTTTGACCTGGCATTGTGTGACCTCTGACCGTCAATTTGACCTCTGTCGGGTGGTCATGTGGTTAAAGGTTAGTCTTGAATAAATGTGCTTATTAAGGAGTTATGGCAAAAAAAATAAGAACTGGTGATTTTTGGATATGGTATAGACCTTTGTGTGCTTCATGGAGAAACCAACTCCCGCTTCGATCGGACGCATATTTGGTAGTTACAAGCGGTCAAAGTTTAATTTTATCGCTTTATCCCAATAACATTAGGCTGTTCATGGAATGCAATATGCTTCTAGGAGTGGTATCATCACATGGAGAGTAACAAACTTTATAAAAACCGTCCATGTCATTAAGGTGCATCAAAGGTCACGTAGGGGTAAAAAACTGATTATAGTACTTTTTTGGCAATATCACTGTGCATGTTCATCAGAATGTAAAATGCTCTAGGAGTGGATGTATCACATTGAGAGTTACAATTTCATAAAAACTCTTCCATGTCATTAAGTCATTCAAGTCACTTTTCTTGGGGTCAAAAATGTTTTTCTGGCCATAATCGTAAGATTGATATCTGTGAAGCTGAAGGTTCACCTTTGGGATATAATTGTTGACTTGCATGTGTGAGCTCTGACCTCACTTTGACCCCTGTCGGGTCGTGTGGTTACAGGTTTAATTTGAAAAATGTGTCTTCTTTAAGGAGTAACGGGCCAAAAAAATAGAAGCTGGTTATTTTGATATGTGTAGACCTTTGTGTTGCTTCATGGAGGAAACAAACTCTCCCGCTTTGATCGGACCCGCATCTTTGGTAGTTACCAAGGGGTCAAAGTTTAATTAATAGCTTTTTTTCGCACTAACATTAGCGTTTCATGTGTGAATCCTTCATGAAACTGTGGTGAGATGGTACCCTTTGATCCAATAACTTTTAACAACAGTGTAAAGGTCAATTAAGGTCATTAATGTGGAATAATTTCATAAATTACCAAATTTTTTGAATTTTGTTTTAATGGCTGTAACAATTGGCATAATGCAGCTGGGTGCTCGTAGAGATTTGTCATGGTAATTTTTTAGTTTCAGTAATCAAACACATCTATAGGCAAGGTCAAAGGTCAAGGTCAAGTTTTTAAGAAAATGTGCTTCTTTTAGGAGTTACAGGCCAATAAATAAAACTGTCAATTTTTTTAATGTTGATAGTTCTTATCTGCTACATAGACTAAACCACTCCCGCTTCAATCGGACACCTGTCTTAAAGTACAAGGGGCTAAAGGTTGGATTTTAAAATCCTTTTTGGTGATAGCATAGGGTGTGTGTAACCCTATAAACCTAATGCTTTTGGGCTTGGTGCATCACATTGAGCAAGCATTTTTCATATAAACCGTCAGTCATCGAAAATCATTCGAGGTCAAGAAACTGCCAAAGATTAACATTTTCTGCAATCATTTTTCGTGACTGTGTGTTATATAACTGAAATTTCGGGACATGCTGTATAGGATCAAGGGTAACATTTTTCATAAAACCGTTATGTCATCAAAGGTCATTCAAGGGCACGTATGGACCAAAATCTGTGCAAATAATACTTTACGGCAACAAGCTCCAGAGAATGTACGCTACCTTTTTTAAGAATGGTTTAGCCTTGGGGCACCCTAGCTGCCCATCATGATGATGAAATCACTATTATTATAGCATGCTATCAATAACAAATGTTTTATCATTTCAAACCCCTCAGGCATTTTATTTCCATTCATCCTAACTAGTATTCCCCATCTGTGACAGACAGAGATTTCACCAATTGTCAAAACCTGCCTTTTTACCCTGAGGTTCCATCAGCCCTGTCATAACCTCTTCTGGGCCCTCCCTTACCAATAAAGTGTAAACACTCAGTCATTTGTTTCCTTACCTCCCAGGCACCTATTGCAAGAATGAATGTTGTCAAGGTGTCACCTGCATTAGCTCGGTGTGGTAGATGGGGGGAGGGAGGGTAAACTCCCCCTTGTATCTGGCTTCAGCCAGTAGGGCCTGCATGACTCCTGCCACGGAGCCCAATTGATGCTTATTCCACTCTAGCCAGGGGATTGTAGAGTGTGGGTGTGACTCCCTAGGGAGGGATGGAAGTAGTAGATGTATAAAGGCCTACTCTTGATGATTATAGTATAAACTTTATTAAGTTAGGGTCCATTTACATTGTTTTTGGGCAATACAGTAAAATCTGAAGGGACACTATTCACTCCGTAAGTATTTGGGGGGGTTTATAAGTAATTAAGGGAGGTCCAGTAGGTAGGTCAATGGGTGAGTCAAGGATGGCAATTGAATGTTGAAATATTTAAGAGGTATTGGATATTAATCAACTATGGAATGCCTTGTAATTGTTTTGCATGGTACTAAAAGGAAAATCACTGATCGCGCAACCAGGTTAGACACTGGGGGCGATCGTCCTTGTTATGAAAAATGTTACCCTCGATCATATCAGCATGTCCTAAACTTTCAAAAAAACCCCCCGAACCACCCCCCCACCCCCCCCAAAAGAAGGGAGAGAACCCCCCCCCCAAACTTAAAAAAAACCCCCATTTCAGCCATATCACACAAAGCAGCCCCCATAAATGAATTGCAGAAAATGTTATTATGTGGGCATTTTCTTGACCTTGAATACCTTTTATGACTGACAAGTTTTTATGAAAATGCTTGCCTCAGTGTGATGCACCATGTAATTAGGTACACATGCTCTATGTTATCGCCCTAAGAGGGTATTAAAATCAACCTTCGGCCCCTTGTAACTTGAAGACCAGGTGTCAGATCGAAGCGGGAGTTGGTTTCGTCTATGTAGCAGACAGAGAACTATCACATATCCAAAAATTGACAGTTTCTATTTCTTTGGCCTGTAACTCCTCAAAAAGCACATTTCTTAAAACTTGACTTTTGACCTTGTCTTTAATGTTGTTTGATTACTGAACTCAAAAATTACCATGACAAATCTCTACGAGCACCCTAACTGCATTCATTCCAATTGTTACTGGCCATTTAACAAAATTCGAAAAATTGCATAATTCTGCAAAGTATTCACATTAAATGACCTTAAAGTGACCTTCACACTGTTGTTAAATTTATCAGGATCAAAGGTGTTCCATCTCCACTAGACAGTTTCATGAGGATTCAACACTTTAAACTATGCATAACTTATGCAAATGGGACTAGGTAAATGCGGATTAGTACATTAAATGACCCTCGGTGCCCTCGTCCCTACTGTAAAATTCATTGGGACTACAGACCCACCGATCTCCACCGAGTTTGCGAATCCAACAAACGAAAAATATCGCAGAAATTATGCAAATTAGACTACTTAAATTAGCATATATCATGCCAGGAATCTAATTAATTCCTGTACTCTTCATAGTTGTTATATACTCCGAACAGCATTACCAATGCATCTACTCGATTAAGAGAGATCTTGTACACAATCTCCCAGGCAATTTTCATTGAATATGCAAATTTATGCAAATGAGTATGGTCTTTCGGGACGAAAAGTGGATTCACATCGGCAACTCAATCCACCCGCGCCCGCTCCACAAAAGGTTCCCATCATGAATTGCTTTCACGGTCAGGAGGATTATCGACCGCACATACGGACAGACGGACAGACAGACAGACAGACAGACAGACACACAACAAAGTGACCACTATGTCTCTCCTTGAACAAAGTTCAGCAAGACAAAAAACCCAGCCTGGGTGGGGAGAAAGGAAACCCCAGCCCCTGGAAGAACCGCCGGCCCAAACAGAGAAAACTATGCCCCAGGGTCACACACAAAGGCCGCACTGACCCGCTACTAAAAAGTTACTGAACCAAGGAATGGGAAGAACTGAGTAAATAAATACAGAATTATCACCCAATACCAAAAAAAGATTTATATCCCCTGATTGTGGTAGGTTTGGTAGTAGATGAAGGCGATTGAAGCGTACTAAGTGGTAGGAAGTCCCATAGGAGCTCGGGAAGTTGTGGTGTTTGTTCACAACACACACCGATCTGGGGCTTTTGTTCTTTGGTGGTATTGGGTGTGTTGAAGTGCCATTGGGTGGGAAAATGCCTGAAGTAATACCAATCACTGATGATAATCATGTGTGATACTGAATCAGGAGCCAATGAAGCCAACATGCTGTTAGTAGAATTCAGGTAATCATTTTTTTTAGTTTACCCTTTGCAGTAAATCAGGAGTTGGTAGTCTAGTCCTGCAGAAAGTTATAGCAATAGAGAGACTGTCAGTCGCAGAATCACTAAACCCACGTACGGCATATCACTGCACATTCGTATGGCAAGGGTGACCAATATACTATCTATCGGACATATATAATTAGTTCAATATTTTTAACTTCTCACAAATTGAAGATTCGTTCCTACTTACATAGATTTGTTCTAGCTGGAGAAGATGCCCGGAACCCAGTATAAACAACTTCCCCTGTAATAGCCTCATTGGTCACGAATCTTACAAAGAGGTTCCTTGTGTTTATAGTTGATATGATCCTTGCAGGGATATTCTGTGAAGCACAAGAAGATTAGATGGACATAATAATCAGTTCGATGGACACAAAATAATGGTTCATCCATACCCTCTATCAGCCACGCAGCTTACTAGAGAGTTCCTCGTGTTAATAGTTGATGTGATCTTTGCAGGAATAATTTGTGTGAAGCTGAAGAAGATTGCACGGACAGAATAATTAGATCACGTTCATTAATGTCCTCCATTTGCCACAAAATCTTACGATTGGTTCGTTGGAAGTCAGCTGACCCTTGTATTATCCTGCAAACATAGACATGCATAAAACTTACCAGCGAATACATATACACAACGTTTGAAAATACTGCTGGACACTGGGTAGCAATTGGGGGGAGAAATTGTAAACTCTAAACATACCTGTATTGCTTGTTCCTAGTTTTGGTTATCAAAAATGATGACTATTTCCTGACATTTACGAAATGTAGTTTAACATCTTGCTCATTTGAGGAGCATTGACGATGCTACACCAGCTATTTGAACGCTGCATATACACTCTTAGCCCACTGTGAATAACTGACTGAGTTATGGTCACAAGCCAGTGCAGCTCATCCATATGGAATAGTGGGGCGGAGGAGGATGAGGGCCTTTGAACCAGAAATCACTGTTTGAAACTGTTGAAGTCAATGGAGCATCGCCAAAAAGTGGAGGGGGGTATATATAACCCCCCCTGCGGTATGTGATCCCTTGTCCAGGCAGATCAATTGAATTACTTATTCAACACAGAACATGTGACAGGGATGTGTCGTTGTACCAGAATGTAATTTCCAGGAATTCAGCTATCTATCCAGGTGGTAATACCAACTTTCATTACGCGGGATTCATAACTTACTCGCAGGACAAGATCAACTAGTTTGAATATGGATAAAAAAAAGTCGGCCTAGTCTCATCAAGCTCTTCACAGGCCAGGTAAGTGCCCCCCCCCTTCTTCAACAGGCCAAAGGTTACACATCTGGTCTTTGTGAGCCAGGGAGGTGAACCCCCCTATGCCTGGACTCCGCCATGATCCATGTGACCCCATTCTATTCACAGAACAAGACACGCAGCATGTACACTCACCGTTCCACAATAATCGTCCAACGAGTGGGTCTTGTATAGATGTACCCTGACGCACCTCGAGGTAGTCCTGCCCGCAGAGACCCTCACGGCCCTCCACGTTCATCACGGTGAAGGACAGCGAGATGGGCTGCCTACGAGCGGGTACCTCAATCGACCAATCACAGGTTAGATTAGCAGGATACACCCCTGGGAAATTGGGGCTCGTGAAGGAACAGTCGGCCCCGATAATTGGCCTCCACACCCTGTCAGGGTGAATGAAAAAGAGACGGAAACTTTGTATAAGTAAGGCTGAAAAAACTGTTATTACCAAAATCCAAATGACATATTATATGTTCAACTGCGAGACAGAGACCATGAGGTACACAACATCTTGAACTATCACAATTGTATCCACTCAGCCAAAAGGCTCAGTGGTTCCTTGAGTGGTGCGACCTAATATGACCTTTACCCTGAACTTGAAACAATACGGGAAATGGAATCACTATGGTGAACGCATGTACATACCAAGTAAAGTCTTTACAAATATTGGCTATGATTAGGAGACTATCATACCTACGAAAAAAAAATTGTATGTTCTGTGATGAAGGAAGTCCACTTGATTCACATGGAATGAGCTAATGTGTGGAATGCACACATATCCAATGAGAAAAAGTCTTACCGAACTGACACTAGATTGAAGTGTAGGTATAGAGTAACCAGCATAGTTGACTGATCTATCTGTATGGAACTCAAGAGAAGCCTGGTTACCTCCGAGGAAGATGGGATCTGGGAGATACTCCCCCCCGCAGCCAGAGAAAACTTCAGAGGAGTTGGACGACGTCCCATTCCTAATCTATAATCAAGATCAATCGGATAACTTACAATCAACACACTAAACCGTTCTATATGAATAGTCTCACTCCTACAAATTGTGCCACACCCTCTCCCTCCCACCAACTCTCTCCAAGGTGTGGAAGCATTTCTATGAACATTGACACGATCAGAAAAAAAGATCAGAAGAAAACAGGCATTGGGCTAATGTTACCAGTGGTCCAATTAAAGTTTCCAGTTCAAGAGTGGGGGGATGGGCAATGTTTATCAATCAATAACAGACTAGGTACGATGTACTGTCGCAGTGAAATTTAGGTGATGTAGCTCCATTCATCTAATCCACATAAAAATAAAGAAAGAAAAGTCTATGGTAAACATTGCTAAATGCCCAGTAGTATATGATGACAGAACGGTAACAAAAGGCCCAGCGTCAGCCTAGTGTGTGTGTGTAAAGTACATGTGTGTGGTGTAATGTACATGTGTATCGTTAACACTAGGCTGAATGCGCTTTTGTTTTAGACGTCTATCTCATAAGCGCCCCCTTGTAGAAGTTTTTTATAAGAGAGATATTCTTAGCAGTGAACCCTCGCTTCGGCCAATATCCAGTAGAGAGGACTTTCCATACAAGAGGTGAGGACCCACCATTGTACCTGAGTAACTCAACATTTTAGGCAGATGTCTCTCTATTTGTGGTGGTAGCCTAATCGGTTAATGCGTTGAGCTTATAACCCAGAGGTTGTGGGTTGAAGTCCACGTTGTGCTATTGAGCAGGTGCTTCATGCGATTGCTTCTCTCACCTAGGTGCTTAAAATAATGGGTGGTAACTGTGAGGTGCAACTTGTATCGAAGTGCAGTTCGGTGCAGCATATACCTACGTTGTGTGGGACCAACAGGTCGTTCCAATGACCAGGGTAATATTTGTGAAGCGCACTTGATACAACCCAGTGTAAGTGCGCTATATAAATTCCCAAATATTATTTTATATTATCTGGATTCAATCCCATTAATCCTAACCCATCAAAAACCAAATTGCCTTCTCCCCCTATAACTGAACCCAACCCAGACAGTCAGAGACACCTTTGCACTGGTCACTGACTAAACAAGATGCTCAATTCCATTTCCCTCTGAAGTGCATATCGGAGGATGGTGGACTGGTTGTGTTGTCTCACAAGGAAATGTTCTATTACGACCTCAAACCCATTAGAGCTATTACAGGACAACTGAGGGATAATGTATATAATAGCTGGAGAAAAACAATGTGTTCGTCAAACCCGCGTTCCAATGCGGACTTCCGTTACAAATAGTGGAGGCCTTTGAAATTTGTGCATGGGTATTGCGTGTATAGTATATGTTGGACAGCATCACAATCTGCAATTATACATGTCGTATTTGAACATCCCTGTGCTTGCTATTGATATCTACACGATAATTCACTTTGAAAACTATTTGAAAACTAGTTTATGAGCGAATGGGTGGTTGGTTGTTGGTGTTACTCTGTGGAAGAGAAGGCAACAGGCAGGAATCGGCGGGGGATGTTTGAGTATCAATACGTGAAACCCAATGGAATACGTAGCCAGGGTCATTCAACTTTGACATAAGGCTTTATTGACCATAAGTGGCCTCTACTATCAATAGGTTTTTACCAAAAACTGTTTGTGTTTTGCATTATAGTTCATGAAGGAAACGGCGGGGTTCCACTGAGTTTCAAGGCTTCGTCGCGAGTTGTGCCAATAAGGCCCAAAAAAAAAAGATGTTTGTTTGTCATCCAGACCCCTGAAAAATGGCGGACAGGCGGGCGGGTTTTTTTTTTTTTTTTGGAATGCAGATTCGCACATGAGTAACATGTGAAAATAGGACGCTAAATGCGTTCCGTTCACCAGCACTACTAGTACTAGCTGCATCAGTAGCTTCAGTTTCCGCTGCAAACGTACAAGTACAAAGGTTTAGGTAGCAAACCTGACCGGAAGTCGCATGCCAAAAAACCAAGCAAGGTTGACACCAATTCATCTGGGCCTATATCACACTATGGGCAATTTCGTGACTCCGCGACTCTCACAATTTTCAGAAGTATGTCTGAATCGCTTTTGTTCCACAGTGGTGATAAAAAATCTCCTTCAGGGTAGAAGTCGTCACAACAGTGCAAATTCGGTCATAAATAATTCCAACAACCGAGTTAACACAGAACTCCGAGCGTGTACGACGCCATGTTTAGACTCTGCTAGTACTAGTGATCGGCACTGTGTAGCATCACACTACTTGAGTGGGGACCGGGAGCGCACGCTCGGCGAGTTGCAGACATATACATCGGAGAAGTGCTATCAGCCCCAAACTGTGTTGTCGCTTCATCAGCATTGCTACATTTTGTATGAGAACACTATTAAAATTGGTAGGGCTGAAGGTTTATTTTCTTTGACAGGAATTTTACAGTTCACACTGATCGTGAAGGTATTATGTTCAAATTTCCTATGTCGTTGCAATGATTGGTTGTTTTGCATCAGAAGAAATTTTATTGCAAAACTTTCACTATTCGTACATCTCAGGTGCAAAGTGGCAACACTGATAGTTCTCCAAAAAGGTTAGGGGAACGGTAGTGCCGTCTGGCACGTGTGATAAATGCATTGTCGCCGCGAACCATGCAGCCCAGGCCCAGGCAGTAATTTGATCTGTGTGATGAACGTTTCCAAGCCATTTACATAGCACCGCCGTGCATCGCGCCACTGCTCCACCGTCCCTGTTTCTAGGCTAACTAAAACTTTAAACTGTAAGGTGCGGGAGTAATATTTGGGGAATTTAGAGCAAGGGTAGGACAGGTCATGATACAGAACAGTTTCGATCGATGAGTCACGCCGTCACGGACTGGCATACTCCCACAGGTATGTGTATGATTGGGTATATAATGTGTGTTAAGCCGACGATCGAACAGGGAAGTGTTTTTTGTGACGGAAATGTTAATATTTTGCAAGCGGAACAAAAATTAATAAAATATTGAAATTAAAAATATGTTCGGAGCGGAAGGAAAATTGGACGTCGCGAGCGGTGGAGGACAAACAACCAATTTTTTTTAGGCCTAATGGACAAACAGGTTTGTTTCATTGGAAAGAAAATAAACTATCCCAGTCAAATGATTGCTGCAATTCTAGCGGGTTTTCTCCAAACCAAGAAGAACAGACTTACCTTCAGGTAGTCAAAATCACAATTATGATGCCTCTCTAATTGGAAGTCATCGAAGTTAGAGAGTAAGTATGGTACCCGCTGGGGCGGGGTCACATTGGTAAGACAGTCATGAACACATGGTAGGCTACTGGGTAGCCCGGGCTACTCAACTGGCCATTGGTGCTTGTTAGATTCTGGTTACAATCTAAAAATGATTACGAACGGATATCAGTGAAAAGGGAATTGAAGTACACCAGTGACATAGGCAATTAGGGCTTTAATACATTTGGTGACTGGTCTCTGATATGGTCACCATACGACTGTAGCTGTTACAAGAGTGTGGGAGTGTGGAGTGAACAGTGACATGGTCTTTGGTGACATAGTCTCTGGTATGGTATCCATACTATTGTAGCTTTCACAAGAGTGTGGAGTGAAGAGTGACATGGTCTTTGGTGACATGGTCTCTGGTATGGTCTCCATACTATTGTAGCTTTCACAAGAGTGTGGAGTGAACAGTGACATGGTCTTGGTGACATGGTCTCTGGTATGGTCTCCATACTATTGTAGCTTTCACAAGAGTGTGGAGTGAACAGTGACATGGTCTTTGCTGACATAGTCTCTGGTATGGTCTCCATACTATTGTAGCTTTCACGAGAGTGTGGAGTGAACAGTGACATGGTCTTTGCTGACATAGTCTCTGGTATGGTATCCATACTATTGTAGCTTTCACAAGAGTGTGGAGTGAAGAGTGACATGGTCTTTGGTGACATTGTCTCTGGTATGGTCTCCATGCTATTGTAGCTTTCACAAGAATATGGAGTGAACAGTGACATGGTCTTTGGTGACATGGTCTCTGGTATGGTCTCCATACTATGTAGCTTTCACAAGAGTGTGGAGTGAACAGTGACATGGTCTTTGGTGACATAGTCTCTGGTATGGTTCTCCATATATTGTAGCTGTTACAAGAGTGTGGATGTGAACAGTGACATGGTCTTTGGTGACATGGTCTTTGGTGACATAGTCTCTGGTATGGTTCTCCATACTATTGTAGCTTTCACGTGAGTGTGGAGTGAACAGTGACATGGTCTTTGTGACATAGTCTCTGGTATGGTATCCATACTATTGTAGCTTTCACAAGAATATGGAGTGAACAGTGACATGGTCTTGGTGACATAGTCTCTGGTATGGTCTCCATTACTATTGTAGCTGTTACAAGAGTGTGGAGTGAACAGTGACATGGTCTTTGGTGACATAGTCTCTGGTATGGTATCCATACTATTGTAGCTTTCACGAGAGTGTGGACTGTGAACAGTGACAGGTCTTTGGTGACATAGTCTCTGGTATGGTATCCATACTATTGTAGCTTTCACAGGAATATGGAGTGAACAGTGACATGGTCTTTGGTGACATGGTCTCTGGTAGGGTCTCCATACTATTGTAGCTGTTACAAGAGTGTGGAGTGAACAGTGACATGGTCTTTGGTGACATTGTCTCTGGTATGGTCTCCATACTATGTAGCTTTCACAGGAGTGTGGAGCGAACAGTGACATTGTCTTTGGTGACATGTCTTGGTACGGTCTCCATACTATTGTAGCTGTTACAAGAGTGTGGAGTGAACGTGACATGGTCTTTGGTGACATGGTCTCTGGTATGGCCTCCATACTATTGTAGCTTTCACAAGAGTGTGGAGTGAACGTGACATGGTCTTTGGTACGGTCTCCATACTATTGTAGCTGTTACAAGAGTGTGGAGTGAACAGTGACATGGTCTTTGGTGACATGGTCTTTGGTACGGTCTCCATACTATTGTAGCTGTTACAAGAGTGTGGAGTGAACAGTGACATGGTCTTTGGTGACATGGTCTCTGGTATGGTCTCCATGCTATTGTAGCTTTCACGAGAGTGTGGAGTGAACAGTGACATGGTCTTTGTGACATGGTTCTTTGGTGACATGGTCTTGGTGACATGGTCTCGGGTAAGGTCTCCATACTATTGTAGCTTTCACAAGAGTGTGGAGTGAAGAGTGACATGGTCTTTGGTGACATTGTCTCTGATGGGGTACCCATACTACTATAGTTGTACAAGAGTGTGGAGTGAACAGTGACATGTCTTTGGTGACATGGTCTCTGGTATGGTCTCAGAGAAAGCATACTAATCGTAGCTGTTACAGAGTGTGTGGAGTGGACAGTGATTGCTGACCACATACGGACAGATTTATCAGTCACAGTAGGTATCACTAGTCCATGATAACACAGAGTCTAATAGTGATCCAGCCTAATATGTAGAGGGGAAAGGATTTTGCAGATTTTAGCTATTTTTCACATAATAGTGCATAATGCCCCTTCAATACTCTTCAACAGTAATGAACCTAAATTATGCAGAATTATTGTAGAAATTATACTCAGGAATAAACCCCAACCCCTACCCCATTTTCAGGAAGATCATGAATGTCCTATGTTGCAATATAGGCAATATCATTGAACACCTACCTGCAATTTGATAATTGAGAGAGAAACCATTCCCATTGGTGTTCATATCCGTTACGAAGTAGACCTGGGCGCTACGTCCATAGCTGACAAAAGGCGGAGGGTGCTCAGGCCGCAGTAGTGGTGAGAACCAGGTTGGGAATTCTGTGAAGATATACGTACAAGGCAATGATGAAAATATAATCTCACCAACCAAGAAACACTCTTGATATCAATAACTATTTCTGGAGAATGACATTAAAACTTCATGGTTGTTTCATAACACAAGATTGAGCCATTCTGGACCGATTACACATTCAATTATGGTTACTCATTTTACATTGTAGTGGATAGCTACTATAGTTTTGTTGAGATTCTGTCCACATGACACTAGAGTATCTCAAACCTCTCAGTGATGATATCATGTTAAGTCATAATTATTCTGAAGGTTTATTATCTCGCCATAGCAACAGTTGCAATGGTAACCATAGTGGTGGCAAAGAACTACCCACTGAGGGACACCCTATGGTGGAATACGCATGGGTGCCGAGTGATCCAGCAATAAGGTGCATGGTGCGTTGCATGTCCATCAGATTTTTGGTGTTTTTCGGCAAACATCTAAATTCGGAATTTGTTGAATATTGTAAATTTTGCACAAGCCTGAATATTTTCTTTCCAAATTATGCGAAAACTATCAGAATTATGAAATTTCTGGAGGAAGAACAACAATTTTAGAGCACTTTTCGTTCGTACCAATTTTTCAATAATTTTCATTTGCTGATTCCAATGGCTGAATGATATCAAATTTCATAACAATGTAAAAAGGTAACAAAACCACTTTTTCATTGCAATCAGCCAGAAACTACTCTTTCGCTTTTTCTTCAGTATATTTAGAGATTGGAAAGGACTGATTGGTTTAAAATTCTAGAACAAGGTACAATGTATCCAAGCAAAGGGTTTTCTAGCTTCTATGCTGAATTTTCTTTTTTAATTTCTATCAATATGGATATTGTGGGAAAACGGCTGTTTTTGGCCATTTTTTGATGAATTTGGTATAATTGCAACTTGCAAATTATTGCAGGTAGAACGACTGAATAGTTCCACATTTGCTGATGAGATCCTGCGACTCCGGGATTGCCCTCTTGTTCAATTTGTGACTTTAACATCATCAGCCCACACACGATTCAAATATATAACATCAAGTTATTATAGGAGGATATACCAGCCTGAGCATATCCCACCAAGCAGAATGAGCTAATTGGTAGAACTACCGATCATGGCCCCAATTATAGCCTGAAGGTGGAAATCTACATGATAAATTTAGGCTTCTTGTTTGAAATTTCACAAAAAAGCTGGGACGATTAGCAGTATGTTCGTAAAAGTAAAACGTTTTGGGCATGTCAATGACAAGGGGGAGCACTACATAGGCACCCAGACAGTACTAACATGAGGGAAATTGGTGAGCTGAAGGTAGTCAAACTTGCAGGAGGGGTCTGCCTCGATGTCAATCGCTGTGTGTGGTGGTTATCAGTACTTTATCTGTGGCAAGGGCGGCTGTGATGATCCAGTTACATCGGAGGTTATGTGGGTAGGCCCCAGGGTAGTTAGGAGATGTCATGACCTGGGCCTCTGAGGTTGCTTCCAACTGGCCACCACATGTACCTGTTAACAAGAATAAACCATGTCAGGATGGTGGCCTCACCCTCTCAATGCCGGCAATTTTTCACATTGGGGGCTCCCCAGTGCCGCCTACCGTGAACCCCATATCGAGTCTTAGTTTTCTGTAACAATTCTGGCAGAGAAGATGCAGTTCATTAGAAATTCAGAGTACACATGATTTGTTCAGAATTTACTGTACTTCCTTATGGCACTAAAGGTATCCTTAAGTATTTACCCCTGCAGAGGCACAACTGTAGAGTGACCATAATAGCGGAGGGGGGGGGGGGGGGGGGGGGGGGGGCTGACGGGGGGGTCGATGGGGGGTCTACAGGGAGATTCAGCTGCATCTCAGACAAACTCCAGTCTACAAGAAATTCAGCTGCATCTCCTATAAACTCCAGTCTACAAGGGGATTATGCTGCATGTCCCATGAACTCCAGTCTACAGGGGGATCCAGCTGCATCTCCTATAAACTCCAGTCTACAAGGGGATTATGCTGTATGTCCCATGAACTCCAGTCTACAGGGAGATTCAGCTGCATCTCCTACACACTCCAGTCTACAGGGAGATTCAGCTGCATCCCCTACAGACTCCAGTCTACAAGGGGATTATGCTGCATGTCCCATGAACTCCAGTCTACAGGGGGATCCAGCTGCATCTCCTACACACTCCAGTCTACAGGGGGTTCAACTGCATCTCCAACAAAATCCAGTCTTCAGAGGAATTCAGCTGCATATCTACAAGGGGATTATGCTGCATGTCCTATGAACTCCAGTCTACAGGGAGATTCAGCTGCATCTCAGACAAACTCCAGTCTACAAGGAGATTCAGCTGCATCCCCTACAAACTCCAGTCTACAGGGGATTATGCTGCATGTCCCATGAACTCCAGTCTACAGGGAGATCCAGCTGCATCTCCTACACACTCCAGTCTACAGGGGGTTCAACTGCATCTCCAACAAAATCCAGTCTTCAGAGGAATTCTGCTGCATATCCTTATAAACTCCAGTCTACAAGAAATTCAGCTGCATCTCCTATAAACTCCAGTCTAAAAGGGGATTCAGCTGCATCTCAGACAAACTCCAGTCTACAAGGGGATTATGCTGCATGTCCCATGAACTCCAGTCTACAGGGGGATCCAGCTGCATCTCCTACACACTCCAGTCTACAGGGGGTTCAACTGCATCTCCAACAAAATCCAGTCTTCAGAGGAATTCTGCTGCATATCCTTATAAACTCCAGTCTACAAGAAATTCAGCTGCATCTCCTATAAACTCCAGTCTAAAAGGGGATTCAGCTGCATCTCAGACAAACTCCAGTCTACAAGGGGATTATGCTGTATGTCCCATGAACTCCAGTCTACAGGGGGATCCGCTGCATCTCCTACACACTCCAGTCTACAGGGGGTTCAACTGCATCTCCAACAAAATCCAGTCTTCAGAGGAATTCTGCTGCATATCCTTATAAACTACAGTCTATAAGAAATTCAGCTGCATCTCCTATAAACTCCAGTCTAAAAGGGGATTCAGCTGCATCTCAGACAAACTCCAGTCTACAAGGGGATTATTCTGCATGTCCCTGAACTCCAGTCTACAGGGGATCCGCTGCATCTCCTACACACTCCAGTCTACAGGGGGTTCAACTGCAACTCCAACAAAATCCAGTCTTCAGAGGAATTCTGCTGCATATCCTTATAAACTACAGTCTATAAGAAATTCAGCTGCATCTCCTATAAACTCCAGTCTAAAAGGGGATTCAGCTGCATCTCAGAAAAACTCCAGCCCACAAGGAATTTGGCTGAGTCTATGGGGGGATTAAGCTGTATCTCCTACAAACTCCAATCTAATGAGAGACTTGGCTACATCTTCTACAAACTCCATTCTACAGCAGGATTCAGCTTCATCGTATACAACCCCCCCCCCCCCCCCCCCCGAGTCTACAGGGGGATTGAACCTTCTATAATCAACACCAGGGGTGTTTTTTGGGTTTGGGAATGAACCAGGCTCTGTTTGTTCAAAAGAAGAATGTGAGAAAATAGTATACAATTCTGTGAATATGAGTGATAGTTATTGACAGGTCACTGGTGCCAAATGCCTGTTCAAGGTAGCCAGATGGAGACCCGCTGTAGCTGAAATCACTGATGATCGACAAAAATTTGGAAATCCTCCCAATGAGATTTAGAATACCTGTCAGAATACTCTGAGGAGTGTGACAGCAATACTTACGATTGACCATGGTGTACCTCAGGGTGAATCCAGCCTGTTATACGAGAGTCGTGATAATCTGATGGTAACGCTTTGTTCCCAGAGAGGATCTCGGGCGGGGGCTGGGTCCTCCAGCAGAATATACCTATCTGTGGTGCGTAACTCCCAAAACCATCACGGATCTGAGAAAAAATGAGAAATTTGTAACCAGAATGTTATGCCATGACCCTTTCTTCCTCTCAAATAATTAGAGAGCAGGAATAACAACACTAGCTCGAAAGAAAAAGAAGAATTTTAATAACTGGTGCTCAAAATCTCTGGATTTGAAAAGCCTTCGGAAACCAATAGTCCAATAGACCTACTCAACCACAACTTTCATGTACCTGCAAACCTAATATTGTTCAACCTGGGGTGTACTTGCTTTTCACGACTCTGAGCAGAATGCAAAGTTTGAACCCAGTCATCATGCAACATTCTACCTCGAAACTATTATACTTCGAATTCTCTTGTTACTTGCTGACATTCGGCGAGATGCGCGGTCAATTCCAGAGAAATCGGGTTCAAGGACCTCACAATTTCAAAGAGCACACACGCATACATGCACACACACACAAGCACATACACACAATGGTGACCACTAGCTCTCTTCTCAACAGACTTCAGGCGAAACAAAAACCTCCCTCGGCTTACAGAGGTTTGTGTTTACAAGGTTTCCAGACTTTGACCTGAAATTTGCAAAGTCCCATTCTCACCTAAACATAGTCATAAACATGCTGTTAGAAGAAGTCTCCAAGGCAAACATTATTGTTCCAGTTTGTGCTCACATGGTTTTCATATTTTGACCCCTAGTGACCTCTAAAGGTTCGTATCATTATTCTCTTACCTCTACATAGTCGTAACACCTGCTGTTGGAAGGTGATTCTAAGGCAAAGTCTCCTGTAAATTCCATCGTATGACTTTACTGGTGTCATTGACACTTATGGACCACCAACAGTCCAGGTCTGTGTCGTAACTCCCATCGTTGTTGAGATCCAGGATTGTGATACTGCCCCCGCTGTCAGTTAATTGACCACCACAACCCACTGTCGGACCTGTAAGTATTTAAGTGAGTAGATTAGCCGATGGTCAGTTCACAACTGAAATGAGTGAGATCTCGAACTCATTTCTCGCCTGTTTCACAACTAATAGTCATTTTTCGGTTGAGATGATCTAATTAGTTTCAACCATCCTGTTTACAAACCAACATTGGTCCAAATATCAAATTTCGCCACTTTTCGAATTTCACTGAGCAAAATGGATGTTAATCCCTTTTCAAAAAGTCTTAAGCAAACCATAATTAGCTAAACTCAGATATGTTCATGTATGTAAGGATTTACAATCTTCTCTGTAAGGCCACCTACTCGCCAAGTATAAGCCATCTACCTTATTACATCGTTCGATTACTAAATTAAAGGGGGCAACGGACACCCATAAACACACATGACAGTGTAATTGTATGGATCCCATTTGCCCTCTTTGGGAAGGAATAATAAAAAAAAAATTTCTCTGCCTCTATTCTGCTATTTTTACTCACATCACTGCTTGATGTTGCCTTAAATCCTTCAACGAAGCCAGGCTCATCACAAATTCAGGAACACCACATTCCCTGTTGAAACGATCTGATCCGGCATCATGGAGCCACACATGCGGTCTGCTAGTGGCGGTGCCTGCATGTTCGAACCGTCATAGACCTTGAGGTAATCAAATCGGCAGCCGACGGTATACTCCAGGGCAAAAGACGAAAACCTGCAAAGGGATCAGAATATATCATCTCACATCATAATTGTATCTGCATTGCATATGTGGAACTTTTCGATGTCTTAGACATTCTGGGAGCACTTTAGAAGTGTTACCTCAACCATAGGAACTCTATGCTACCTACCAATCCAATGGGTAGGTTGCTGCTATTCATCATCATTATCTCCGTCTTACGTCCGGTGTTTCTCATCATATGAGGTTAGGCGGGTGATGACATGCTTCCACGACTTCTGTCTAGTGTCACTTCCCTGTTGATTGTTGAGTATACTCAGATCATCGTTGACACAATCCTGCCACTTTTTTCCTGGGCCTGCCAGGTGGGTCCTCGACCAGGAATCCTGACCTTCACAGGCGGTGTCACGTTCTCTCTCTTCTTGTTGAAATGTCCCAACCAGCTCAATCTCCTCACTTTACCTACAGTGCAGCTCTTGCAAACCACAGCATCTGGCAACCTCAGAGCTACTAACATTGTCCCTCTCCTGAATTGCCAGCCCATGTATCCTCACATTCTCTGTCACATTTGACCAGGATATTTTCCAGATTTTTTTGTAAGTGCCTATGTCCCTGCACCGTACAGTATCACAGATCTCATGCATGCCTCAAAGCTGCTATTGTGGGCACTCATTCCCTCTGTACCCTCACAGGTTCACGGGACAAAAAAAACCGTGTAGGATGAGGCAATGACAACCAGGGTGCCTTGCCACAACAGGGCACGATAGAGAACTGATAGGTCTATGGGTCTCAAAATTGTAACCTCTTGAACAGCAATCAAAAAAGCTCTATGGACTGTGCAAATCCCACTTCGACTGAGTGAATGTTAATCTGCGAAATGAGTGACAGTGTAGTGTGTACCGATCACAAGTGAGGGACGGTCCCCATGCAAGGTCACCTTGTTCTAACCGCGGGGCTCGTTGCCATGACAAGGCTAACCCCCAAATGTGTCTCGCTGGTTTTGGGCAATCAGAACTGAAGACCAGACCACATGTACATGTCATGTAAATTGTATGAATTTGCATGAATTGAGTGAATTAGACACACTCGATGACCTCCAGTGACCCCTAGCATCACTATTGAAGTTTACAGCCAAGATCTGATGGGACAGAAGATAGACCATATCACCAAGTTCTGTGAAGACCCAACACTCAAAAATTGATTAAGTCATGCAAATTAGATTACTCAATAGCATATAATACGCGTCCACGCCCAAGATTTAATCAGATTGTTTGTGCATGCTCCATAGTAGTCATGAAATTAAGTAGAATGGGCCACATTCTGGACAGACATTCAAAAATTAGACTTAGATGACCCTCTGACATCTCATTTTATGAACATGCCAAATGTACCACTGGTCAACAATGATACTGGCGAACTGACAGGGAAATCCAACTCAGATGTGGGAGAAAATGTTTGACAGTTTGGAACAACGAAGGTGATCATTTCCAGCTCAAATGACCTTAGATGCCTGTCCTTTGTTCCCCAAATCCTTGAATGCCCCCCATATATCAGTGATACTATTGACCAACTATCATGTGATCATGTGAAGATTGCCAGACACCTCCCACCCGGACAATTCCCACCCAACGTGACCCTAATTTTAGACCCTAACCTAATTCTGACCATAAAAAAAAAACATTCCGTTGAGGGGGAATTGTCCGGGTGGGAATTGTCCGGGTGGGAATTGTCCGGGTGGGAATTGTCCGGTCACGATGTGCAGTTCCATTCAGCCTTCATTTCATGTCCTCCTTTCCAGCCATGAATCTACCCATACTGCAGTAATCTATTGTATTGATTGATATGAAACTACAGTTGAAAAAAAATCTGTTGAAACGATCGCATTTGAAATGGTAAATTTCGGAATTTTGTGGAAGAGGTCCTGCGAGAGGTACAAATATTTGTTACACCGGCCGGCTTTTTGGAGATATCGCAGACTGATCACCATTTTCTCCAAATAAACATGATTGGAGTGCTGTAATTTCGACTGAAGTCTTCTTGTCCAATGAGGTATGAAGGAAGCATTTCATTTTCACTATCATTTATGCTTTATTCTCTCCAAAATTTCGAAGCTGAAAGAATGGAGCTTCAATATATGAGAATAAATCTTTTGGGATATATAATACACCCCCTGACACTGGGTACCTCACGATAGACGGGACAACCCTTCAGTAGATGCTTCCTACTCACTATGATGGTCACTATAGCAGCAGCCTGGCTGTAGCCAGAGTAGGATTCTTTCTGGGAGGCACACATGGATCAGTGATCACTGTCCTGAAATTTCCAGTCATCTAAGAGGACCGAGATGTAAAACAAGATATATCTTGTCCAAGCTCCCAAGTCCATTTTCAATAAATGTATGCACATGAGTATGGTTTTTCGGGACGAAAAGTGAATGCACCGACAACTCTTCACCGTACACCTCCACAAAGTTCAGCATGACAGCTTTCACAGTTCAGGAGAAATCAAACCGCACATACGGATGGGAACGACAGGACAGACAGACACAAAGTGATCACTATGTCTCTCCTTGTTCAGGCGAGACAAAAAAGGGACTTCCTGACATAAACTCCAGGTACGTTATAGCTGCAAAAGTACCTACTTAGTGTGCATTTTTTCAACGAGTAAAATTTCATCCAAGCTTTGGGAGCCTGGACTGTCCCCATTGCAAGGGTTGCTATGGTAACCAGCAGCAGTGGTTTGGATTCAGGAGACCAGGCTACATACCTTATTCGGACATTCTTCCCTTCTTCCACCTCGATTAGCCAGGTGCAGTTCAGATTGTGCCGTATGTTTCTAGGATGTGGGGGTCACGATGGTACCTCCGTTGTTTCTATAGGAACCGCCACACCCTGGACATGAAAATCGTGAACAAGAGACTATCACACAACTAAACAGCACAGTTAATGTAGTTATCAACACCATGTTGTATTCAGAGACGCCATTCAGAACCAGAAAGAAATGCTTAAGGCCGTTCACAGCTCTCACCCTGTTTGTGGGAACCGGGAATGGCCTCTGACAACCCCAGGGTGTAAATTGCTGCTATTTTTCGCCAGGGTGTGCACCGATGCTGACAAGTCCCCAATTATCAACCTGGATGGTACAATATCGAATAGAGTGCCTCTCTTCCCAAGGGCACAATGGAAAGAGCAGAATCGGTCCCAAACAGGATTGAACCTCAATCTGTCAATCACTAGTTTGGAACTCTACTGGACTGGGCTAATGGAGTTCAAGGAAGAAAAATACCAGCAGCAATTCACAAGACTAGATAAGCCAAGCCTATGCGACCACTTTTATATTTTTGATTTCGTTACAACTATCTGATCTGATGGGTCAAAAAATCACTTGCTTGAATTGCAGTCAATACATAGAGAGATGTTCTTTCAAATGGATCGAGCTGAATTTTCTCCCCCACTCCCAACATTCAGGAAGAGCTGCAAGGATTCGTGATTCCTTTGAAAATCCATTCTCCATAATGACACTTGAAATTAATGTGACTCCTGTACTTATTATAAGAGACATACACCAATAGTTGAACTTCATCCAAAAGGCATGTCTGACTCAGGCTTGATTTACAAGTGTGAACTTCATCTGCCCAGCATGCTGCTGGTTGGCCTCATCACAAAGTGAAATTACCAAAGTTACAAAAAAAGTCCACCACTCAAAAGAACGAGGCCCCAAACTCATACAGAAATAAAATAGCAATCAGTGTTCTTTGCATGGGAAGCACACCCACCAAGTTTGAACTTGATCCCGCTGGCGGTTGGACTCTGGGACTCGGCCCTCCTGATAAAATGGAGGTACCCATAATGACCAATATAGAGAATTTATAATAAATAACATGGAGATGATAGCTTCTACAGGCTTGCCCAATTAGCAATTGGCAACCCTGCCTGGAACTATTCGCTATGAATAGAGTGACGTGCTAGGAGGGTGCATGAACCCAGTTACAAATGTAACTCTTTACCAAATTTCCATGAGAGGTTTTTTTCTGACTTGGTTTTGCATACATTGACAGTAACTTTTTTTTCATTGTGAATATTGCTTACTTCCCCTCCCTGTAGAGTACCATTTTTTTCCAGGGTTCATCAACATCCCAGGTAAAATTAAGGATGATTTACATCTCATGACTTTCGATGACATTTAGAAAAGGTCCTTTACCCATCTAACGATCCTTAAACTGTAACAGGATTTTTTTTCGAGAGAGGGAGAGATGAAACCAAAAACTTGGAAATTAAATGCAGAATTGTAAAATTGATAGGTATTGGGATTCTGCATATACTTACATAGCTTTTCCAAGAATTCACACAATATCCCTGAATTTTACAACATTTCAGACAGTCTGTTATACAAAACCAGAATGCCAGAAGGCTTAGTTGATTTCCTCGACTCGTTTTGACAACCTATGGCCATTCACCAAATTAAAGACTGGCAAAAGTACCAGTCATATGGGCAACATATGACAGTTTGGACAAAATTTCATTTCCAAAAAAATGATGCTATCTGATCAAGCAATGGGTTCCTGTACTCTTATTAAGAGAGCTATACACTAAATTCCAACAAGATCAGACAAGCATTCTGAATGTTATCAAATTTACAAAGATTCTGCAAATTCCGCCTCTGTGATCTCTCACCTGCCCCCAAAATAATTGCCACTCATGTAGTCAATTCATTTTGGCGTGAAACACTATTATAGTGTATGAGCTTTACAACCGTGGGATCAAGTTATCATGTTACACAGGAACCTTTGCTCTTAATAGAGAAGCCACACACCTGATTCAACTGGATCCGACCAAGCAGATTTTTTTAAGTTTACAAGGATTCTCTGCCTTGGCCTGCAGTGAGCTGACGGCCAACCACAATAGGGTTCATGTACTAATCATGGGAAACAGACATAACAAGTATGAGCTTCATCTATGCCCGAGGGGGTAGTTCGAATTATGTGTTACAAGCCAATTGGCTAAAATATTGATTAATCAATGTCACATCAATGTTTGTTTGACCAAAATCAATTTTTTGACAACCATTTCGGACTATCCTATTTACAAGGTTTCAGACTTGGACCTCTGGTGATTCTCAGATGACTTCTGACATGACCACCAAAACATATCGGGTTCAGATCAAGTACGAGCTTCATCCATCAGGGGGGGTCAAATTAACATGTTCACAGCTGGGCATCGCATACACACACCGCCTCATATGACTGCATAGTCTTCTTATGACTTCCTCAAGCAAGGAATAAAAGAGGACAATTCTTTCTTCTCCAGAATTTCTAAAACTGACAGGAACCAGAAGATTTATTACCCTGATTCGTAGTTGAATGCGAAACCGTCTCCCGTGAGGGGAGTCGTCAGAGTCAAACACAGCAAGGATTGATCCGATGTGACCTTTTTGGTCGGGTACAGTGGTGGCCACAGTAACTCCCTAAGAGCTGTCCCAGTGTAGTACTCTCCGTCTAGAAGAGAAGGGAATCGTACTGACAGGAAACGGCCTGCGGCGGACCGTGGTAAGAACGGCAGTCAGGTTACTATTGGAGGAGGCTAGTGGGTCCTTCGACAACCTAAAAAGACCTTTCAACTGCAACATAAGATTTTCAGTCATGCAGGGTTTTGACGTGGAGGAGTGGGCAACCCAACTTCGTTCATACACGAATGTTAAACGGAGGGGAGACAATTTGATCAAATGTTCATCAATTTTGTCCGAATGGGACAATTTTCAGCTCGGCCTACTGCAAGGGCCAAATGTACAGTATACCATCTCCGAGGACCAACGGTATGTACAACACTGGAAATTGGTGTACGCTAGTGGGGGGGGGGGGGTCAGAACAAACCCCCCAGGACCCGAAGGATAACAAATTTACACAAAAAAAACTAAGTTTGCAGTTCAGTAGAGGTTTTTGCAGCTGTTATTTAGCAAATATTGCAACAGCTGTGCCTCGGGGGCCTCTAAATGCTAAATTGTACTTAATTTGCCAAAGGGGGGGAGGCAATTTATGAGGGCGCACTTCCCTTGGGTTTCCCACCCTACCCCCCCCCCACCGCCTCCCAGACAAATCTCTGCGTATGCTATGCCACTGGATAGGAATATAAATACATAATGACTAATATTACACTGGCTAAGAACAATAAGGGAGGTGGTATACCTATAATGGGGTAGACACATACCAGTACGAGCTCCCTCCATTTAGGTAATCAATACCGTCAAAGTAAATGGCATGCCGGACTGAACGAGGCAAAACACTGTAGAATCTGCAATCAGGGGTTTTGGGGGTTTTAGTGCTCTTTTTTCATTTCACTGTGTGAAATCTGTAACACATATACTGAACAAGGGACACAATTGCGATTGATAACCAGCTCCCCTATTAACGGAAATAACAAGGTGACCCCCCCCAGGGTCTACCTGGTACGCAGATAAGTGTTTTAATCTATTAGTCACCATGCGAACAATTTACAGGCATTTAAAGTTGCTTTCAGTTCTGGTATTAGCATTCGACAGAAACAGCCCCCTCTACTAAAACTATCGTGACCAATCTTCTTTCAAATCTGAAAGGACTGCTATTGACAATGTCTACCATATAAGTTTTGCGGAAATGTGACTAATAAGAGTGCCTGAATTATGCAAATTAGACAATAAAAAACTTCTGTGACCCATTTGCTCATCAGTATCTCAGGACCAATTGTGAACCGCACTTAATAACATTTCATCGGAACTCACAAAACATTCAACAAACATTCGCATGAATCAAGCAATTATACACACTGCATAACCCCTAGTGACCTGATTCAATGTTAACATTTTGGCGAGACTGAAGGGTAGACCACCGCTCATAGTGGAAAGCAGTCTATCTAATTAAGTTTTGTCTGTATATCCTCACTGTCACCCAAAAGATTCCATTCAATACCCGCCCCATCGCACCACACCAGAGCTCCTGCAGGTGTAACATGACCCCTTCATTATTGAATAGGTGCCTGGGGAGTAAGTAAACAAAATGAAAATGTATTTACAATTTTATGGTCATGTTTAGGGGGCCAGAAGGAGGTTAGACGGCAGGAGTGAACCCTCAGGTATAAAAAGCAGGTTTTGACAAGGGATGAAATCTCTGTCTGTAAAAGGATCAGATAAGAATAATAAGTTAAGATGAATGGAATAAACATGCCTGAGGGGTTGAAATGAGTAAAACTCTGCAACATTTTGCATTGATGATGCTCAATAATAGTGATTTCCGCATCATGCTGGTCAGCTATGCTGCCCCAAGACTATACCATTCTTAAAAGGCGATCGCCCCCAGGTCTGCCCTGGTTGGCGCGATCAGTGATTTGTTCTTTTAGTCAGATTGCAACAAACAATTCACAAGGTAAAATTAGACACAATAGCCAACAGAAATTCCATGACCCAGTTTTCTGACTTCAAATATTCCTCAAATCTCTTCGAAAGTTTTATGAAAATCAAACGAACTTGAAATTGAATGAGCCATGCAAAGTAGACACACGAATGACCTCCAGTCTATGTAAATTAATAATGTAGATATCATGAATAATGCAATTTTATATAGCGAATAATTATAGAAATAAGTGTTGATGGAATGAAAAAAATTAACTATAGCAATAGCATCTATAATCGAAGAGTATGCCCACTTATATTTACATCTACTACTTCCAGAAACTCCCGAGGGAGTTCAAACCCACCCACAGCTACTTGCAGCATTCCCGTGGGGAACCTGACACCCTCCTCAGGCTTGTTGGCTGTGACATGTACATAGCCCTACTGTATTGCTGGACTATGGCTATATATAGGTGCTATATATAGGTGATACACTGTAACTCAGCTTGCAACCATGGTTTTAACCTCTACATTTTTGTCAACAGGTAGGCCCATGAGTTGATATCACAGACAATAAATAAAAAATCTCTGTCTGTTACAGACAGTAATACTAGTTAAGATGAAGGGAAATACCATTACCTGAGAGGTTGAAAGTTGAAATGACTACAAAATTCAAATAGATAGTTCTGCATAATTGATTAGTGATGCTGAGCTAGACATACCTTCTTAAATGGGTAGGCGAGAGGGGAAAATAATAATCAAAACATGTATGGAGTTTTGTTGGGGATATGACTAGTTTCAATACTTCTCACAATAAGATTCGGATAATTGAATGGCCTGTGATGACATAACAGTTTATGAAATATTCCCATCATTGAATGAGACCTGTGGTCTCGAAAATAAGCCATTATACATACAGTCTTTGGAGGCTATTGCAGGGAATGTTATTATGGCATTATGGGCCATAAGTGACCTTGAATGACCTTTAATGACATTACAGTTTGTATGAAAAAATGTACATTGATAAAATGCTTTGCATGTCCCAACATGCCGCCCATATCACACACAGTAATTAGAAGCTGTTGCAGGAAATGTTATTATTTGGCATTTCTTGGTCCATGCGTGACATTAAATGACCTTTGATGACATGACGGTTTTTATGAAAAATGCTTGCCTCGATGTGATGCACAAGCCCCAAAAGCATTATGTAATCAGGTACACATGCTATGCTATCGACCAAAAGGTTTCAAAATCGACCTTTGGCCCTTGTAAATGAAGACAGGGAGGTTGTCAGATCGAAGCGGGAGGTTGGTTTTCTATGAAGCACACAGAGCTCTACACATACCCCAAAATGACAGTTTGATTCTTGGCTGTAACTCACAAATAACGCATAATTTTCTTAAAAATTGGGACTTGGACTTTGACCTTGTCTTTAGTGTTGTTTGATCCACTGAACCCAAAAATACCATGACAAATCTTTAGGAGCACCATGAATGAAGTCTTCAATTGTTACTGCCATTTAACAAAACTTCAAAAAACTGCGTAATTTCTGCAAAATATGCACATTAAATGACATTAAGTGACTTTGCACGTGTTATATTAATCAGGATCAAAGGTGTAACCATCTCCACCAAGTTTCATGAGGATTCAACCAACTTTAAAATATGCATAAATTATGCAAATGGGACTAGGTGAATTCGGATTAGTAACATTAAATGACCTTCGGTGCCCTCGTCCCTACTGTAAAATTCATCGGGACATTGATAGACGCCTCATCCACCGAGTTTCGTTTGCGCGAATCCAACAACTTCAAAGTAATCGCAGAATTATGCAAAGTAGACTACTTATTAGCATATATCATGCCAGGAATCTATCACTTTGTGTAACTCTTCAGTAGTTGTTATAGAATCCGACGGCATCACCAATGCATCTACGATCAAGAGCTATCTTGTACACAAGCTCCGGGGCCAATTTCCGTTAAATATGCAAATTTATGCAAATGAGTATGGTCTTTTGGGTCGATAAAGGGGATGCACATCGGCAACTCTTAATCGCGCACTCCCTCCAAAAAGGTCCCAGCATGATGGCCTCCACAGTTCAGGAGATATCAACCGCACATACGGACAGACAGACAGACAGACAGACAACAAAGTGACCACTATGTCTCTCCCTTAACAAAGTTCAGGCGAGACAAAAAAAGGTGGTAGCGTACAGTCTGTGAGGTTGTTGCAGGAAATGTTATTATTTGACAGTTTTTGGTCCTTAAGTGACCTTGAATGACCTTTGATGACATAACGGTCATATGAACAAGTTACCCTGGTTAATATGCAGCATGTCCCAAAATTTCAGCCATATCACACACAGTCACTAGAAATGACTGCAGAAAATGTTATTATTTGACAGTTTTTGGTCCTTAAGTGACCTTGAATGACCTTTGATGACATGACGGTTTTTATGAAAAATGCTTGCCTCAATGTGATGCACCAAGCCCCAAAAGCATTATGTAATAAGGTACACATGCTCTATGCTATCGCCCAAAGGTTATTCAAATCAACCATTTGCCCCTTGTAACTTGAAGAACCGGTGTCAGATCGAAGCGGGAGTTGGTTGCGTCTGTAGAAGACAGAGAACTATCACATATCCAAAAATCGACAGTTTTTTTTCTTTGGCCCGTAACTCCTAAAATAAGCACATTTTCTTAAAACTTGACCTTTGACCTTTTGAACTTGTCTTTTGATGTTGTTTGATTACTGAACCAAAAAATGACCATGTCAAAATCTCTACAAGCACCCTAACGCATTCATTCTAAATTGTACTGGCCATTTAAAAAATTCGAAAAATTGCGTAATTTATGGAAAATTATTCACATTAAAGACCTTAAGTTGACCTTTACACGTTTGTTAAATTTATCAGGATCAAAGGAGTAGTACCCATCTCCACACGTTCATGAGGATTAACCAACTTTAAAATATATGCATTAAATTATGCAAATGGGACTAGGTGAATTCGGAATTAGAACATTTAAATGACACCTTCGGTGCCCTCGTCCTACTGTAAAATCATCGCGGACTTTGCTACATATCTCCACCGAGTTTCGCGAAATCCCAACGGAACTTCAAAAAAGATCGCAGAAAGTATGCAAATTAGACTAAGTAATTAGCTATATCATGCCAGGAATCTAATCAATTGTGTATGTACTCTTCTAGTTGGTAAGACTCCGACGGCACACCAATGCAAATCTACGATACAAGAGTATCTTGTACACAAGCTCCGGGGCCAATTTTCGTTAATATGCAAATTTATGCAAATGAGTATGGCTTTTGGTCGAAAACTGGAACCTTCTGCACATCGGCAACTCTTAATCGCGCACCTCCAGAGAAAGGTCTCCCAGCATGGATGGCTTCACGTTAAGGAGAATCGAACCGAAACATTACGGACAGACGACGGACAGACAGAGACAGCAGACAGACACACAACACAAACAAAGTGACCACTATGTCTCGGCCTTGAACCAAAGTTAAGCGAGAAAAATGTATCATTTGAATTAGGCAGTTGATGAAGGTATATAGACTTGCACAAACGTTTCTAGGCTCCACAGTCGAGGAAAGACTATGACCAGGCGGCTTAAACACAATTCAAGGGGGGTGGAACGTTTGGGACTGAATGATTTTTTTGATTGACTGTTTCGTAATTTTCCCAGGTTTTTCGTCGGCGACCGTGGGTGACGTTCACAACGAGGGGGGGGGGGGGGGGGGGGGGGAGGGGGGTAGGTAGGTAGCCAAATCTTTCTGTAGTGGCTTCCTCTGTACACGGTCCATTTGTTTTACAGTTTTTATGGCTTCAGGTTCATAACAATGGGCTTTTAGACGCTCAGAGGACCGACATTTTCTTTGCCACTACAGGACCAAATTTTCAATATCTCAGGGGGGTTGCACATCGCCCCCACACCCCCTCCCCATATTTACGCCCCTAACTATGACCATTCCTGAGATGCAATCAGGAGGACACTTTCAACGATGGTTGGTTTTGGCTCGAGATGTCTGATATGAAGTTAAGTAGTAACAGCTTACCTTCAATTTCAAAGACTTTGTCGAACGTTATCAGTATGGCATCGCCAGGGCTGACCTGTATTCAGATATTCCACAGTGGGCCGTCATGGTCCATACCCTCTGGTTGCGAATCCCTGTGAGGATATCCGTCCAGCTATGCAGGGTAGGTACCACGCAGCCTTACCAAAAAACCAGAGGAGAGGTGTCCGTGTAAGGCCAGGACTCCCTGGAGCGTATACAGGCAAATCCATTATGAAAGTGACCAATATTAATTTGAAAATTAATTTTTGTAAATATTGATGCATGCATTACTAGCATTGAGAAGCATAGAGAATGAAATGCTCTCTTCCACATTCATATACTTTTCCTTTTTATGGGAGGATTCTTCATCATTAAACCCTTTCCTCCCCTCCCTGTGAAACACTCTTTTTATTCACATACATTTTCTATTACTTAAAACCTTTTTTTTTTTCCCCCACTATTCGTTATATATGCCATGCCACATGAATGAAGTGAGCTGACGCATATCGATCAAGAGATATCGAAAGTGTTTACTGCAAACGTTCGTGGCGCAAAAGCAATTGCACCCATGAATTATAGAGAATTACAACGCCTGCCGGTAACATCCGCCATGATCTATTCACATAGATTTACCATGTAGGCAGGAAAATAGACTGCCCAATTGTCATGATGATAACAGAATATGCGAAGCACCATGGTAAGAGAGTATCTAAACATAAGATGGCACAATTGAGGTGAGAGTAGGCTAAAATATTCCCCGGAAAAAGTATTCCAGGTGGTGTTTTAATGTAGTGTTATTGTATCATTTAAAACAGGAATAAGGATGTAACTTCGGATAGTAGGTATCACCATTCATGTTCGTTTTTAAAACAAAAATAGATATATTTGTCCAATGTTGATTTTAGAATGCAAAACAGTTTTCCTGACTAGCAAAAACTTTTCGGCACAAAGTAGTATGTGTTTGTAGCAATGTATCGTTATCTCATAAGTGATTATTTTAAATTTTAAGTGACCGTAAAACATGCCCGCAGCTGTGTGAGAATGATGTAATTTCCCTCCTGATTTAGGACATAGAGGCAGTCGGAAGAAGTACGGGGGAACAGTTTGGGCTACGTTAGGTTGTTTAGAGCGTCGTGCGTATTATTTTGATTGTCTTTTACGATCGTAAAATGAAGTTCTGTATTTGTAAAAAATAGAGGGACTGGACCAGGATCCGACCGAGTCCGAGTACTTTGGGTCGAGTCCGAGTCCCTGAAAAAAGGACTTGAGACCGGTCTCCAGACCGAAGACCGGACTCGGAGTCCTTCAGTATGCTACTCACCCTATACAGGACTTGCATACACCATGTGTCATTGAAGATTGGCAGTAGTAAGTAGTAACAAAAGGGTTAGGGTTGGCCACCCAGCGCTCTCTCAATTTTTGTTCCGGTAATATTACGTTAACTAGAGAAACAAATGGTTCAGTAGCTCAATCCGGGACAAATTTTAAATATTGTAGGTGAAACTGGTATGATATGGTTATTTGCGACCTGTGCATTGATTTCAGTATACTAACCTCTGATGGGACATGAGCGAGCATCATGGAGATACATCTTCATTTGTGAGAGGAGATACAGTTTTTCACACAAAGGCCCATTAGGATGCCTCAATACTTGGACCTTGACCTTGGGGGTGCCAAATGTCAACCCGCAGTCACTGAATATTACGTCCAACTTTGGTCAATGGCCATCGAAGCATGAGCATTTCCAGGACCAGAAACATGCAAATCGCTTTTTTTCTACGATTTGAAACAAAATTGCCTTAGTAACACCCGTTGATGACCTTTCCACTGCCAATCCTATACAATGAATAGGTACCACTTAATCAATGATAACATGTCATGTGGTCAGGTAATCCTCATAAAGGCCTGCGTCACCACTGCCCGAACTTGCTAAGCGTTCCTTGAAGGTGGGGAGGGGGAAAAATTTCGCCAATCCTCGTCACCGCGCTCAAAATAGGGGAACTCCCGAAAAGACTGGAGTTGCCGTAGCGGTGCACCGCTGAAGCGCGTGCTTTAGTGTTGGTTTAACGGTGGCGAACGGTAGCGAACGTTGGTTCAGCGGTTATGCGAGCGTTAGTAGAGCGGAGTTCGGCGCATTGCCGGCGGCTGGCCCTCGGCGGATACTTTATTAGAGGTGGTTAGGGGTTAGCGGCCATCATAACGCGTTCGGACTACAGAGGGAAAAGGAGTGCTTTGATAGCATTTAGGACAGTTTTGGACAGAAGTATGGTTGAAGTTCTCTGCCCGGCGACAAAGAAGGGGAGCCTGGAGGAAAAGGGAAAGGCAGCAGCCTCGGACCCACACAAACTTGATTCTCGTTTTGCTCTCTTTTCTCTTCTCGTTAACAGCTTGGTTGCAATCTGGGAGGAGGTTATCATTCTGCTGATGGAGTAGTGCACCAATCATAGCAAGGTCTCCAGCATCCATGGTAGTACACTTGAACAAATTCGATCATCTCCACTCAATGACAGCGTGGACTCTGGTCCATCACCCCGTATTTATAGCCACAAATTCTGGTCCCGCTCCGACACCTCAAACCAACGCCAAACCAAAGTTCATCACCGCCAAGGATCATTGTTTCAACGCCCGGAACACCGTTACAGCAATCCCGTTGTTGTCTGCTCTAAAAACGCTATACACAACGCTCCGCCAAAGTTGTTGCAACGTTTAATCACCGCCACTGGCCAAGCTGGCGGGAAATAGCGGTGGTGTGGTCCAGCGTTCAAGAGTTTCTGCGTTGGGCTAGCGGACCCTAGCGTCCACGAACTTGCGTCTAGCGGGGGGTGCAAAACTTTGACTGGGTGTTGCTAGAGCGGCGGTGAACTTTGCGTGGAGCGGAAGGAAGGAAAATTACCCGATCCTCACCGTCCCAATATTTGTTGCAGGCTACAAACAGTTTCCGAGCGGTAGAGGGACCATCAGCGGTGCCGAGAGTATAGGCGTTTTTGTTTTTGTTTTTTTTTTTGGGGTCCTTAACGGAGGCCAACTTCTTTCAAACGGTTGGGAACGGTAAAAACGATCGGTGAAGATGAATTTTTTTTTCACCGCTCCAGGAACGCTACAGCAAAGTTCTGGCGGTGTGACCGGGCCTTAATCAGCAGAAGTATCCTTTGCAGAGTTTCCACATCATGACCCATTGCGCCCCTTCAATGGTCATAAATAATCATTGTGACCAAGTTTGGGTCAAGATTCATTGAAGCACAAAATTTGGTGGCTCAAAAAGCAAAGGGAAGGAATACAGACTGGATGAATAGATAGAGGATAAATGAAATGGACATGGGCATTACAAGTAGCCCCATCAAAATAGGCTGGTGAGAGCTTATGACAGGACAGCGCATGTGCGACAGAATTTGTTGGAGATACAGGATTTTGCAGCATTTCAAATTATGGGCCCACGGCCCAAGTGGGCCCAGGCCCTAAGTTCCTGAGCACCCCCCAATGGCCCTCACCCAAGAACCATTCATGTAACTGTGAAGGGAAATAAATTGAAGCTTGTGGGAAGGATGGTTTCAAGTACCATTGTGTGAAATAAATGGGCCCACCTTGCCATTGAAATGGGAAAATTCCTGAACGACCCGGCGGTTTGGCTGTTAGCCAATTCCATTATGACCGCTTGTCAGCACTATGCACCCAAAATTTGTAGGAGATACAAGATTTTGCACAGTATTTAATATAATGGGCCCTGGAGCCCAAAGTGGGCCATAGGCCAATATTCCCAAACACCCCCAATGGCACTCTACCCAAAAGCCATACATGTAACATTGGAGAGAAAAAAGAAAATGATTTGAAGCTTGTGGGAAAAGAGATGCATTTCAATTACCATTGTGTGAGATTCCATAAAGTGGGCCCTCAGGCTTAAGTGAGCCTTGAATAGAAAATTCCTGAACACCCCGAGAGGGAACGGCTATTAGACCATCGATATGACAGACCATCACGCACTGTGCATAAAAACTTGAATGAGACAGTACCATTTTGACAGTTTCACATGATAACTCATTGGGCCCCTTTAATGCCATTTGACCTAGACCTACAGGTGGTCAACAATGACCCCATCAGTCAATAAACATTGTGACCAAGTTGGTGAGATTCATCAAAGCACAAACATTTTGAGGCCCAAAAACCAAAAGTTTACTACTGGATAGATGGAAGGATAGATTATATAGATAGATATATAGATAGTAGATAGAATATAGAGTGACATGGCATTCACATAGTTGGAAAGAAATTAAATCAATGATAACTTTCCCTCATCAGCCCCCTGAGGGAAATATAACCGTTATGGTGGCTTCAAAGATAAATACATATTCTAGTGGCACATAATCTCCTGTAGAGAGTGAGAGAAACTTACAGACCTGGTCAACTGACAAGTTCACATCATCAGTTTTCCTTAGATTTCTCCTGACACAAACTTCAAATAAAGGAGTCTTTAGGGAGGGAATCTATCATCACTCCACCGTCGACCAAGAAGCCTCTTGAAATTCCATTTCCTTCAGCGGCTCCGTCTGAACGGAATTTGATTGTCATGAAGTTGTAAGTTGAGCGAACTGATGAGGCGCAGTTCGGTATATATTGCGATGACATGTCATCGGTGTATTGGATCAAGATCAGTAAGCAGGAAAAAAAAGAACACTTCAAAATCAATCCAGGTCTTGACTTCCCCACCTCAGGAAGTCGAGGGAAAGTTTGAAAGCGAGTGTTGAAATGATTCACTGTTGACTATATATATATACCCTAGATGTATATATATATATATATATTATTGGGTATCCTTGACTATTTGGTGAATATAGGGTGCAGTTAGATAAACTTCTACTGGGAGTGACCTATTTTGATGAGCCCACAAGGGTTCTATGGAGGTCCCTTTCCATTAGTTTAGCATTTTATTCTTAAGGTGATATGTTATATGTTGTATACTTTCATGTCCAATTAGTGAAGAAACAAAGTGAAATGAAAGTAAGCATACCGTGACATAATCACCGGCCATTGATCGTAGGTAGCTGTTCAAAAGGTTAAGATGATGTTGTAGCCAAACTCCGCCGATAACACACAGATACATTCCTGGTGAGGCTCATACGGGCTTGGGGTATGAAACGCTCCCTCATTCCCATGCAGGGCTCTGCCAAATCCTTGAGAGAGTAAATTTTTGAGAAAGAAAATGAAACCATTGACGTTTCTAACCATCTGACAAGTCAGTTGGCGATAAATACGGAGGAGGAAACTCCAGTTGGATCCATCTGAGATGGTCAAACACAAACAAACACCACTTGAAGCAAAGTCAACGTGATTCGGCGCAATGGGTTTGCCAAATTAACATTGCCTAAAATTCAAAAATGACAAAATAACATTAACATTTCAAACTATTTTAAGTTCTTCCACTGATATCTGTTGACGCAGCTTTTTGGATAATAATAATAATGATAATAATAATATGGAAGGGCTTAATAGCACTTTACATAACAGATATTTCCAAGTGCTCACAAGGATTTACAGGATTTCAAATCAAGGAGGAATCATCTATCCCATCATACCCAACTTACACACCAAGGATGAACTCTTCAAAGGTTATTAAGTGTTAACAACGAAATCAGACCTTGACCTTGTTGATTTCCAGATGACCTTTGACCTGATCCTAAACAAAAGGGAACATTTACTTCAAATGCTCATTTTACGTACCGGGCATAAGCCCTTCACACATCGTACGGAACTGATATGTTCATGTTAAATAAGGTGTTCAACGGACCACGCACACATAATGAATACACACACACACCCCGACGTCCGTATTGTAATCACATGGAAATGCCGGTAGGGAGTCAAGTCGTTGAAACCAGGGGTTGATGTTTTCTGCCCTGGTTTGTCTAAACCAAACGCCTGTGAGACTTGTTTTCGATCGTTTGGTGCTGTTGTGTAGATATTCACCCACTACTGGCCGAGGCTTATGGTGTGAGCCTCACACTCAACGATGCAGTGATCAACGATCTGCGAAATAGGGATATTATGTTCCAATGCCATGGCCTGTTAGTGTTAAACAGTTACGTCACAGGAATTAGGAAATGAGGGAGGATCCTTGGGGGGATTTTGTTCGAATGGAACCCTGTAGATGATAGTGCGTATTAAGTGAAAAACCCCTCTATTGGTTATTTTTACACATTGCATGTATGAGGAAACAGGCGTTTGGATCATTCCTGACTCTCAAAACAAAAGCATTGCACCATAATACAAGCACAATACTGAACACGGCATGACTGCAAATTCTTGAATGCAACTAGGAACAGAACTATATTGTAGATACTAGCATATTTATGTAAATTAACCCCCCTTCGTTACGGGGGGTACTTACGAGGGGCACGACCTTCTGGACTTACTAACAAATTGCATTGCGGCAAACGGCCCGCCTTGTTTTTTTTCCGCTTCAACACACCCAATCCCACTAAAAAAAAGTTAAGCACAGCGCCGGTACGAACGCTAGCCGTACCTAGCTGGGTGCGGCAACGACGCTGTACTATCATTCCAACTAGAACCCGAGGTCCCCGGCGTAGTGGGTGAGGACGGGCGTGTGTCCAGAAGGTAAGGTGCCCCTCGTAAGTAGCCCCCTTAACGAAGGGGGGTTAACTTACTTCAGGGCACTTAACTTCTGGACTTACTACAAATTGAAGACTCCCACCGCAAGGAGCTGGGAAGCCGGGGACGACGAATTAATCCAACTAGAATAAGACCACTCAACATAAAAAACGTCGTGAGTACCGCCCCGTAGTCACCCCAGACTCCAGACATCCGAGCGGGGCACCGCCCGCCACAGGCAGGGGGGGATGTCCCCGAGCAGGCCACAAGCCCTACCACAAACACGCCCCAATGAGCGACGGCCGCGGGTGGGGAAGGGGAAGGGAGCAAAAAAAGCCGACGCTTACCTAAGAGGCTAGTGGTGCCCCGTCGCGGGGGGCCACCGCCAGACGCGGAAACCGAACCGCAACCCCCGGCGCGGGAGGAAAGCGGTGACCATGCGGGGATTCACTCCGCAGGGGGTCCCGAAGGTATGAAGCGGATGAAGGTAGAAGCGATTTTAAAGGATTCTGGATTTCCATTCCGCAACCTGGAGAATCTCCTCCAAAGGCACACCTTATAGAGCGCGGAGGGAGGAGGCGACCCCCCACACATCGTGAGCTCGCAGGGTCGAGACGGACCATCCCGCGGGTCCGCCCGACGGATCGCACTGACGATCCACCCGAGATGTATCATTGGAGGCGGTGTATGAGGGGTCGACTGCGCGGATAAAACAAACAGAGCGACGGACACGGACTACGGAGGGGACGGGTCCGCTCCAGGTAAACCCGAGGGCCCGACACGGACACCACACTCATCCCCCTGACCCTACGAGAAAACTCCCCCAAAGCAGCGATGAAAATCGGAGCCGGGAGAAAATTGACCGACTGCCGTGTTAGAGAGCGAAACGCAGTCTGAAACCAGGCGGACCCCGTGAGGTCAAAAAAAGCATATGGCCCGGGAGGTAGACAAAGCATGCAGGGCACGACGGCGCCGAGGCGATGCCGCCGCAAGAAGTAACGCTGTTTAACTGACAAATGCGCACAGAAGAGGAGCCGTCGCTTATCGGCTCGAAGGGAGGCTTCCGCTAGTATCCGCTAGGACGTCACCATTGTCCAGGGCGGGAACGAAAAGGAGTGCGAACTTAGGACGATCCAAGAACGTGCTACGAAGGAGGAGGTCAAGGGGCTTCGCAGAACCACCGTTGAGCCATCCTCGAATCCATGTATAGCCGCAACAGCGGAGCGGTAACCCAGGATCGTGTTCACTTGCGCCCTAAACGGAACAAGAGAGGAGGAAAAGCGGCCACCTCCCGGGACAGGTGAGTGGCCGTGGCGGAGAAACTGGCGCTCCGCACACCACCTCGTACAAATCCGAGTCGCGAGAAATCATTACAGGCGTAGGGTGGAATCTCTCCGACCAGGACACACAGCATGTGTGGAGAGTGCGACAGCCTTCTCCGAAATGCCCGACGCTCGGAGGGAACCCCGGACAGGGCCAACGCAACAAGGCGAGAGCTCTCGGCGTGCGCTGGTGGCCCCCCCGCGTTTCCCAGACCAGGGAGACCCAGGAGGTATGGTGTCTCCCGCCCCTCCGGCACTGCAGGGGCGATCGCGGCGCCCGACAGCAACGCCAGGAGTGCCGAACACGCTTGGGTTCGGCCAAAACGGCGCTATCAGGGAGGACCCGACACGGGCCTCCTGCCACCCTTCGACCACCCTGTGGACTAGACTGAACGGCGGGAAGGAGTACGCGTCGAGAAAGGCCCAATCCGGCCAGAGCATCGACCCCCGCCGCCCAGGCGCCCCTCGACGGGGAATCGTGGCAGAAGAGAGGCAGCTTCGCGTTGAGAGGCGATGCGAACAGGTCGACCTCCGGCGATGATTTGAAACTGCCTCCGAACAACGCACTGCACAACCCGACGTGAAGAGACCACTCGTCGGAGCCTGTACCTGAGTGATGCGCGAGAGAGCGTAGTCTGCGATGGATGGAGTTATCGGAACCCGGAAGGTGAACCGCATGAAGGCGCACTTCCCTGGTGCGAGCGGCGGCACCCACTGGAACAGGCCCAGGTCGGACCAGAGCCTCCGCGAACGCGTCCCACCCTGCCAGGTCCTGTACGACACCGCCGCGGGACTGTCGCAACGGTACCAGTACGAGGGGCCGCCACTTCTCGTTTGCAGTAGTTTCAAAAGCGCGGAAACCGCCAGCACTCGAGCCACGTTATGTGGGTCCCCCTGAACTCCGATTCCCACACGTGAGGCAACGCGGCTCCGCAGGCGTGAAGGCCCCCAGGCCCGCCAGCGACGGAGTCCGACGTTAGGCAAAAAGGTTGGACGGGAAGGCGGGGGGAAACCGTTACCCCTGCATGACGTTCTCCCTGTTCAGCACCACCGGATTATCGGGTTCCAGGTGTGGCGCCACGCAACTGGCGTCGACAGATCCCGAGACGACGGAAGAAAAAAACGCCAAGAGGTGGATCTGGGAGGGGGCGTATGTACAGCCGGCAATAGGAACCAGGTTCCACTAGGCTCGCCATTGAAGCCGTCGGAGCACCAGCCACGCCCCGAGCAGGGAGTAGGGAGAGTTCTGCCTGAAGCCGCCTACACCAGGTTTGCAGGGCCGCCAGTCTTCCCAGGGATGGGGTGGCCACACCGACCGCTAGATCGATCTGCGCACCCAGATAACCGATCCGCGGGGGGACGGTCGCAGGTGGACTTGGCAAAGTTGACGCCATCCCAGGCTCCGCCGCCAAGTCCCGAAACCGTGCGGGGTGCTCATCTGAAACCTCCGCCGCTGAGTCCCCCACGGTAAGCCAGTCGTCAAGATAAGGAAGATCTGGACCCCTGACGACGCCAAATGGGCCACCAAAGGCCCTCGTGACCCGTGTAAAACACCACGGGGCGCCGTGCAACCGAAAGGGGAGACTGGTAAATCGTAGGAGGAAGCTCGTTAGCGGAAGCATAGGAAGAAGGAATCCTCCCGCCTGACGGAGATAGCAAGTAGCATCCGCGTAGGTCCACCGGCATCGCCCAGGAGACCCCTCCGCAGGTGTTTGAAAATCACCTGGTGTTTCCATGCAGAAGTGGGGTGGGCGGATTATGTGAATACGGTGAGAGGACGCAGGTTCATTATCGGCCGCCACGAACCTTCCCTCTTGGGCGTCGGAAAAAGGAAGCCACAAACCGTGGCACTTCCTGCGGAGGAGGGGAGTAATGGCTCCCTTGGCCAAAAGGGTTTCGATCTCCCTCTCCAACGCCGACCCCTGGGAGCGGTCCCGCGGGTCCGGCCGTAGCCCGGAAACGCCCGGAGCTCGGGGGGAGGCGCCGTGAACTCCAGACGATACCCTGGGAGAGCGTGGCCAGGATCCACCTTTGTCCGGGTGGACAGAGGGCCACGCCCCGCGACGTCCCGGAGACGACCCCCACCAGGTGGTGGGTACGCCCCGGGGGGGTTCCGCGGACAGGGGGAGGGCCGGTAGCACTTACCCCGGGTGGCTGGAGGCACGCCTCCTCCGCCGGCGGCGAGAATGCGCGCCCCCCCTGGGGCTTGAGGGACGCTTGCCGGGTTCCCCTTCTGCTTACGGGGGTGGGGGCACCCCCGCCCTCCGGAGGCCGAGACGCCTGGAGCGCTCCCCCGAGCGCGGCGGCTCTGACCAGAAGAAGTCCTCTACGGGCAGGACACGTCCGCCGTCTCCACGTCTCCCACCTGGGAAGCGTCCTCGTTCCATGGGACCCGGGGAAGGGAAAAACAGCCTCCGAGGAGTCGGGGCCCAAAATCGGGGCGCTCTGGAGTTCGCACGCGGGGCGAGACGAGCGGAGAGAGGTTGATTTCAAGTCCCGGCAGGCACGTCTCCGCCGCAAGACGTTGCCTGACGGGCCAATGCGGGCAAAATGATCGCAGGACCAGTCTAGTAACCGCCGTCTGGACTCTCGCCATCACCCGCCCACAGGGAGGGTCTGACGACGGCGCAACTGGGCGAACCACTCTGCTAAGAAAAGCTTTGAGAGCCGAGACCTTGATACGATCTCGCCGCACGGGGTCAAAAAAACCGGAGATCGGCGTCTCGGTCGCCTGGGGCAGATTCCTTCAGACGGAGGTAGGCCTTCACCTCCTTGCCGGGAGAGAACACGACACGCACACCTCCCGACCCGGGACAAGCGTCCCACGCCCTCGCGTGGCAGGGGTTCTTTTTTCTATATTTTTGTTTTTGAGGGGAACGGAGAATTAGCATCATACTTTGCCTGGGGAACTCGAATGAGGCGGGTTCCTCCCGCTGGTGGGTGCGCTCGACCGGGGACGTCCCGGCCCGAGACGGGAAATCTGGACACGTCCACGGCATAATCATAGGGAGGAGCGATCGGGCTGGAGGCGGACCCCGGCGCTGGTCCAAACGTGCCCAGCCTGTCGGATTCTCCGTCGCGGCCTCCGGGTCTTAGACAAGTCCAGGGGGGAGAAAGCCCGAGCCAGTACCGCCACCGCCGCAGCGTCGTCTGCCTCAACGAGGCCAGTAACGGGTGGCTCTTCCGTCGACTGAAGGGAACTTCCGGGCCCGAAGGGCCCTCCTCAACGGAGGGGGCAGATTCCGCAGGCGAGGACGGAGGAGTCCGACCCTGACCAACGTCGGAAGCTGTGCACCCCCCCCGCGTCGATCTCGGTTCGAGGACCGGCGGGGGAAGATCGATGGCTGTCTTCCCTCGACGGCTCCGTGCCTAGCAACAGGGCGGAGACGTACGGGGAGGGGAAAACCGAGACACTAAAACATCCCGGCTCCGGGGAGTGTCCGGTGTTGTCTGAGGGAGGGGGAGGGGGACCAGTGACCCCCGGTCCCCGGGCGGAGAGGCTCGTCAACTCCGGGCGTGACGCTTGAGCAACCACCGCCGTAAGGGACTGAGAGCTTACAAGTGGAAGCTAATTGCCCGCCTGAAGATCGCGCTTTCTTAGGCTTACTAGGACTTACGAGAGGCGGGTTGCTCCTCTTCTTCCTCATCCGGGGGCGACTGCAGGGGGGGGGGAACACGTTTTTACCCGCGCTACGGACGGAACCTAGCAGTAGGGGGAGGATCGTGGGGCTGGTTGGGGTTCTTCGGGGTTTTTGGTTTTTGGGGGCAGGTGGGAGGGGTAGGGACAACAACCTCGCCCGTCCCGAGGTCTCTGACCGAGGTTCCAGCATCGCAAGGAGGGGGATGCGGCATTCCCCGAAGAGGACCCAAGCGGGAGAAACCCGTCGCGAGGTTTTGTTTGGGCTGAGCCCAGGGGGCAGCGCCCCAAAAACCCTGGTGTGCGCCCATGACGGTGCCCCATACAGGACGCCGACGTGAGATCCAACTGGGTGGGGCGCACACCAGTGACAAGTCACCGACAGCCTGTGGACGGCCGTCCCCTGAACACGTTACCAGGAGCTACAGGAACCCCGTCCCCCACTGGAGGAACATTCCATGCCAAGGCGCCACCGGAGCAGGGTCGTGTCCCCCCAGGCAGAGCCAATTGTCCTGGTGGGGGGGGCTGACGGCTGGAACCCGACACGCGGGAGGCCTGCCCTAACCCGGTTAGGGACATGGACGACGGAAAGGACGACGGAAGCGCCGACGTAGTCGTCTCTAAAACAGCGGTCCCCGGGGGGACCTCATTCCCCCCAACCCAGGCGACGCCGCACGTGCCTGAGGTGGAGGGAGAGGGAGGGGGGACTGAGACCACCGAGGTTGCCCAGAGGGATCGCAAGGGTCCCTGAAAGACCCCGTGGTGACGAAGGTTATTAAGCCGTGGCCTTCAACGAAAGAGACCGTCACCAACGAAGACTCGGCCCGCGCCAGGGCCTCATTCCACCTCAGGCATTAAAAAAAAAAAAAGATGTTTGTTTGCCCTCCACACCCCTTTTTGGGGAAGGCAGAGTCGCACATAAGTAAATGTGAAATAGGACCACTAAATTGGTGGTTCTGGCCCCGCACTATAGTACTAGCTGATCAGTGCTTCAGTTTCCGCTGCACCCGTACGAGTACAAAGTTAAGTAGCAAAAACGTGCCGGAGTTCGCATGCAAAAACCATGAAAAGGACAATTCATCTGGGCCTATATCACACTATGGGCCATTTCGTGAATCCGCGAGGACTATATGTTGAAGTATGTCTGAATAGTTTTGGTCCACACGGCCTAAAGTGGTGATCAAAAATCTCTTAAGGGTAGAAGTCGTCACAACAGTGCAAATTCGTGTCATAAATAATTCAACGCCGAGTTACACAGAACTCCGAGCGTGTACGAGCCATGTTTAGGACCCTGCTAGTACTAGTGATCGGCACTGTTGTAGTACACACTTACTTGAGTGGTGACCGGGAAGCGCACGCTCGGCGGTTGCAAAGAAATATACAGCGAAGAGTGCTATCAGCCCCACCCGTGGTTGTCGCTTCTCATCAGCGTTGCTCCATTTGTAGTGAGAACACTATTAAAATGTGTAGGGCTGAAGGTTTATTTTCTTTGACAGGATATTGACAGTTCACACGGATCGTGAAGGTATTATGCTCGAATTCCGATTGTATTGTATGAATGATTTTGTTTTCATTCAGAAATTTTATTGCCAAACTTTCACTATTTTACATCTCAGGATGCGAAGTGGAAACAACTGGATTGTGCTCCAAAAGTTTAGGAAGGTTAGTGCCGTTGGCACGTGTGATTAAATGCATTATCGCCGGAAACCACGAGACAGGCCAGGCAAGTAATTGGGATCTGTGTGACGAACGTTTCCAAGCCATGTACATAGCACCGCCGTTTTGCATAGCGCGGGCGCAAACGTTCCCTTTTTAGGCTACGAAAACTTTTAAGCTGTAAGTGCGGGAGTAGATTTCGGGGGAAAATAGAGCAAGGGTAGGACACGTCACGATCGATCGATCGATCGACTCGTCGAGGAGTCACGCCGTAAGGACTGGCATACTCCCACCGGTATGTGTATGATTGGGTTTATAGTGTGTGTTAAGACGACGATCGAACAGGGAAGTGTTTTGTGACGGAAAGGTAATATTTTGCAAGCGGAACAAGAAATTAAAAAAAAATTTTTATTGAAAGTATAAAAAATACTGTTCGGAGAGGAAGGAAATCGGGAGCGGCGGTGGAGGACAACAAAACAATTGTTTTTTTTAGGCCTTACTGGCGGACCCAACAAAGGAGCCAGCAGTGGAGGGAGGAAGGAAGACAGGACGCAATGGTTCCGACGCGCCGTAGAACGGGAGGACCCGGAGGGATCCACACCAAGCGTGGATTTTGAGCGTACGCAAGCGCCGACGCCGCAGAAAAACGGGAGGACCTCTGATTCTTGCGGGATGTGCGCTGGCTCGAGGACATTGTAACGTAATGCTCTCGTCTTTACAGATCGCCTGTCAAAAAGCAAACAGAAAAACCAGAGTAGTAACATCAGGTAAGGTACTCACAAAACTAAGTTACTCTACACAGACAATGTACTCGAAATAGGTCAAAGACCCCGGAGAGAGCTGCCCGAGGGGTCAACAATGACCCCCTGCGCCCCTACTCTAAAAATCAAAGTTTGCAAACTGTGGACCCCCCAGGGCTTACCGTTTACGGAATATAAGGCCAACCAAAGTGAAAATTGCACGAAACGGTAAAGGCCCACCCTCCCCTTAACGAGGGAGGGTGGGGGAGGGAAAAAAGCATGACCGCTTTTCCAGAGGGCCCCTTAGGGGAACCCAAAGACACCCAAGCCCCTGGGTCTACGGCCCCCCAGGCCACCAGAGGGGGGGGAAAAAGCCCCGACGGGGGAAAATGAAGATGGCCGCCAAAAGATATGGCGGGACGTCAACTGTGGGGGTCCTGCGCTCGAAAGATTGGCTCATGAAAGAGAACAAAATGCAAAGGTCCATGACGTGAAAAGAAAATTTGTGCCCCTTCCCGCGATAGCCCGCATAAGCGGGCGACATATGAGTGAACGTGACATATGAATAAAATAGGACTATAGACACCAACAAATATGGGCACCCCAAGGCATCCGTAGCGAATGCTAACAAAAGGAACGTGAGGATGCCTATTGATATGCAAATTAGGCAACGCCTGCATGAGAGCCAAGCGCTCTGAGCGCCTCAGGGCCTAGCCACACCGACTACGGGGAAGGAAAAAAACACAAAAGTCAACGGACGGAAAAACCCCATAGCCACAGTGTGTAAAAGTCCTAGTGCAAAGCAAGCGATAGACGAAGGAGGGGGGAAAAAACCGCCCTACGAACTAGTGGGGAAAATACCCCTCCGGAGCCCAAGGGGGCGGACAGAGCCCAGAAAGCGCTCAAACGAACGTAACAAGTCGCTGGAAGGAGAAACGCACCTAGCCCGGGCGGGGAGGAGGAAGGGAGAAAACTACCCCAGCCCCACACGGAAGAAACGGGTCGGCCCAAACGAAGCCAAAACAAGACCAGGGCACAACACAAGCCGCACTGGCCGCTAACGAAAGTTACGAGCCAAGAAAGGGCAGGAATGAGTGAATAAAATACAAAAGATAAACACCCGCAACCCCAAAAAGGAATTAGATCACCGGAGAATGGTTGGAAAAGTGGCAGAAAGAAAGTGGCGTGAGAAGCGTGAATGAGAGCTCGCGATGAGAAAAAACAGTGCCTTGTGTTGCTGTTTGACAAACACACACCGAAAGAATGATAGTACAGCACCGCTGCCGCACCCAGCTGGTTACGGCTGCGTTCGGTAACCGGCGCTGGCTTAAACTTTTTTTAGTGGTCATGGGTGTGTTTTGTGTTGAAGCGACGTTTGGCCCGAAATGCAATTTGTAGTAAGTCCCGAAGGTAAGTGCCCTGAGGTATATATATATATATATATATATATATATATATATATGTCTCCTCTTTCGTAGATCCTCATTTATCTATTACCCTTTTTGGAATTCTCGCTCTCATGGACCACCAAACAGTTTCCAGCAACCCCCCCCCCCCCAAAGATCCAACGAATCAGATAGAGTAACATGCAAAATGACTTTGTGTCCTGATTACTCTGATAGATCATAAACCTCATTCTCAAACATGAGTATCGAACCAGTAACTAACCTTGAAAGCTCCGTTGTCCAGCAAGTCGGAAGCCATTTCTGAACCTGTATACATCAGTGAGGAAATCACTATCACTTCATTCGAGGACGACGGTCTCGTCGTTTCTGGGGCGGATTGGTTGCACCAGCCATACTCCCCCGAGAAGAGGAGGAGTCCAGCTCCATCCATTTTCATGCTCACGTGGTCAAATGACGTTGGTTACAGGTCGACAGAGGAAGTTGGTGAAGGTTCAGCTGGAAGCAGCAGAATATTTTGCAGTGTTCTCAAAAAAGGTGGGGATTGGGCAATGCCAGAGCAGGTGGAATGGAACGACTGCAAGAAAGGAGTGATCGGGTTATCGTTTCATCACGAATGGTAGATTATTACGTGTTGGAAGTATGCATGGGATGACAGCTCAATATCATGCACAATACAAGACAAGGGATCTACATAAAAACAAGAACAAAAACCATGTCTTGAATAGGGACAGGGGAGAGGAAACTCCCAGATCTACGATTTCTAACTGGCAACGCCAGTTGGGACGCCCAACGTTCCAGACGAGGAGAGGATATGTCAGTCAAGCATTCAGCAGTCAAACGTGAGGACGGGAATGATTTTCTCCCAAAATATATGGCCCAGATGAACGTGTGTGTGTGTTGTTGAACAGTCCGAACTTCACCCATATATTGGCTTCATGTCATTTAGCAGGAGGGAACTCTTCTGACATGTGGGGAGTGTATTGGGTTATAGGGAATTATGGTTCCAGTCTTGTCCACTTCCCTCCTACACTTGTCAAGGACAGTGTTATGAGCCACTTGGGCGCCTGCACCAAGTACCAATTCCCTCGGCAGGGATACAGTCTGCACAGAGTGGTAGCAGTGACAGCAACTAGAAAAAAATTCTTGATCGCATCGTAAATATTCTCTACCGGGCTGCTTTTGACGGGGGAATTCTTACCCAAACAATATCCCTTTTAGTTGGGTATCCTGGCTTGGAAAGAAGGAAAGAGTTATAGATATCAACAGCATGGAATAGATGTCTCTACATTGGGCCGATGGAGATGGCAAGATAAAATATAAGATTGAGAGAACAATGCTGACAAGTCTTGTTGTAAATGGGGAGTGAGAGGACCACAATACATTTATCATAGGACTGAGCACTTGGCCCCATTGGATCAGTGGGACCCAGGGTTGGTGGGTAGAGGGGACACAGCAGGAAGGGTTGCAATTAGGGTTGGGCCGTGGTATATCGGTTACCACTATCGGTATCGGCCAATAATATTGGCGTTATTCGGCTGCCGGAATCGGTAAAGTTGTGACATTTGCCGATAATAACCAACCGTATCCACCCTGGCGTGGTTCACCAGAAACCTCGAGTTTTCCCTGTTTTTTTATTATTTATCCGATAATACATGCCTTGTAGTTTTAATATAGTAGAGACATATTTACGAGCATAAAGCCAAGTCGACCCACGTCACTTGCGCCGCTCTGTGTCAAACCATGCATACAGATACTCGCTTACAATAGCTACGTTTGCCCCATACACATTGGTCTTCCACATCAACACCAAAAAAAACCTATACATCGATCAAAGCCTTCGCCACTCGCGCAGCTTTGTGTCGAACACCCTGCATATATCACTCGCTAACAGCGGCTACGCTAGATTAGCATCCCACATGTCTTCGCAGTCGACACAAACCGACCGGCGGGGCCTCCAACGATCACAGAATGTACAGCTCGCACACACTGCCCACTTGCATAGTTTAAATTAAACGCGTGCTGATACTAATACTGCACCTCGATCCGATGAGAAGAATCGCTAAAACATTGAAAGTGGACTGGGCGTTCTCTAATTTTCATTGCTACTGTGTGCGTGTTTGGGTGATCTTGTAACATTTCTGTATGACAATTTCGAACATAGAAAACTGGGGGGACTATATTGATTATTTAATTAATGTTAAGTGAAACGGGTAGTACGGTATATGCACTGGGTTTGCTGAAATTTAGAACTTCTCAATATTTGCGTAAAGGGGCAGTTTATCGCAACTGACATGGCAGCTCTACACAATCATGTCACACAATACCGCCGGGCATTCTTCGGTCAGCATGCCATGAACAAACAAAGGTGTGTACAACTACTGCACTGTTTCTCATAGCCTGTGCGATAGTACTACTGCTGCTTACGCGAAGGGTTAATCAAAGTGCAATTATTTTCCAGCTTGGTATGGGACACAATATGACTGAATTTTTGCAACTTGTCAAAACTGAATTTATTTGGGGAATTTATTTGTGCCTTTGTGACATCAACGGAACCTTGTAACTCATTAGTTATGAATCGGAACATAGTATGATAGTACTACTAGCGTATTTAGCGACCATATGAGAACGAATCACTTTCATACGCAACCTACTGTGTTAAAAAAATATCGGTATCGTTCGGGCCGATACTGAACAAAAATTTTAACGGATATCAGTGAAAACCGATACTGGCGTTATCGCCCAACATTAGTTGCAATAACCAGAAAAAGCCGAAAGGCTTAGTGATTCCTTGACTGATCCTGACCTGATCAAAATAAGCATTGTCAGCTTCACATGCTCACAAGATTTACAATAGGGATTATGTAGCACTCATTATGGGAACTTACTACCAGATGATACAATCCATTCATTGAGGTCTTGTTAACAAGTAACGTTAGCCGAAATGTTAATTTTTCACAATATCCCCTATTTCCTCAAACTAGCCTCAGTCTACACACCAAAAACGATGGGTTCTTGTACACTTCCATGAGAAAGATGCATACTGAATTTCAACCTGATCGGACCAGGCATACTGGACCATCCAGGTGGGATCGAGTTATTGTGTTAACAAGCTAAAATTTGCCAAATTATCATTTTTTCCCCAATTTCCCACTTTTACCCAAATCTGACCCCCTGTCTGCACCTAAAACGATAGTGTTCCTGTACTCCCCATAAGAAAGCTGCATACAAAATTTCAACCTGATCGGACCAGGCATTCTGGATTCATCGTGTTACAAGAATTTCAGACTTTGACCTCTCTTGACCTTTGACCTGACCCCAAAACAAAGGGATCATGTAATCATTATGGGAACCTATATACCAAGTATGAGCTTCATCCATCCAGGTGGGATCGAGTTATTGTGTTAACAAGCTAAAATTTGCCAATTATCAATTTTTCACAATTCCCCAATTTTTTCGTAAATCTGACTACCGGTCTGCACCAAAAACAATAGGGGTCCAGTATTCCCCATAAAAAAGCTGCATGCCAAATTTCAACCTGATCGGACCAGGCATTCTGGATTCATCGTGTTAACAAGATTTTCGACTTCGACCTCTCTCGACCTTTGAACTGACCCGCAAACAAAAGGGATCATGTAATCATTATGGAGAACCCATATACCAAGTATGAGCTTCATCCATCCAGGTGGGATCGAGTTATTGTGTTAACAAGCTAAAATTTGCCAAATTATCAATTTTTACCCAATTTCCCACTTTTACCCAAATCTGACCCCCTGTCTGCACCTAAAACGATAGTGTTCCTGTACTCCCCATAAGAAAGCTGCATACAAAATTTCAACCTGATCGGACCAGGCATTCTGGATTCATCGTGTTAACAAGATTTTCAGACTTTGACCTCTCTTGCCTTTGACCTGACCCCAAAACATAGGGTCATGTAATCATTATGGGAACCTATATACCAAGTATGAGCTTCATCACCAGTTCGGATCGAGTTATCATGTTCATGAATGAGCTAAATTTTTCCAATGATCAATTTTTCACAATTCCCCAATTTTTTCGTAAATCTGACTACCGGTCTGCACCAAAAACAATAGGGGTCCAGTATTCCCCATAAAAAAGCTGCATGCCAAATTTCAACCTGATCGGACCAGGCATTCTGGATTCATCGTGTTAACAAGATTTTCAGACTTTGACCTCTCTTGACCTTTGACCTGACCCCAAAACAATAGGATCATGTAATCATTATGGAGAACCCATATACCAAGTATGAGCTTCATCCATCCAGGTGGGATCGAGTTATTGTGTTAACAAGCTAAAATTTGCCAAATTATCAATTTTACCCAATTTCCCACTTTTACCCAAATCTGACCCCCTGTCTGCACCTAAAACGATAGTGTTCCTGTACTCCCCATAAGAAAGCTGCATACAAAATTTCAACCTGATCGGACCAGGCATTCTGGATTCATCGTGTTAACAAGATTTTCAGACTTTGACCTCTCTTGACCTTTGACCTGACCCCAAAACAATAGGGATCATATACTCATTATGAGCAACCCAACATGCGCTCATCCATCCAGGTGGGATTCGCGGTTATCGTTGTTAACAAGAAATTTGCCCCTGGGGTATGCCACCAAAAACAAAGAAAGCTGCATAACGGATTTCAACCTGAATCGGACCAGCATTACTGACTTATTGTGTTAAACAAGAATTTCATTTAAGACTTGACCTCTCTTGACCTCGAGACCTTGAACCTGACCCAAAACAAAAGGGATAATGTAATCATATGGAGAACCCATATACCAAGTATGAGCTTCATTCCAAGTTCTCAACGTCTATTGTGTTAACAAGGCTAGGAGTCACACCCACACACTGTCAAAACAGCATAGATCCTCTGACTTTGTCGACGCGAGGAATCAAACAAATATCACACCGCCGATAGTTCTGGCCGAAAGTCCTCCAGTATAACAGGGCAATAATTCATTCATTCTGGGTAGTACAACAACGAGGCTGGCTCCTGGCAAACTCCGCTTCTGTTGTTCTCTGTCTCCTGGGAGCCCATCACCATCAATCTGAGATCTTCTGGAGACACGGAATGAGCCAGAACAGTGATTGCTGCTCGGGTATGCGTCAGGGTAGTTGGGGCGGTGGATGGACGCCAGTGGAACCAGTCACTGATACCTCACAGTCTGACAGTGGGAAAAAAAACCCCATGACAAAACAATGATTGAGTCCAAAATATTTGAATGATGTAAAACAAATGATACCTAGGCACTACTTCCATATAGGCATCAAGAACATAGATGTGTTATATGATTGTTGACTGCTTCATTTATCTTGATTGTTGTGTCCGATACTCACAGGAATATCCCAAGCAATCGCTTCCCCACCTTTCTATTCGGATGAATACCAGCACATATGCATGACTATTGGTTCAGACCTATCGCCTCCCCACCCCCCCCCCCCCCCCCCCCCCCCCCCCCCCCCCCCCCCCCCCCTCCGCACACATCACTGTCATGCTTGCTAACCTGATATAATCAGAACCCATTTTCAAGGCCTGTGTCCCAATACCTCCAAATTTCTTTTTCTGAGTGCAGAACTGTTACGATTGTTCTCCGAAAAATCTTACACAGAACATTCCCGCCAATGTGCAGCATAATTTCTTGCGCCTTTTCAGACTGTCGTCAATACATGATTATGTGAGGACAGGTGATGCTTGGAAGCGGAAAAATGAAAATTGTGTTGAAAAAGGTGAACAACACGAAATGTTTGCATTAGAATTGAACATGGACAGTTTTAAAACAAACCAATTAAATGTGACTATGACAACAGAATGTTCCATAAAAATCATGTCATAATGACACTAAGCCCGTATATAACAACAGCCTGGGATTATTCCCGTACCATGAAATATTATTCCTTTGGGAAACCCCATGCTGTGGAATTAGTATATTTTCTGGACCAGTGATTCTCGCAATTGAGATCGCACCTTGTAGTAGAGATATCTTTTTGCATAGGCTACATGGTTTAATACAATGTGAGTGGATTGTGGGGAAATTTACCGTCATCTGAAGTATTATGTTTTTTAGCTAAAATTTCACAGTTTGCATCAAGGTTTGGGTAATGAAAAAAAAATTTCAGAAAGAATTAGTGGCCCTCAAACCTATAATTATGATGCCATATTACTCAGACACAATATGTTTTCGTAGCATCAGGGTTGGACGTGCAAATGCAGACCATTGCACCAACATGCGGAACAGTGTGAGCCGTATATAGTGTCAAAAGGAGTAATGTTTTCTAGATAACTCAGTTAGATGCTGTTGACAGCTAAGCATAGGTTCTATCAACCATAGGCTGCTCAGAGGCCTAAGCGAATCTTCAACCAATCAGAGCAAAGCCTCCATTTAAACGAAATACTCACCAGTGCCACGATAGGACAATTTGAACCCATGACCGTTCAGTGTGGTTTGTTTCAGTGCGACAATCGGATGAACAAAGTTACTCCAAGGGCTGCGAACGGTAGTTAGAGGCATAGTATAACCACAAGATTGCCAATCAGAGTGACATGGAAACATCAACCCCTGGAGATAAAAAAAGCACAATGGAGGAAACACTAAAAGGTCGGTCACACATCAAATGACTATCTGTTAAGACATGGTGCTATTGTTGAGTGTTGAAGTTAGATTTATTTATATATAGCCTGTAGATTAGGAGGGTCCAACTTTAAAGGGCAACGCAGGCTGAAGTATAAATAGGATATTATATAAGCTGGAGAAAACAATGAAGTGGCAGTCAAACCGAAGGTAATATGATTTCCCATTACGGAGGTACAGTCTTGAAGTGTAGTGTATTGCGCCAAGATTGAAAAGCATCAAAACATGCAATAATAAATGATGTATCAAACTTGCACAACCCTGCAAACAATCTTTGTTTCTATTGAAACTCGTACATTATTTTCACTTTGAAAAGCATTTAGTCTATGGAGGGTTGTAGTGGGTGGTAGGTGTGATGGTTACTTTGTGATGGGGGACTTTGTTGAGGGAAGGAGGGAAACACTAGAACTTCCGCTCTGAATGTTGAATTATCAACACAAAGGGATCAATGAAAATACATGACATAACTTCCCCAGTTGTCCAAAGTGGACGTCTTGCATTTATTTTTGGGCAATGAGATTTCCCCAATGACTCCCCAATTAATTGTGCCCTGGAATGGTATAATTTCGACGAGGGTGCCGAGGGTGAATTATCATGGTTCGCCCTTCTGGCGAGGCATACATACTGACAAAGTCGTAAGTCAAGTCGTAGGGTAGGGGAGTCTCCAAGACTGGCCCGCCAGCCATTGGAAACATCGGACTCTCTAATCATGTTAGGCTAGAAGGCTAGGCTGACACATGTACAAGTCAGAAAACTCACAAAAGTGAAGGAAAAAAATAGCAGCTCGGAACAGGTCACAACATTTGAAAAGTTCCTTAATACTGAAAAAAACACTACTACCACTATCAAACTACAAAAGTGGTCAAAGAACTATTCTAAAAGTTGAAAAACTTTGACAGACTTGAGTTCTTTTCTTTTGCGACGTTTACGTGGAGCTGGCATGAAGGAAGGGACAGTACTGGCCGCGCTAGTTCAAATTTAAATGAAACAGTTTCCAGTTACCAATGGCAGGAGAGTGATCCCATTACAACGGTTGGTGTTGGTTTGTAAGTGCAAGTGTCCCCTCTAGAAAGATGCCACTGTTAACAAAGTGGCCTATGAGAATCGAGGACACCATAACTTTCGTTGGGATATCATTATCAATCGTGCAGAGTCTGCCATTTTACAAGTTTCACTACAGCAAGAGAGCTATGGGAGTCCTTGCCGCCAAGAATTTTCTAATAGGGAGTACCCAAACACATAAACCTGATCTCATGCCAAGTAGTCTTCATTGTTACAAGCCAACACAGTGAAATTACAATGTAGAACCCTGCCTTCATGAATATATTAATGAACTGCATCAAAGTGCACCCTATACACATAAACTTGAAATTACGATTCAGGGCCGCTCCTATGAATATTCATGAGCGCATCGAAGTGGATCCTATAAATAAACTTAACTTTCAGTGCCAATTACCTACAGCAGTGGAGCAAGATCAGACATGCGATGTGGACATATTGACTTTTCTTATGGAAAGTTTTCTAAGACCCCACCCACTCAGAGGATATAAATGAGATAGGCAACATTAACCATGAGCAATCAACCAAGTTGAGATCAATCAGACCTTGCATCTTCCACTTATCGCCGTCACAAGTCAAAATCAGTGAAATTATCATTTAGGCCCCCGCCCCCACGAATATTGATGAGATGCATCAAGTGTACCCTATACACATGCGAGTTTGTGCAGTCGGGGCTATGGAGGGATGAGGGCTCACCTGGGGTGGTCTGAGACGAGCGACAAGTTTCAGGAACATTATAGAGTGCACAAAATCTTATCCCAGCGTATTACAGTTCTGTCCGGTGAATAACGTTCATTCAATTGTTGTTTCTCCCCTCCAGGATATTACCCTCATTCCACCAATGCCCTCAACCCTCCCGGCCAACTTCCTAGACCTGGTTTCTGCTCAAATTATTTAGCCATGGTAACCCTTCGAAGTTTCACAATCCCAATTGGAAAATACCAGTTGTCATTAGTTCCCCTAACCCCAGTGTCAGTGTAAAGACCATGAGGTCTTGACAATTGTTGTTTCCCCACCCCCCAGAGATGTGCCTCTGACCCCCCATACCCCTCCCCCCTTTTCCCTCCAGATTATAACTATAGCCAATGTAATCTTTCATATTATATATTTAAGTTTTACCAACTGGACTGTTTCATCCTAACTGTGCCCATATAGCCTTGTTCACGAAAACAGTAAGACCATTTCAGAGGCCAGCCATCGGTCAAAATCTCGTGACTAATATCCAGCCATGGTGACCTACAAATGGGTGAATATATGTCGGGTTTAGTCTACAATGAAATGCATTGTCTTTTTGCCAAGTTCATTTGGAGCGGGGGGGGGGGGATGTGATTGTCTGTTCAACCACATCATGCCCCAGTTATGTTTCAAAGAAAGAAAGAAAGAAAGAACGGAACGAAAAGAAAGATTGGTTCACTGTATCATCATGGGGAAACATCTTATACCAAGTATGGCTTCATTCATCCAGGTGGGGCGAGTTTATCGTGTTTACAGCCGAAATTGGCAAAAATATGGACTTTTCACAAAACTTTTATTTTGACCAAAAATCAGACCCGGACATATACTACAAAAAAACAATAGGTACTTTACTCCCCATAAAAAGCCACACACCAAATTTCAACCTGATCCAGACCAACCATTCTGGACTGATCGTTGTTTAATGTGGTTCTCAGACCTTTGACTCTGACCTGACCCCCAAAACAACAATAGGGTTCATGTTTCTCATCAAGGGAAACACACATACCAAGTAAGAGAAGACCTACCGTACAGACATTTGTTCAAGTTATCGTTTTACAAGCTGGGTGTCACACATGCACACACGCACACACACACACAACTGACTGCATAGATTCCTCTGACTTCATCAAGGACTTCAACAAACTAGACATGTGCAGTCTTTGTGGACATCGTTCAGAGGAAGCGCACCTTAAATGTTCCATTTGACCTGCAGTAGTGACTTTGAGATGCCGACCTGATTGTTTCAGGTCCAAAACTGTATCCACATTCCCGAAGTTTTGTTTTTCATATACGCAAAGTTTGAAAAATGCATGATTATGCAAATTTGCTCCCTGTGAACTGAAATGGACCTTCATGTTGTTTAGGACTTGTAAACAGTCCACATTGCCACCAAGTTTTGTTCTAATCTGACCAACGTTAGAAAAAACAAATTTGACCACCGGTGAACTTGAAATCAAGGTCATGTTTTCAAGTTGTGTCTCCCACCCAATTTTGTGTTAAATTGGCCTAAAACACAGTATTTTCAATGTGACACCTGCCAAAGAGAGGGCAGCGAAATGCAGTTGATGCCGACCTTCTCCACTCATCCCAGACTTCACAAGGACGGACATGTATACCAAGTTCACATAAATTGGAATTTTTTAAGCTTTAAAGGCTGATTGCGCTAACGGCTGGAGTTCTCGAGCAGCGGCAGGAGACAGACACCCCCAAAAACATATATCCCCGGACACTTCCAGTATCGCGGAAATATAAGAGCAGGGATGCAAATAATGTGTCAGGGGAACGAGTGGATCAGAGAGTATCCATATGCATCCATACCAGCATACATTCTATCAAGAGACTTATTTGAATTTTTGGGTCATTCCTTGTAGCATGTAGATTTCACAGTAATGGCTCCTTACAGGTAGGGCCTGTGAACAGGCGTTTGTGACTTTGTCACCTCGGATCACTTCATTCACTATATGTGCGGCTGACCCTTTAACCAAGCGGTGATTTGCCTAACAAACGCCCCTGTGCGACTTCGTTCTGCTCGCTGTCTAGCTGAATTATGGGCGGTACCAGTGGGTGGTGCGACGTCAATGTTGTGTGCAATCGGACATTCTCTCTTTCACTAAATATGGAAACGGGCCATGGGCTGCTGGAAAATTACTCTATGGCCTGATTTGGAATTGTTTAGACAACCTCCACCAAGTTTGGCATAATGGTAGATGGATATTCTTCTTATTTGCCATTTGAATGATCATATTTTTCTGAACGTTTTTCGGCGATACCAAACAAGCTGCAACACCGCCTGCGCATAGCAGAAAAACAGATGGCTTGGTCAATTTTAGGCTTCAAATTGCACTATCTTCGCATAATTCTCAAATTTCGGGATGTGAAAAAGGTTATTGCGAAGTCTTCTGTAAATATCATGACTGTAATAAGTGGCGATTTTCGGCAGAATCTACTCAGAATTGCTTCCTAATACATAGCCCTGTTTTGCTACTGTGAATGACATACGTCACCTGAATCGTAATGAGCCAAATGCCAATTTTTTGGATGTGGTCAAACGAAAGTCCGTGCAGTACGATATATTGGTGATAGTTCGACAGTGGCATGATATCAACCAAAGAGCGATAGCACCCCTATTTTAGGAACGGACTTCTTCCAATCGTTGGCTTTAGCAGGCTACATTACAGGCTGCCACAGGGGAACCTCACCGCTTTGGCAATTTGCTACCCTGTTCTGATCCACGGGGAGTCTGTACACAGTTGTCTGAATGCTCTATCCCCCAGGCTCCCACAAATCTCAACTGAAGAGAAGAATTGGTAGCTAGGGTGTTTGTCAAGGTTCCAATCACAAGAAGATCCCTGGGGTAGCCTTCCTCCTGGCCATAACCAGGGCTTCAAGATAATCCCGGTGCTTGGTGGGGTCGTATGCAGGTTTTCCCCCATACTGACAGGAAGAATCGACTCGGACATCATGGTAAAATGCTAATTCATACCTACCTTTATGATTGTTGCAATCAGATTGAGCTGCGAAGCGTTGCCAATGAGGACTCATCTCTCATGCAGGAAACATTGGATCAGGGCTTGGGTTTTTCAGCTAAATAAATGCAGATAAAATGGACAGACAACACTATTTTTCCCCCTGTAGACAAACATGTATGCTCCATTTACACACAGTTAACATTGTCGTTTCTAATCAAAGCTTCTTGCTCTTCACCATGTGTGAATCAGTACTGCGAACGGAGGTTGTGTGGGGTTCAGCAGAAGCTCACCTGCTAAGGCTACCGACTCCCGCCGACAAACGAACTTGAGCTGAGGACGGGCAGATAGTTTTTGCTAGTGTGTGGTCCAAGGCAGTCAAGTTCAGTGTGAAGGGAGATACACTTTCCCAATCAGACTCACTTGCAGAGTTCGAGTATATGAAAAATGTTTGAGATCTTTCTGTTCCTTAGGTAGTTCATTCAGATTGTGTATCCTTGGGTGACACAGCCCAAACGCAACAAAATAGGGGAGCTTTATATTTCAAGACGGCAGCATAGACGTAATGTTTTTCACGTTGCAGACCACGTCGTCATCCCGCAGTTAGGGCGCTTTTCTGCGACGTCGTCAATGTGCCAGTGCGTGATGTGGTGCACACATTTTACAATCGCGCATTTCGTTAGCGACCTGTTAAAATTTCCTGAATCCATTGTGAGCCTGTGAATGAACTTTGTCTGCCCTGCGGTCAAAGTTCAAGTCGTAGGGACAATGTGAAAAAGTAAGGACTCCCGTCGTATATCGGATAATTAGGCAGTTGGTGAGGTGTCGCATGCCGCAGTAGGTTTAACATTGCCATCATACGTTGCCGTCATGAAATCTGAAGCTCCCAAATGAACAACCAAACACTGTTGTGGAAAGCTATCAGCACATGGATCCACTGACCTGACAAGTCCCTCGGCTGGAGTTAGCCTGGAAGCCTCTCTCACTGACTGAAGCAATCCGTTTTGAATAAGGATCTCATGGTGTTGCCAGTTGACTGTATCATATCAGTGAGCCTAAGGTACAACAGAGTCAAGCAAGACGTGGGATCGTGGAGCATCCTCTTGCAATCCATTGTAGATCTATGAGAAATCAGATTCAACTAGTTCAGAACACAAATTGGAATACCAGCCAAAAAGTGCCAAATTTAAGAAAAAAAACAGCGGTGCAATGACTGCGTTCGGGGGAGGCGTATCAGGGGCCGGCATATATATCACGAATAATTATCTACAAACGACAGAACTCAAACATAAACCAGGAAGCCAGAAGGCTTAGGTCTTGTGTTCAGCGACCTCAAGATGACATGATCCGCAAAACAGTGGGGCTCAATTGAGCGGACCGACATACTAAGATGAACCCCCCCCCCCCCTCGTCCATCCAGGTGGCGTTTGCGTTATCAGATAACAAGAGAAAATGCCCAGACCGAAACAACAGTATCAAAAACAGCCCTATTTTTTGCACCATAAAACATGAAGCAGAACAGAATTACACAGGGCTATTGTACCAGGCATACCTTACACATATAGACCTTATCGAAATTACAGTTAATTGGCATTGTACCCAACAAAGTGTCCTGATGAAACTGTCTGTGTAGCATTCCCAATTTTATCAAAAATCCCTTGCAATAATGCTAGTGACGAGAACAAGATCTTTACGGTATACGCACAAATATAAATTTTATGCAAGACTGATACTATGTGACAGTTATCCGAATTGATTGTTTTTTTTGCTGTACAATTTCACATTGAACTTTGGTGGCAGGACCAGTCTTGTTGCTTGAGTAACAGAGATTAAAAGTTGTGTGAGCATGTTATCTCAGGGTAA